>JAFEMH010003378.1:0-190000 GCA_022495995.1 Adenophora triphylla var. japonica
TGGAATGGTGTATCGAAAGGAGGAATAGAACTTTGTTGTTGGGCAGTGGTTCGTTCTATGATGAAGTCGAGTTGAGCTTCCTTTATCCTTTTTAGGGACATGCACTCGAAACTCGCTGCTTTCACTGGCGAGGAGTTCCTGTCGGTTCAAAAGACCCCATATGAGATGTGGCATGGAAAGAAAACCTAGTTTGTCTTTCATGAAAGATTTAGAGGTTGCGATGCATATGTGTGATGAATGGTGTATCAGAAAATTTTCCCATTTTTGTGTTTGAAAAAATCAACAAGACGGAGTCGCCATTTGCCATTTTAATTTTGAGGGCCAAAACTTTGAAAAAGCCGAGATCAGAGATTTAGGTTCGGAGGAGTCATGTTACGCAGTCGATGGAAGGGACGTTAGTGTGCACCAGACGCGCCTCGTAAAACTTGAGTCTTCCAAGCTGAAAATCATTTGTGTGTGTGTGTGTGTGTGTGTTTTTGGCCAAAATAGAAGTTTGAAACTCAGAAAAAGTAAAAATTGGGATATCTTTTTTAAGACTTTTAAACTGATCCCATGATTTTTTGAAAGATTTTTGGAGTTGAGATTTGGTACTTTCAAAAGACCTTTTGAAGTTGAGAGCCATTTCTGCCAGAATGAAAAAGGCAGTGGACCTTTGATTTTTGAAATGGATTCAAGGGTCTTAAAACTTCATAATCTGGATAAACTCAGAGGAATAAAAGTTGTTCTAGATGTCACCTTAAATAAAAAGAAGTTTTTTGCTAAGGAATTTTCCATTTTGGGAGAAGATTTGAGGGGGTCAAAACCTTCTGAAAACACTCAGATATGAGATCTGGATTCCCAGAAGCTGATGAACTAGCCTCTGAAAGAAAATTTGAAAAGAGGAGTTTTACTCACCCAAAAAATAAAGGTAAAAATATGTCTGGAAAGCTCTGGATGTTGTGGCTACAAAAAGTGTTTTGTAGTCAACACCAAATTCCAAGTTCATCTGTGTCCAAAAATTAAGACCATGGACTGAGGTCTGAGAAAATTGCTACTGGACAGCAACTTCTCAAGAAGAAAATACTGATTTTAGAAGGGGGTTTGCATTATGCTTGTCCCCATTTCCCTACTGGTTTATGGTTAGTGATCACTTTAAGACATTTTTAGTGGTGAATCAACTATGCCAAACCATCAGCTTGGGTACATTAGGACTAAGCATTTCATTTGCTTGGGAGAGGGGAATTTTATCCTTTGAAATCAAGATTTTATGCTTGAAAATGGTTTTTTAGGGTTTTGAAAATAGAGTTTTCTTTACCCAAGAAAGTAAGAAAGCTTAAAAATAATGTTGATCTTTGTAGAAGATCATCCATGTAGATAGTCTTCCATGGTGATCTTCTTAGATCTAAAGCAAGAAGATGAAGGAACTACATTTTGTAGTTTGAAGATGCATGTCATGGTTGAGATTTAGGGTTAGGAAGAGGGAGGGTTTACCAATCTTCGGCTTGTGTTCATTGAGTGTTTGGCTTGAGTGTATGAGTGTTTAGGGCTTTAATATGAGAGTGAGTGGATGAGTATGAGTTGGGAAAAGGGATTGGAGAGAGAGAAAATGGTGACAATTCTTGAAGTGAATTCTCAACTTTGTTTTCTCTCTATATTCGTCGCCGAGAGGTTCGGTGCACGAATATGATGTTTGTTCCTCTTTATTTTTGCTTAGTGGAGGGCTCAATTTATAGCCCTCTGAAAATATGCAAGATGTCCGCGCGGATGGATCCCGATCGGCGTGCCTTTGTTCTGATTAAATGCGCAGCTTGACTTTGGACAAGAAAGAATATTTCTTTTCAAAATTCAAATTAACGGCCGGTTTTTGTGTTTCCAGCCCATTGCCATTTGTGGTTTTTCTTGTCTTTTGTTTTGCTTTTGTGAGATTCTTTTTAAGGTTTAACCTTAAATAACAATGCCCATTTTACCCTCACTTTGTTAGAAATGTTAGGATTAGTTAGGAATTGTTAGAAATGTTATAACTTTCGTTAATTTTCTAACGAAAATTCTAACTAAGCTCAAATTGGAGCACTTACGGTAGCCCCTCGGCTGACGGCGCTTTCAGAAGGAAGGCGGGGTCGTCGATAAAGAGATAGGCTCCATATTTGGCTTGGGAGATGATCCAGTGATCGGGTGGGTGAACTAGCGATAAAGGCTACCTACGTATCCCGAATGGGAATCAAGCCGATCGTAGTTCGGGTCTTTGACCACAGGCGATGATGGCGTTTTAGGTGCCTCGAACACGATGAGCGAGTTCTACGGTCGTTTGCTTTGGAAAGAAACTTCTGCTTGGGGATAGGAGATGACCATTTTCGGTCGATGGCTATCCGCTCTGGCAGGGATAGGAATGACCATTTCGGTCTCTGCTGGGGATGATTGCGATTTATCGCTTTCTAGTGATAGCGTCTTAGGTGCCTCGAACCTTGAAGATGGCGTTTTAGGTGCCTCGAACCTTGAAGATGGCGTTTTAGGTGCCTCGGACCTTGGAGATGGCGTTTTAGGTGCCTCGGACCTTGAAGATGGCTTTTAGGCGCCTCGGACCTTGATGATGATGGCCTTTTAGGCGCCTCGGACCTTAATTTGAAATGGCCTTTCGGTGGACTTCGTCTGCTGTAGAAGGAGAGGGTGGCCGTTTTGGTCGAGGGGCTGGACCTAATGATAGGCTACCTACGTATCCTTAGTGGGAATCAAGCCCTTTCGTAGTTCGAGTTCTACTCGAGATCTCGTTAGCTTTTGGGATTAGTTAACTTTCTTTAGGGATTTCGTTAGCCTTTCTTTGAGGAAAATCAGACGTATTTGTCTGGGAAATCGGTCTTACGTTTGACTGCCGTTGGATGATTTTGATGAAAGATACGGGATCTCGTTATCTTTCTCGGGGAAATCGGTCTTACGTTTTACTGCCGGAGAATGATTTTGATGAAAGATACGGGATCTCGTTATCTTTCTCGAGGCACTCGGTCTTACGTTTGGCTGCCGGGAAGGATTTTGATGAAGATACGAGATTTCGTTATCTTTCTCGGGAGCACCTCGGTCTTACGTTTGGCTACTAGGGGTAATTTTGATGAAAGATACGGGATCTCGTTATCTTTCTCGGGGCACTCGGTCTTACGTTTGGCTAGGGAAGGATTTTGATGAAAGATACGGGATCTCGTTATCTTTCTCGGGGCACTCGGTCTTACGTTTGGCTATAGGAGATTGTTTTGATGAAAGATACGGGATCCGTTATCTTTCTCGGGGCACTCGGTCTTACGTTTGGCTAGCAGGGAAGATTTTGATGAAAGATACGGGATCTCGTTATCTTTCTCGGGGCACTACGGTCTTACGTTTGGCTACTTAGGGAGTAATTTTGATGAAAGATACGGGATCTCGTTATCTTCCTCGGGGCACTCGGTCTTACGTTTGTATTGCGGGGGTAATTTTGATGAAAGATACGGGATCTCGTTATCTTTCTCGGGACCACTTCCCAGTCTTACGTTTGGCTAGCGGGTAATTTTGATGAAAGATACGGGATCAGTTATCTTTCTCGGGGCACTGGTCTTACGTTTGGCTTGTAGGGAAGATTTTGATTAAAGATACGGAATCTCGTTATCTTTCTCGGGGCTTCACTCGGTCTTACGTTTGTTGCTAGGATGATTTTCTTGACAAGAGGGCTGAATTTGGTTAACTTTGTTAACTCTGTCAAGTTGGGGGCCCCGAGCTGCGAGTCACAAATTTTAAGGGGCAAAAGGGTCATTTGACCCTTGCAATCCTATCCGCGCGGATAGGGTTTGAAAAGTCGGGGTATTAATTAGGGCCAACGCCCTTCCTCTTCTTCATTCGGTTTACGAGAACGGTTTGTCGAGAGCGAGAGAGAGAGAAAGTGCATAAATCCGTCATTTTTGGCCTAAAAGCCGAAATCTTCCGATTTTCTTCGATTTTTTGAGCAATGGAACACGCAGGGGAAGGCGCTTTTCAAGGCCAGGACGTGGCCCGGTAGCGGAGAGCGGTGGAGCTCGTCGGATGAGGAGGCATTACAATCTTTCGCAATCGGTTGCGGAGGAGCATTACCAGATGCTTGGGCATTGGGCTTGGTTGAATCTCACAGTATACTTTGAAACCCTTTGATCCCTTTGTTGATTTCTTGCTTGACATTTGAATTTTGGGTGATTTTGAATTAATTTTTTTTTGAAAATTCGAATGATTGATGTTCTTGGCTTTGAATCTTGATTTTGATGCTTTGCATGTTGTAAATGAGTATATGAGTAACCCAAAATGTGCACTTTGCTTGGGAAAAAGAATTGGCATTTTGCCACATTTTTTTTTCAATTCGAAAATTACATGTGAAAATTGAAGAATTGTGATTTTTTTTGAAATTGAATGTGCATTTTGATGATGGTGATGATTTTTTTGAAATTGAATTTTGATATTGATGAATGATGATGCAATGCATGCATTTTTGTTTGGAAAGAATGGACATTTTGCCAATATGAGATGTATGTATGTTTAGGATTTTTTTTTTGAAAAGTGGGACGGATTTTCCTCCCGTTGCATGTAAGATGGATGATATGCATGTATGCGAATTTTTTTGAGATGATGCATGTTATTTTATGAAAATGGGACGGAGTTTTTACTTCCGTAGGAATGCATCTTTTTTTTTTCTTTCATGCGAGAAAAAATGGGGCTATGCTCATTATCTTTGTTATCTTGTCGAAATTTCTTTTTTTAATGTAAATGCAAATGCAATCTTTTGACATTTCTCTTTCTCTTTTATTACGGGCGGAAACCGTTTTGTGACGGAGGCGGTGAACAAAATGAAGACTCGAGGATCGGTGGAGTCGTGATTGACTTGTGGGACCGGCTTTCGGATGCGGAGCCGAGAAGCTGCGGAGTCAGAGGCAGTTGTTGTCGAGACGGGGCTCACAGGAGTTTATCGAGTGCTTGAGGGGTGTCAAGTTCCCTAAGAGCGAAGCTTGATGTTTGCTCACAGCGCGGCATTGGTGGGACAGCGACCCACACCTTCCACTTCTTACGGGGGCGAGGCTACGGTTACGCCCTCCAGGTCCCTGTGCGATCACGGGCTGTCCTTTAATGGACGCGGCATTGAGTGGCGAGATGGCTACGGCGATCTTCGTCTGCGGAGCTCTTACAGGATTTTCCCTATTCCCCAAGGGGATGGGGATGGAGTATGCCGTGGTTTACGGGCAAGATCGTGGAGACCATTGCGAGTTATGAGGTGGGGAGAGGATAGCGCCGTCAGTTGCCGGGGCCTTCTTGTGGTTTTGCTTTCTCGAGCACGCTCTTTGGACATGCGAGGGACAGCGGCGGTCTTTGCCTTGTTGAGGTCCTTGGAGGACATGGAGACGGTCGGAGATGTCTCGTGGGAGGCGAGAGTGGCCGAGCTTTATTTTGCTCTTGATAGGTACAATGTAGGAAGAGCTTGAAGCTCACTTGTCTTTGCTTTGAGTTTGCCACGGAGGTATAAGCTCTCTTTTTGCTTTCCCTCTTTTTTTTTGAGCACGCACTTTTCTTTTGCCTTTGGATTGATTGGATTTTTTACCTTTCGCGGGTATGGGCGGTTGGAGTTTTTCCACGTCACGGTGTGGCGGCAGGCCCGCGGAGTACGTTGGGCGTATCAGAGGCCATGCGGTCTTGGTCCAAGCATGCCGGGGAGAAGATAAGCTCCGGGGCGTACGACTACCAGTACGCGGATTGCCTTCCTTTGACGGAGGGCGAGGAACGGATGAGGGGATGATATTCTTCCCCTGGGGATCGCTTTGAGGTGGCGTGGTGAAGGCGCCTGAGATACGGGCGGTGCGGCGGAGGATTTTGAGAGGTCGACTGCGATGCGATTATCAGGAGAGAGGGTGACGCGCCGGCGTAGCGTGAACTCGCCTTTGAGGACACGGTGGAGCCTCCCGTCGATATGATGCACCAGTGATCGGTCCGTGACACAGGATGATTACCGAGCGGCCGGCACTTCTCGGACTTCGTGGCGATTGAGCCATATGCGACATTCGTCTTGAGGAGGCGAGGATGCCTCGGAGTTTTGGATAGGGAGGGGCTTGGGATCCCGCGGTACCCTCGGACGGATTTTCCTATATCCCGGGATGGGGGTCAGATTGAGGGTGCGAATCCCTCGGCCCAGAGCGACTTCCACGAGCTTCCGGCCTCGTCCGGAGTATGAAGGTATGGCTTCACCTTTTTCCCCTTCTTTTCTTTCTTTTGTTTCATCATCTTTAGCATCACTTTTTTGACGCTTTTGCTTTTGTGCGGTTTTCGGAGGTGGTCGTCGAAGGCGCGACGAAGCAAGTGATCGGGGCCAAGAGATTCATCGGGAGGATGGTCGCTTTGCGGGGCTCCTCGAGGCTAGAGCGGCGACCACGGCCGGCGCACATCGAGGCAGGGAGGCTTCCCTATTCGCTCGGAGACTTCTTCAGAGACTCCTCTGTCTCCTCTCCTTGATCCCCGTGCGGTGTTGCCTTCGGATCACGTCATTCTCGGGGATCCACACGGGCGAGGACACGTATGGCGGCATGGCGGGTCGTCTTCGTACGTGCAGGAGTCTGACGCCTTCACCTTCGGGTATGATTTTTCGCGGATCTCGGCTTGCCCTATCGAGCTTGCCGGTTGGTCCCGACGAGCCTCTTTCTCTGGGGACGAGGACGATTCGAGCCGAGATTTTCGGGCTCTGCGAAGGCGGGCCCGAGTCGCAAGAGGGCCGGGGGAGACATCGGGTCTTTGGAGACTCCGATTGATTTTTTTTTTTGAGATTTGAGATTGAGATTTAGATTTGTACAAAGTTATGCACACTCTTTTTTTTTGGAATGTAATAATTTAGGATTTTATTTATGTTTGCTTTTTTTTTTTTATGCACACTCTTTTTTTTTTGGAATGTAATAATTTAGAATATTATTTTATGAATGCAATGCAATATGAATGCAGTGTTGCATGAGCCTTGGTTTTTTTTTTTTTTTTTTTTTGCAAGGGTGTTTGGTGTATGGGTGGTTTGGGGAGGTTTTTGCACAAGTTTCGAGCAGCGGGACGGAATATTCCTCTTTTGGCGTAGCGGCTTGGGTATTGCGAGATTTTTTTGGGAAAGCAATCCCATCCGCGCGGATGGGGGCGCATCTGACATTGTCCTTTAATTTTGGTTCGGACACTGGTCTTGCTTTATTTCAAATTCAAATATCCTCTTCAACCTCCGGTCCAAACTGGCCATTTTCGGGGAGAAAGAGAGAAAAACCATGGAAATGGCCAAAAATTCTCTAAAATTGTCCAAAGAAAGGCAAATGTTGTTCTTTGAAAAGTTCAAGGAGTGGTGTAGGGAGATCATGCATGAGAAGATCATTCTTTGAAGAAAGGTACAAGATACGATGCTTGTGGTCTCTCAAAGAATTGGTTCCGGATTATGACCTCTTAAGAGCTTCTTCTTCGTTTTGGGATACTAGAAGGCATGTCTTTTGCCTTTCCTTCAACGAGATTGTTCCATTGTCGAAGAATTTCGGGCCTTACTTGGAGGTCCGGAGGTGGAAGAGATAAGCGGTTCCTTTGCCGGAGGGCTTCTTTTCTTGACAGTTGTGCGTCCTCCTTCATCTTTCCGGAGGAAGCGCAAGGTATGATCCGCGGTCCCGATCATTTCGATATTTCCGGTCTTCCCGGCAGATTTAGGGGCCTAGGTTTGGTGGATGATGCCTATTGGGATGCCTTTGCACTTTGTATGTTTGGCGCCTGTTCATGGTCTATTCCTTTGGGATACGCCATCGGTCTTTCTTTGGATGTTGTCGTTCAGCTGTCGCACAGGCGAGAGATGTCGTTCCTTTGATTACAGGGAGACTTTTCATGCTCTCGTGATTAGCTACCGGACGGCGGTATATGCGCGGGCGCAGCCCGTTCCTCTTGACCACATGTGGGCGATGGAGCGTTTGGGGGTTCTTCGGAAACCTCGATATGATCGGGCCTTGGACTTTTGCCGGGAGAGGTGTTGATGTAGATTTTGATGATCGGGGCTCGTGGGAGCGTTGGATGGCGGGTCGCCCGGGCCCGAAGATATCGAGATGGTTGGTGCCTCATTGGCGGGTGGAGACTCGCGAGTGCTTCGGGGACGGGTCCCATGTGGTTATGCTTAGGGGCTTTCTCGGTCCAGTTTCTACATTCCGGCTCTGGTCTGAGACAGTTTGGCTTGGAGGCGAGGTTCCTTTGGAGGGTTTTGATGATATAGCCACCGGGGTGGTGGCTCCTGTTTCCATGGATGATCCCTCGGTGTTTCCATTTTCTTTCCCGAGCATGGAGGTATGATGCCTTTCCTCCTCGGGTCATTCTCGAACGTCAGAGACCGGTGTTCTGACCACTTGGTACTGGATTGGTATGAGAGGCATGCAGGAGAGACTCGGGTGGCTATTTTCGAGACGGCGTGAGGCCATTGTGGGTGCGGAGGTCTGGCCCCATGTTTACGAGAGGAGGGCGCGAGGCGAGACCCTCGCGCCGGGGAGCGGAGACGGCGCGGCGATTATGAGGCTTACGTCAAGAGACGGGAGAGGAGGGCTCCTATGCTACCGGCTAGGTTACGGGAGATGAGGGATGACGCTAGGGCTACTAAGGCCACGACGGAGGCTGGTTTGATAGACCTGTCCCTATACCGAGCTTGGTAGGAGGAACACGACATTTTCTGTTCGGAAAAAGAAAGACTCGGAGGGGAAGAAGAAGGGAGAGGCCGATGCGAGTGGCTTGGAGTGACTACGAGGTTTCCGAGTATCCCTTTCTTGTCATGGCGAGACACATTAGTTTGATTATGTATCTTAGTTTTCTTTTAGCAAGTTGCCAGTTGTAGGAATGAATCGGGCTTAGACTCATCAAAGAGCTTTTAACTTGTAATGAATATTTGAATTGCTTTAGAGTTTTTGGAGACGCTTTCATGGTCTGATCAATTGTATTGATGCCAAAGTATGGCTTTTATTTGTGCTTTAGACCGAACCGTTTCCGGTGCCTACGTTCCCCTCATTTTGAGGAGCTCGGGTCTTCGTAGTTCAACTTTGGTGAACTCTTTTTTGTTTGTTGTTTTTTTTTTTGTTTTCTTTTTTGTTTTTTTTTTGGTGCAACCCTGTTTTTTACCTAGGCCGCCCTTTTCGGGTTTCTAACCTAGTTGGGTATTACTCTTTTAGCACTCTTTTTTTTTGTCTTTTTCTTTTTGTTATTTTTTTTGTTTTTTTTTGTTTTTTTTTTTGGTGCAACCTGTTTTTACCTAGGCCGCCCTTTTCGGGTTTCTAACCTAGTTGGGTATTACTCTTTTAGCACTCTTTTTTTTTTTTGTTTGTTTTTTTTGTTGTTTTTTTTTTTTACGCGTAGTATCTGCGCGGCTTGTCACCATTCACTTTGGGTGTACAAAGGGATTCCCGTCGAGTGCGCAAGTTGCATGGCTCCTCAGGAGAAGATCTTGGACTACATATGGCCCGACCCATACGGGCTCCCATTTGCCGAGGGGTTGATACGGGTTTGGGGGCTTTTCTTTTAGAAACGAGATCACCTTCTCGGATTTCCCGATGCTTTACTTTCTTGTCGAAGGCTCTACGGCCATTCTTCCTTGGTAGGCTCGGATGTGTTCCATGGCCTTCGGTCGGCGTTCATCTAGTAGGGCCAATTCATCATGGCGACTCTGGAGCCATTCGACCTCGTTGATCGGCTTTCCCGGCGGTATACGGAGCGAGGGTATTTCCGGCTCGATTGGGAGTACGGCTTCCATTCCGTATGTGAGGGCAAAAGGTGTTTCCCCGATTGCCGTTCGGCGTGTTACGCAGCCCCGAGTGCCAAGTGTAACTTCTCGGGCCAATCTGCCTTGGGCTGACCATTTTCCGGATGATATTTTCCGAGTCTTGTTTCTTTGCTTCGACGGCTCCGTTGGTTTGGGGCTGTAGGGAGATGACTTGTGACGGGTTATTCGAATTCCGCCGGCGGTTTTCACATTCCCCTTGAAGTGGGATCCATTATACGAGATGATTTCGGTGGCAACCCGTATCTGCACATGATGTTTTCTTTGATGAAGAGGGCAACTTTCTTTGAATTGAGGATTTTGTAGGACTTTGCTTCAACCCACTTGGTGAAATAATCCACGGCTACTAGGACGAACTCGTGGCCGTTCTTGCTGATGGTGTGATTTTGCCTATGACATCAATTCCCAGTGACGAAAGTCCAAGGGGTTGTCATGCGGTATAACTCGTGAGGAGGCAAGTGATTAAGATTTGAGTATCGGCGACATTTGTCGCGGCTTTTGACGAGGCTGGATGCGGTCGGTTTCCATGGAGATCCAAAAGTACCCCATTCTCGGTATGATTTGCATCGAGCTCGAGCATTCATGTGAGGGCCGCAGTACCACCATGTATTTCTTTCATGAGTTCGGTAGCCTCTTGTTTGCGATACATCGCGGGAGGGGGCCTTGATAACGCTTCTTGTATAGCATATTTCCCAAAAGAACATAATGGGAGGCGAGCCGCTTGAGTGAGAGACTTTTTGCTTTGATTCCTTCTTTATATTCCCCATCTTCATTTTGAAAGAGGCCTCGCCATCCTTAGTCTTGGTAAATGCGAGTGTACCGGGGATCATTGATCGGTTCGGCTTCCGCTTCAATTTCGAAGCAATAGGCGGGGTTTTCTCTTCTCCCGACTACGAATGGTTTAACAGACTTTCCTTCAGGTATTTCGACAAGAGAGGCTAGTGTAGCCAGAGCATCTGCGAACTTTGTTTCGGTCTCTTGGCAGGTAATGAAAGCTGATTTCTTTGAATTGAGCCACTAGTTCTTCCATGTAAGAATGATACTTCTGCAAACCCGGATCCACGGTCTTCCATTTGTTAGAGACCTGATTGATGATGAGGGCCGAGTCACCGTACACCTCCAATTCCTTGATATTTCTTTCAAGGGCGGCTTCCAACCAGCTATGCAAGCTTCATATTCGCGGCGTTGTTGGTGACTTCGAAGTTCGGCCTTGCTGCTATGGGGGTGTGTTCGTCGGTAGGATCGACCGAAGCATTCCTATCCCGTTCCCCCTTTTGTTTGACGCTCCGTCGAAGAAGAGTTGCCAGTGATTTTCTCCTTCTAGAGCGAAGATTCCATCATCGGGAAATTGAGGTTCGAGTCCTCGGGACTCATCACTTGGGAAATCGGCCGGATGTTACGCCATTATGCGTCCTTTTACGGATTTCCTTGAAACATAAGCGATGTCATATTCGGCCAAAAAGAACGACCATTTTGCCAATCTCATGGAGATGGAAGGCTTGTCGAACAGAGATATTTGATGGGGTCTATCCTTGAAACAAGATGTATCGGGTGAGGCGCATGTAGTGTTTCAACTTTCCCACTACCCGGACCAAACTGCGCAAGTCTTCTCGCAAGCGAGTAATTGAGTTCGCTTCCTTGGAGCTTTACGCTACGAAATAGATGGCGTTTTCGACTTTGGAATCTTTCTTCTCTTGAGCTAGCATAGCCCCAATTGCTTTGTATCCGTGACAGGTTAGATATAGCAAGAGTGGCTTTTGCCGATGTGGTGGGCGAGAGAATCGGAGGATTCACAAGGTATTCCTTGATACGTTCAAAGGCAAGGCGACATTACGGGGTCCATTACGTGTAGGCATTCTTCTTCATCAACTTGAAGATTGGCTCGCGGTCGAGGTCGGCGATTTACAAAGCGGCTTATGTATTGCGGTCTTCCCATGAAGGATTTCACTTACGTCGGTGTCCGTGGTGGCTTCATTTCAACTATCGCCTTGATTTTACGGGGATCTACTTCGATTCCCGTTACGTCACCATATATCCTAGTACCTTGCCTCGTCTTACAGAAAGTGCACTTGGGTGGATTCGGTCTCATCTTTGTGGTCTCGGAGGCGGGCGAAGAATTTTCTCAAATCAACAAAGTGCTGGCCATCTGATCCTCTGGAATGTATTATCATGTCGTCCACATAGACCTCAATTTCTTTGTGGATCATGTCATGGAACAGGAGCTGTAGCGCCCTTTGGTACGTAGCCCCGGCATTCTTTAGTCCGAATGGCATGGCCGTGTAGCGATATGTGCCCCGAGGGGTTGTGAAGGCTGTTTTGGCTTGATCTTCTTACGCCATTTTGATTTGGTTGTAGCCGGCAAAACCGTCGACGAAGGATTTGACTTCATGGTTGGCCGTGGAATCTACCAAAATGTCGATGTTTGGCGGGGAAATCGTCTTTTGGGTAGCTTTGTTCAAGTCTCAAGTCTACGCGGCATCGGATCTTTCCGTTGGCCTTGGTCACCGTCACTATGTTGGACAACCATGTTGGGTATTCAATGACCACGATGAACCACTGCTGAGCATCTTTTCTATCTCCTCTTTCACTTGTAAGGGACCATTCGGGCTTAATTCTTCTTAAGCACGCTTTGCGGCTTGACTTAAGGTCGAGCGGTATTCGGTGCTCTACTATGGAAGGATCGAGGCCCGGCATATCTTTATAGGACCATGCGAACACATCCACAAATTCTTTTAGCGGCTCGATTAGGGCCTCCCTTTCGAGTCCCTTCGAAGAAACTACCAATCTGCGTCTCTTTAGGCTCTTCCATGAGTTCCCAGATTCACACTTGTCAAAATTTCTTCGGCGGCTTGGGCTCGATTTTCCTCTTTTCGGACAACTTTGCTTAAAGATTTCTTTGATATATTGTTCATTTAATGTGTACGCCTCTTCATCTAGTGAATCGTTATTAACCGTTTTTAGATTATTAGTTAATTCATCATTAGTTAAAGTGGCAATTAAGGGATACTCGAAAGGTTCATCATTTCATTGAAGACGAAGGGGAATACAATGTTCGCTACGGACTCGTAGTCTTCGGGCGTAAGGCCATCGGACGACTCGAGAGACTCGAACTCAACAATGAGAGACTCGGAGGACTTTACTGAGGTTGACACGAAAGGGCGGGGGACCGATCCAAGCTTGGTGATCATTTCCTCTTTGGTCGCGGACGGGCCCGAGAGAGTTTCCCAATTCTTTAGCGGCATCGGCGTCGGTGGCTTCACAACCCGGGAAAGGCATGGTCTCTGTGCTCCCTCTTCGGTCGTTGCTATCATCTCTTTATGCGAACCGAGAATCAATTGTGTTTGGCGTCAGAAAGGCTGAGCATGTGGATGTAGGGATCTTCCTCAATCACAGGGACTTCCGTTTCGTCACAATCGACCGCTCAATCCAGACGTAAGGGCGTGTGCGTCTCGGTGAGCTGCTAGAAAAATCTCATGTCCCATACTCGAGCGGAAAGGCTCGGCGAGTAGTTCGGCAAGGAGGACGTCCCACACGACGTTCATAGATTGGCCGAGTCCATCGGTGTTTGCCGACTTTTATCATGAAATCTCCTCGCACAGCGAGGCAAAGAATGGGTTTGCGAGAATGCGACAAATCGTGATTGAGGACCGGGGACTTGTGTGCTGTATCATGGCGGTGTTCGGCGTTTCCTTCCGGTATGCCTCCAAGTGTTGGAAATAGCAATTAAATTTGATGAATCGAACTTCTTCGGAGTACGCTCGCTTGAGTGTGTCGACATAGTTGGCATGGGATTCCCAAAGGATGCTTTGGCGAGACTTGCCTCTTGAAGGATGTAGCCCCGGTGTTTGGCGTGGGCGTTCTTGGCTATTGTTTCGGCCATTCCCTATGAGAAGCTGTCACCCCTTATGACTTCAAGGTCTCCCTGCGGTTGATGAATTTGACGCATTGGTGGAGAGTGGAGGCTATGGCTTTCATGTGATGCAACGAGGCGCCACTAGTAGAGTTTGTGAACTCGGAGGGGATATCCATTACATGGAACTTTGCGGGCACCATTTGGGTTTCGTACTGCAGTTCCAAAGTTACCGTCCCCAGAATGGGGACGAGACGAACCGTCGTAGGCCTTGACGGTCCGGGTAGATGGGATCACGCGCCTTTCATTTATGCGGAGGGCCCTCATCATGCGAGGAAGGACGTTTACCGATGATCCATTGTCCACTAATACCCCGAGGAAGTGACATGGTGTTGAGCCGAATAGTGATGTACAAAGCTTCATTGTGTTGGGAGACATCTCTTGGCAAATCTTCATCGCGAAGGTGATCATACTCCCATATAGGTGAGGATCATAGATTTGGTCCTTGTCTCGGGATAGAGAGTCATTAAACACAGTCGCTTCGTGCCTTTTTCTTGCGAGGTAGAGCCTTTGCCGAAGCCCACAGGTTATCTTGATGCCTTTTGTGGCGGTTGACATCTCCGGTCAACATGTTGATTGAGTGGGGGCGCCGGCCGGCGTCGGTTTTTCTTCATCGGTGTATACTCGGGAAGCTGGACAAAGCGAACCTTGGGCTCGACCCCCGAGGGGGGTTGGACTTCGTTCTGCGGTATTACGGTATCCGAAAGTCTCAATTGCAGTCGTTGGCAAGGTTTTACGCTCTTTTACCCCTTTTTGCTTTGGGGAAGGCGGCGGAGTAGAGTACATAATAATCAAATCCCCCGAGATGGCTCCCAGAGCGTTCTCACGCTGTTATCACCGGCCTCGAATCTCTCCTTCCAATTTTCTTTGGGAGGAAATTTTCTTTTTCTTAGGAGGACGGTCCTTGTGTATCCGATCTGATAGTCCCTTTCAAGGCAATCGGGACGATCACAAATATCCCACCAAATGTGTTCTACGGTGGTGGCGGATTTGGGACCTCGGGTTGAGTGGTCTTTGGAATGACTTTGGGTGGGCCGGTCGGGGATCTGGCTGTTGGGCTCATCAGTAGCGAGTGATTGGACTCCGCCGGATAATGAGAGATATTGAGGTCAGGGAACGGGCACATGTTTGTCCTTCGGGGTAGCCCCGGTCGGTTGGGATATTGTTAAGGTCCCGAAGTGGCGTGCGGCCTCTTCAATCCAGCTCGCCGTCCGTTCCAGCGTTCTTCCGGGGCTTTGATGGTGACCATATGTCTTCAAGCTGTTCACGATTTTCATCACTCGGGCGACACTTGTGGGATCATCACTTTGAGAGGGGACAAGCGACGGTATACCGAACTCTTTCGTCCCAGGCACAGCTGTTTGGGGGCCGGTTGCCACAGTAAGTCGGCGGGCGGGGAGTCCCGGCGGTGGAAACATAGGAATCTTGGGGTAGCATCTTGATGTGTCAGGGACTATTAAGAAGAGGAGGAGAACCCTCTTCCGTCCGTGCGGTAAAAGTGCCATCGGAATTGAGGCGATAGTCAAACCATGACTTGCGACAATCCCCAGAAGGTTATCAATTTGAGCCTCATGTCGAAGTCTCATCTGTTCTACCAAGCTGGATCCAATCTTGAGTGCATGCGAGGGATTTTGGAGGACGGAGCAATGTTATCCTCATCATTACCGCTGATGCGGACATTAAAACCCGGAGTCGGAACAAACGGTGAAGGCGACGATGGCTTGACTCTTCCCAGTGATCAAACGGTGACCCGGTGCCGAAACCAAGCTTTGTGCGGGGGCTGCGGGGGAAAGGACATGAAGGTTCGGATGTGCAGGAATGGAAGGAGGGTAGGTGTTTGGGCTTTAGGCTCATGCAACATGCGATTATTTGTTCACGTTTACTTAAAACATGTTTTATTAACCTAATCGGTTGGAAAAGATTGCTCTTCTTTTTCGCAAACTACTCGATTCCTGGATCGGTGGGCCCACGATCACTACGTCTATAAGCCCCTCGTATTCCACCCGTATTTCGACCTCCCGGGGTGGACAGCCCGGGCGAGGGTCCTATAGGGCAAGCGGGTCCCACCGACCGAAAGAAAACGATCCTAAAAGTCGGCGGGTAATCGAGTCTTAACGAGCATTCGATGTAAATTACGGACAAAGGCGACGTGAAAGTCAAGATCATGTCCAGGGGCTCGACGAAAAGTCGGCATGATTTGGGTGATAGCGTCCACGATTGATCTTGACTTGTCGTCGGTTAAGCCGTAATTAGGCATGGAATAGTCATTAATCCTTGATGACTCGAGTGTCAATCTTTGGGAGTCAGTGTATAATTTGTGCCAGTCAGAGCCGAAGTCAAGGCGCCGGTCAATATCTTGGTCAAAGTCTGCGGCGGAAAACCGGCAGAACTTCGACTGATTAGGGACCCGAAAGATATTGAGTCGGTATGCCGACACGATCCGAACCCGAGAGATATGGATTTCTCGTTACGGAAAGTGATGAAGTGGATTTAATCGAAAACGATGAACCCACTTGCTATCAAGAAGCGATGTCCGCTCCTGATTCGGAAAAATGGCAAGAGGCCATGAAGTCTGAATTACAATCCATGGCTGATAATCAAGTTTGGAACTTGATTGATCCACCCGAAGGTGTAAAAACCATAGGGTGCAAATGGGTCTTCAAGAAGAAGACCGACATGGATGGGAAAGTGCACACCTATAAGGCTAGGCTAGTAGCTAAGGGATATAGGCAGATTCATGGCATAGACTATGATGAAACCTTCTCGACTGTAGCTATGCTTAAGTCTATTAGAATTTTACTTGCCATAGCCGCATATTATGACTATGAGATATGGCAAATGGATGTCAAAATAGCTTTCCTTAATGGGAAGTTACTTGAGGATGTATACATGATACAACTTGAAGGTTTTGTCGATCCGAGAAAATTCTAACAAGGTGTGTAAGTTGCAGAAATCCATTTATGGATTGAAGCAAGCTTCTAGGAGTTGGAATCTACGTTTTGATGAAGCAATCAAGGAGTTTGGCTTTATCAAAAACGAAGATGAACCTTGTGTATACAAGAAAATTAGTGGGAGCGTAGCACTATTTTTAGTGTTGTATGTCGACGATATCTTACTCATTGGAAATGACGTTTCGCACTCTGATTTGTTAAGTCTTGGTTAGGAAAGTGTTTTTCAATGAAAGATATGGGCGAAGACGCATATATCCTTGGTATCAAGATCTATAGAGATAGATCCAAGAGGATGATTGGTTTAAGTCAAAGTACTTACATTGACAAAGTCCTTAGAAGATTCCAAATGGAAAATTCTAAAAGAGGAAACTTGCCAATATTGCATGGTATATCTCTTAGCAAGAATCAAAGTCCTAAGACTAATGATGAGCGAAAGAGAATGAATGGTATTCCATATGCTTCGGCAATTGGGTCTATCATGTATGCTATGTTATGTACTAGACCCGATGTCTCGTGTGCTCTAAGTATGACGAGTAGGTACCAATCGGATCCCGGCGAACCACATTGGATAGCAGTCAAGAATATCCTCAAGTACTTACGAAGAACTAAGGATGTATTCTTGGTCTTTGGAGGAATGGAAGAAGATCTTGTAGTCAAAGGCTACACAGATGCTAGCTTCCAAACCGACAAATATGATTTCAGATCGCAGTCTGGATTTTTGTTTACGCTTAATGGAGGCACTGTGAGTTGGAAAAGTTCCAAGCAAAGTACCATCGCTGATTCTACAACCGAAGCAGAGTACATAGCGCCATCTGATGTAGCTAAGGAAGCTGTTTGGATCAAAAAGTTCATTAGTGATTTGGAAGTCGTTCCAAGCATCAGAGACCCTATTGAACTTTACTGTGACAACAATGGTGCCATTGCACAAGCAAAGGAGCCAAGGTCACACCAGAGATCCAAACATATACTTCGACGTTTCCACATTATCCGTGAGATATGTGAAAGGGAAGACGTTAAGATATGCGAGTAGACACGATGACAACGTGGCGGACCCATTAACTAAGGCTCTCCCGCAAGCCAAACATGATGGTCATGTTAGGTCCATGGGTATTCGATACATGGTAGATTGGGCCTAGTGCAAGTGGGAGGACTGTTGGTGTTATGCCCTAGGCCTATGATTGATAGACTTATGTGTTGACATTATTTATTATTATATGAGATGTTTATCATTTGATTATTATATGTTTTGTATATTTGTTTATAATAATCTCCGTCCCTAATTATTAAGAGAATAATTAGTATAATTGTCAATGGATAATCATGTGATGATTATATGCATAGAGATGCACATTGAAATTATGGGTACTTGTTAGAAAAGCGAGTATTTGGACATGACCGCATGAGATTTATGTCATGGTCAAATGTCATAATTAAATCTCATAAGGTTACTTCATTTAGTCCCTAGACCTGAGATTATCATGACCTTACATATGATGAAAGTCATGTTTGATTTTAGTCAAACGATATCTTAACATGATATCTATAAAGACTATCTTTGGCATGATCGGATTCATGATGGGAAGGATGATAAGTCAAGAAGGAATTTGTCCCTCGTAAGAGAGATGTTTTGCTTGGGCCCCTCGATGAGTGATAATGATGAAAGTGTATGGCCGTACCCCAATATGATTGGAATTATCATTATACTCAAGAATCGAGAAAGCATTGAACAATAACAAGTTGACGAGGACCATGACTTGTGTTCAATATATTATCGTGAGACAAAGGGAGAAATGGAAGTACACCATTGGAAACGTGAACTCTTACGTTATATTATTTGGGTAGACATAATGGCTTGCTAGAGTCCGCTTATGTCTTATGAGATTCGATATGATCGAACTCATTGCCAACATAATGTAATCCTATTGGGTCACACACAAATAGAATGAATTGGTTAAACCAGAGGAAGAATGATTGAGAGTTTCTGTATCTGGCTACATATGTCACGCGACATACTAAGCCATGGGCTTAATATACCGCGCGACATATTAAGCCCATACGCGGTTTTGACAGCCTGTTCTCCTAATACGATTAGGAGACGTATTCATGCTAATGTAGTATAAATATGAGAGGTCTGTCAGACCTAATTCCCTAGCCGAAATTTTCAAGCAAAATTCACAACCAAATACTCTCAATATTCTTCAAGGTTTAGATCTAGCAATCACCAAGAAATAGTTCTTGAATTCATTCAAAGGTGTGGATACCGAAAGAGGGTCTTCGCTCGTTCATCGATCAAGGCCTAGAGTTCAAGCAAGTTGAAGAACGAAATTTGTGATTCTATATCACATAATCAAATCGTTCGATAGCTCAAGAACGGAAAGCGTTCGAGGTTGGTATAATTCTATCGCATAGGAATTTAAATTAATTGTATAGAACGGATCCTAGGGCTTCTTGGGTTTTATGTTTTTAATGCTTAATTCCGCTGCGCATGGACCCGTAAAACCCAACAGTATGGTAGGTTAACTTATTTTTTACTAGAGTATGGTTTTACTAGAGGAGAAGCAGATATGACTTTATTCATTCTTAAACATGGAAAAGAACTTGTCGTGGTTCAAATCTATGTTGATGACATAGTATATGGCTCTACATCAAAAATTTGTTTAAATGACTTTGTAGAGGCTATGACACTACCAGAAACAGGTCATTTAGCGACGGAATTATCAGCGACGGACAGATTCCGTCGCTAAATAGCGGCGGAATATAGGCTTTAGCGTCGGAAAATTTTTGGCGTCAAATTTAGCGACGGAATTTAATTCCGCCGCTAAATTCCGCCGCTAAAACGAATATTCCTCGAATATTCGTTTATTTCCGCCGCTAATTTGGCGGTTGATTTACCGACGGAATATTCCGCCGCTAAATATTTATCAGCGACGGAATTATTCCGCCGGTGAAAATATATCATATTTTTATTTTTTTATTTATCAGCGTCGGAAATATTCCGACGGTGAAATTAAAATATTTTTTATTTTTCTTTTTGAAATATTACACCGACGGAATATTTCCGACGGTGAAATTAAATGTTTTTTTTATTAAACACCGACGAAATATTTCCGCCGCTGATAATTTAATATTTTTTTTATTTATCAGCGACGGAAAATTCCGTTGCTGATAATAAAATGTAATTTTTGTTTATTTTTAGAACTAATTAACAAAATAACAAACTAAAAAACATTAAAATATCATAAATATTTATGATATTTTTGAAAAAATAAATAAATCATAAATATTTATTAATTTTAATTTTATAATGCCATTATTTTTATTTATATAAAATATGAAAGTTATTTTAAATTACTCTCAAAAAAATAAATATGAGTCAATAAATATTATTTTTGAAAAAATAAATAAATTATAAACCCTAAACCTAATACCCTATATACTATACACTATATATACCCTATACCCTATACCCTATACCCTATACCCTATACCCTATACACTATACCCTCTTCCCAAATTGGTAAATTGCATACAATTTTAAATTTTTTATCCAAAATAAAACAAAAACAAGATTAGTCCAAAACAAGGAACTAACCAACTATTAGACAACACTCTGGAGATTATTGTCTCATAAGTCATAACTAAGATATCCAGAAAACAAAGACCCACATCATTACTGCTGAGCACACTGTACTCTCTGGCCCCCACCACCGTGCATGTCATCATCTACATCGTAATCTTCAATGTTGACATCGTGAAGGGTTGTCTCCTCGCACTCATCATCAAGCTCCATATCTGTCATCTGCGATGAAGGCTTAGGAGGCAGCACACCCTCTAGGGCCTTGCATTGTACAGGAGAAGAAGGTCTTGGAAGTGGTTGTAGGCTAAATATTATTGGGCGCCAGACATCAGCGATGCGACGGCTAGATATGTTTACGATGAGCAGGCTCACAAGCTATTTAAGGATTTTATTTGTAACATATTTATCTATCCTTAATTAGTTTAATTAACAATGATTATACTCTTTTAATTTTATAATGTCATCATTATATGTTTACGAGATATTCATATTTTTTATAGGTACCACGAAGAAAAATTATTATACTACTCGGCTCGCGGCGGGAGAACAACCCTTGTGTCCTACTTTTATGACCGATGAGGTGTTTGGTCAATTTTGCGAATATTGGGGGTCGCCTGCGGCGAAGGCTATATCCGAACAGGCCAAGGCCAATAGAGCAGGCTCCTCGGGGTCGGCGGCGTTGCATACCGGGGGGACGCTCACGGTCGCCGAGCATCACGACCGCATGGTATGTATGTTAATTTAAATGTAGTAGTGTATGGATGCTTTTAAATAGGTTTATGTACGTATGTTAGCTGGGAGCCAATGTTGATGCTATGAAATCCATAGTTTTAGTGTAAATGTAGTGTATGCATGCTTTTAAATCAGTTTAAATGTTGCATTTATATATACAATTTCAAAGTAATAATCTCGCTTATTTTATTTATAGGAAAGGGAGTATGGTCCGAATATCGCTTTGTGGATGTTTACGCTAGCACCCATATTCGGAATTCTACGGCGCCCGATCAACCTCCGCAATGGGTTGACGATCGATCTGCTACTGCCTTTGTAAGTAAACTACCATTAAATGACTTGATTTTGAATATGTAAATTTATTTATGTACCTTACATTGTGTATATGATTATAATTGTTTGTTTTATTTTTCAGGCTGCATATCAAGCCGCCGTTGTTCCCGAAGGAACGCCTCCCGGCGAGCCCGTCCCTTCGTGCCTGATGTTTGGCAGGAGGTCACCTCTCAGGGACATCCAAGGAGAGGAGCCCGAGTGTTAGGGATGGGGGATTACGGGCGGCAATGCCCGTCGACGTCGACCGGCCGTCGGCGAAATGTAGCCCAGCCCACGTTTCATGATCCGAGGGTCGACACTCTGGAGGCTGCGTTGGAGGAGGAGAAACGCGAGCGGGCAAAGCTTGCGGATGCTTTGGCAGTTCAGACGCAGATGCAGGAGGAGAACGATCGACGTCATGCAGAGATTCGTAGACAACATGCAGAGACTCAAAGACAATTGGCGCTGTTGATGGCTCATCTCGGCCAGGACTCCCAGGGTAATTTCCAGCGTCCCCCAGGTTGATTGCGGACATTTTTAGACATTTTTGTATTAATTTATACTTGTTTGTAAACATTTGAGACATTTGGTACCCGCGGGAGCCCCTCCCCGCCTCTCCCCCCGCTCCACCCCTCTCCCCCCTCTCCCCCCTCCCCCCCTTTCCCCCTCCCCCCTCTCCCCCTCCCCCCTCCCGAATTGGTACGGTGGTATTTAGTTTTTATTTGGTACGCTGATATTTGAATTTTAGTTTTTATAGTTTTAGTTTTATAAATTGAAATGTTATATCAGGTACAAAAATTTTGGTTTATTGATATTTTAAATTATTTTTTTAAATTTATTTCGTAATCGGCGACGGAATTTTCCGTTGTCGAAATTAATGCCGAAATAAAAAATTAATTAAATAAATTAATTTCGACGGAATTTCCGCCGCTATAATCATTTAATTTTTATTTAATTTTTAATTTCGGCGGCGGAAATTTCCGTCGCCGTAATAAAATTTAAATTAAAATTAAATAATTTCAGCAAATGGTAATTTCCGCCGAAATAATTTAATTTTAATTTAAATTTTATTACGACGACGGAAATTTCCGCCGCTGAAATTAATTTAATTAAATTAATTTTTATTACAAATGACGGAAATTTCCGCACGAAATGAAAATTTAATTAAATTAAATTAATATAGCAGCGGAATTTTCCGTCGCTGAAACCATTAATTCACCGGCGGAATTAATTTCCGTCGGTAAAAGAAAAAAATAGCGGCGGAAATTGACCCGTCGGAGCACTGCGACGAGCTGGTAGCGGCGGACCACCGACGGAATTTTTCCGTCGGTGATTTATTTTAGCGACGGAAATATAATTTTAGCGGCGGAAATTTCCGTCGCTAAATGACCTTTTTCTGGTAGTGTGACATCAACATTTGAGATGAGCATGATGGGAGAACTTAACTTCTTTCTAGGCTTGCAGGTTAGGAAATCTAATGAAGGGATTTTCATCTCTCAAAGCAAATATGCAAAGAACCTGGTGAAGAAGTTTGGGTTGGAAGTATCGAAGAGCTCAAAAATTCCTATGGGCACTCTCTCAAAATTGGAAAAGATCAAGTGGGAGAAGATGTTGATCCAACCCTATATCGTTCCATGATAGGTAGCCTCCTTTACCTTACTTCTAGTCGTCCTGATTTGATGTACAATGTGTGTGTATATGCTAGATATCAATCCAATCCTAAAGTGTCACCTAAATTCTGTGAAAAAGATCATTAAATATGTATTTGGAACTTGTGATTTAGGGATTTGGTATAGTAAAGATACTAATACTAATTTAGTAGGCTTTAGTTACTCAGATTGGGCAGGGGATATGGATGATAGGAAAAGTACAAGTGGGAGATGTTTTTACTTGGGAAATAATCTAGTATCATAGTATAGCAGAAAACAAAATTGTGTTTCATTATCCACGACTGAATCAGAATATGTAGCAGCTGGTAGTTGTTGTTCACAACTAATTTGGTTAAAACACATGCTTGATGATTATGGTCTTGATAGTAATATTTTGATCTTATATTGTGATAATTTGAGTGCTATTAATATTTCCAAATACAACACTCCCGTACCAAACATATTGACATCCGTCATCATTTTTTAAGAGATATGGTAGATAAAAAGATAATAAATATAGAGCATATTGATACAAAGTATCAACTTGCTGATATTTTCACTAAACCCTTAGACCATGATAGATTCTCTAGTCTAAAGAGATCTCTTGGTCTTTGTATTCTCTAAAAAATATCCTCTGTTGTAAGGTGTTACCATGGGTGCTGATAACACCTGGGGTAACACATGTATACTAGTGCATATTTTTTGCTTGTTTGGTTTTATTCTCTGTGCTGTAAGGGTTCTCATAGTTCCCTGAGCTATGAGAGTTCTCACGGCTGCACATACTGACCTTTTTGTTATGGTAGGATAACACCCTAAATAACACACTTGATAAAACTCCCTTTGTGCTTGAAGTGACAAAGTCACTAATGTTGGTATGTGATAAATAAAAAGGCAAAGAGGCAATTCTTATACCATACTATTCTCTCGAGCTCGGGGCACGGCGTTCGTGGCGACGATCTACTCTTGCCAATGAGAATGTATGAAGTGATTTATGCTTAGCATTAGGGACATGGAGCTCGCTACTACAGTGTACCCTACTTGAACGACATAAATCAATGAAACTTTGCACTTGAAATAAGACTCGGAGCACGGAGCTCGTTACTACGATGCTTCCTTGTTTAAAGAAGTGTAAAAGGGTTTTATAATTGCTATGCCTCATGTTCTTACAAGTTTGTTATGCCTTAAGTGTTTGAAAATGGCTAAGCTTGTTATGCCTTAAGTGTTTGAAAATGAATATATTTATCAAGGGATTTTTATCATATGTGTTATCCTAGATGTTATCAACATTGCCATTAACATATTAGTATGTGCTATATTATTTTTTTATTCTTTATTTTTCGGTTTTCTTATTTAAATTTTGGACTTGATATATTTGTTTTGTTTATTATTTTTATTTTCTTATATATTTAAAAAAATTAAAAAATCTGAAAATTAAAAATTCAAAAAATGAAAAAAAAATTCAAAATAATGGCCGGATGTTAATAGTTGTGTGAGGAGATTGTACTTGATTTTTTGTGTGGCTAGAAATTAGGGAGGTTGGGTAAATATTTAATGTAATTATTTTTAGTGGCTTAAAAATAGGGGGAGGTTAATTAGATAAATATAGGAGATAAATGAGTTAGTGGGATAAGTCTTGTCAAATTAAAATCCTAACTTAATTCCTATTTTTACTCTCTCTCTCTCTTTCTAACCGCCTCATCCCCCTTCTCTCTCTACACGGTAAATACCCCCTCCGTCACCGTCTCTCTCTCTCAAACCTTCCAAAAATCAAAACCTTCCAAAAATCTTAAACCTTCCTAAACCCTAACTATGGCAACCCCGTCCAAGAAGAAATCCGCCCCTTTGGAGGTCTCTCCAGGCCTTGGTTCGAGTGGTCCAAGCCAAATGGACACTTCGACCACCCCTCTCAATGTGTCTCCGACAATGACAATGTCAGTTGATGATCCTCCTTTGGTGACAACAATGGCATACCCTTGCCCATTGTGATGCTACCACCTCTTCCACCCGTTTCGTCAATCAAAAAGCCCAAAAGAAAGGCCATTGCTCACAAACCTTCGGTTCATGTCACCAAAAAGAGGAGTTCAAGTAGGCTCATAGCTAAGAGATACAAAGGTACTTCAAAATCCAACACATCCTACGATCCAGTTGAAGTTTCAGAAGATTCCTCTCTTGATCTCTCCTCGACACATGTCTCTGATGAAGATTTTCATGCCGATGCTAAGAAGAGCCAATAAGTTGAGACCTTTGAAGATTGGGGATTTGATGATGAAGAACCTCTGTATGAAGTGGTGAAACGGAATTCAAAAGGCAAAGGCAAGCAGGCTGCTGCCAAAGATGTTACCCAGAAGGCTGCAACACCCAAGGTAACACCTTCTGTTTCTAAGGCTTCGAAGTCTTCAATTAGTGAGTTTGCATATTCTGGGTCCTCTGATTTTCTTGAGAAAGAGTTTGAAGATGTGAATGTTGCTTTTCCAAAACCTTACTTCTCATTTGAATTTTATCGAAAAGAAAATATGGAGTTTTGGTTGAAACATAGTGACACAAAAATTCTCAAAGAAAAGTACATTGACGAGGTTGATTTCAAAAAGCATGGTGCATTTCAGTTCTTGGAGGATATGAATTTTTTGAAAGCTAACTTGCACCCTTCGAAATTTGTTGAAGCTATTGTCAAAAATTTCTATGCCAACCTAGAAAATGAGAAGTCCGATCAATTTGGAAAGGTGTTTTTAAGAAACAGAAATTTTTCTATTACCCCCTCTTTGATCAACAAGACTTTAAGACTCCCAAATATTTATGATGATGGTCATATTGTGAATAAGAATGAAATTGCTAGGTTTATTTCGCATAATGTCGTGCATGAATGGCCCAAGAATCCCAATCCCAAAACCAAAGTTCATTTTCTTGCTTCCCGTCTCACTTCACTCTTTGCCGTGCTTCACAAGCTTTGTATTTTTAATTGGGTTCCTACTTCTAACGAGCAATATGTGACATTGCAACAAGCTGAAATCTTGTACAAGTTAGGAATGAATCAAAGGGTGAATTTAGGTAGATTGATTTTCAAACATTTGGCTTCGTGGGGTAGAAGAAAAGACATTACAATGTTTCCTTACCCTTCCTTAATCTTCCAAATTTTGAAATCTCAAAAAATTCCCACTGAAGAGTCGGATGAGTACACTCCTAGTCTTGATCTCTATGCTATAGATTCTCAGCTGACTAAGAAGAACACCAAGAGTGTGAGGTACACAGGTTATCTTCTTTGGTCAAAGATAAATGAATTTGGGTCAAGTGATGCGATTCATGCTCAGGGTGTTACTCATACTGTTACCTCGAATGTTACTCCGAAATCTCCAAGTTTTTCATGTACAGATGCAACTAATGTTCTTGCAAATGTGTACAATTTGTTTGGGAATGCTTCACCAACAATACCAAAGACCACAGTATTGGCGTTTCTCCACAAACAAACTACTGCCATTGCCGATATTGAGCAAGGATGGGCTAAGCTCAAGGAAATTACTGATGAGTTTATCCGTCAGGTTTCTTCCCAAATGGGGAGATAATAGTGCGATGGAGTGGTTCAAGTGGAGGTGGCGGTGGAGATGCCGGTGGTCTTCTTTGCGAGATGTTCTTGAAGGTCTTTGTCACGAGATCTTTCTTGGAGATGAAGAAGGAGAAGAACAAGAGGAAGAAGAAGCTGATGATGAAGAAGAAGAGTGATTGCAATACATTTGCCTGAAGGTTGATGTTGCCACTCTTATGGTTATAGTACTTTGGTGGTTGAAAATCAATTTACTTTTATGTTTTTATTCGGAACATGTTTTAAAATACTTTGGTGGTTTGTTTTATTGGCTTTTGGTTTAAACTTTTAGGGTTGTTTGAACATGAAGTAGCTTAGTAGCTTTGTTTTATTGTTGGTACTTTTGGTTGCTAGTTATTTGGAAAATTTATTTTGAAAAATATGTTTTGATAACTAGTATTTATGTGATAAATCATTGTGGTTGTTAATTCCTTGATTATGGGGGAGTTGATAACTATGGAAGTTACTCTGTTATGGCTAACATTTTCTTGCAGGGATCAGCACTTTAGAGTTTGGAAAGAAATTATAAATTATGGGGGAGATTGTTAGTATAGACTGTGGGTGTTACCACAGGTGCTATCACTGGCAGTTGGGTGTTACCCGAACTGGAATGATTTGTAATTTAATAATTATTTCCATATTATTTTATATCCTAATGTCTAATATTATTTGCAAGATATATGTGTTTGTTGGTCTATATTTCAGGTTAATACATGGTTGAAATAATAGCTAAAGACATGGAATAAGGTTGAAGATAAGTTCTACATAAATGGGAGATTTATGTGTAACTTTTACTTGGTCCACATTTTTTGATGAAGAAGCAAAAACGTGGGAAGACCAAGTCTTGTGGGTTGTTGCTGATTAATTGAGGAAATACAATGCCAAGAAAGCAAGAGAGTACAAGGTGATAAAGCAAGGACTTGGGCATCAAGTTTCGGTTGCTACATTTGAGGAGGAGTTGGTGCATGAAGAGGAAATCAAGCCAAGAATAATCTTCACTCCTCTCACAAGATTTTAACAAGAAGGGATGTTATTTTGGAGTAGCCTATAAGGCAATTGAAGGCTATAAATAGGCTAGGTGTAATTCATTTGAAGTATGCCAAATTAGGGATGGCCAAAACCGGTTCTGGTGCGGTTCCGGGCCGAAAACCGCCGGTTCCGATTCGGCCAGAGTGTGAACCTTAACCGGCCCGTCGTTGACTCCGATCTGGTTACTCCGGTTCCGGTTTTCTCCCCGGTTCGGTCCGGTTTCAGGCTTTTTCAGTTCGGTTCCGGTCCGGTTCTCTTGAAAACCAAGGAATTTTCATTCGGTTTCGGGCTTTTTCCGGTCCGGTTCACCATTTTTGTGACCCTTAACCGGCCCGGACCCAAATCGGTTCCGATTACCCCGGTTCCGATTTTCGTGGCGGTGATAAGCTAAAGTCGCACACCTACAAATTATTTACCAAGACAAGACTCGGCTACAAAACTGCAGCTAGGACAAGTCCAGGGTCGATCCACTGAAGAACGGTTATTTATTTGCACAATTGTCACTTGACAAGATTGGGGGTCTAAGATTGATTTTAATTAAATTCCTAAGACAGGAATTAAAAACTAAGTTGTAAACAATTAAAGGCAAGCACTTTGGATCAATTATTTTCCCCGTCTATCATTCAAATGTCATTGGTTAACTCTTTTCACTTTTACCCTTTTCACTCGATCATGAGATTTATTTCAATCTCAATCTCTTCCTTTGATAATAGTTAATAGCAATGACACATTCACTAATAACCCTAATCAATACCTAAACCTAACTGACACAGTCTAGATTCACTATATCAATTGATTCCGATTTAAGAGATTAAGATCGAGAACACATTCTAATGTTATTTCAATTAGATACTTGTCTATTTTCTTCCTATTCACAATTTACCATGACACATGCATAAATCATAAATTTGCTACTTATGAAACCCTAAATTGACACAATCTCAGGGGATTCTAGCAATGAATTAAGATCTAAGATTAAACAATTGACCAAATTGAAAAACCCTAGAAATCAAATCAATCAATCAAAATAGAAGAAAATATGAATAGGATAAAATAGATGAAAAGAAATTAACCTCAATTGAATTCAAGACGGTTCCAAAAATTGAATCCAAAGCAAGAAATTTAGTTTTTCATAAAAAGTTGTCAACTCTCTAGGAAAAAAGTAATAATACCAAAGTTCAACCTAAAACTGAAGTTGAAAGAAGTATATATACTCCTCCAACCAATAATACTAAACCTAAACTAAAAATGAAAAGTAAAAAGAAATTAAAATAATAATTAAACTCTGCTTCCTTCGGTCAACTCATTGCCTCGGTCAAACCGCTTAGCTTTGGAAATCAAATTTTCCTTATTCTCCCTTGCTTCACGTGACACGTGATATTGATTTACTTTCCTAATATCTTGTTTTCGCTTTGGTCACCGAACTTTGTCCATCTGCAGCTTGGTCCCTGGACTTCTAATAATTACAACTTTGTCCTTGAACCTTCATTTGACTTGCTGTTGACTTTCTCTAGCCTCCTTTGTTGTAACTCAGAACCAATATGTCTCATATTACAATAGAAATACCAATAATAATTCTCCTATTACAATGTTTCCTCACTAATACAAAATATAGCAATTTAACTATAATAAATACAAAATGTAACCAAATTGCTAGAAAATGTCCGAAAAAATTGAGGAATTACCAAGACTAAAACTAACCTATCAAATTCCCCCACGCTTAGACCTTTTACTCGTCCCCGAGTAAATTTCTCATTCCTCGCTAACTCCAGATCTAAAACAGATGTGCGAGGGGAAAGTGATTTCCCTAACTCCTCTAAACCATCCCAATCAATGATATCAACATAAACATTCGGAGAATGAACCTCCGCTCCTTATCACTCCAAAAATAACAATGGTACCAATGGCCTTAGCTTGACCCCAACTCCAAGTATGCAAAAAGGGACATCCAAACTAAGGCCCACACACAAAAAACTAGGGGGAACTAAAAATGACCTAAGCTTCCCCCACGCTATCCTCGCACTACTACTCCCTCAAATCAAGTCAATGCCCAAGTAAAGACTTACCTCGTGCAATACACCAACACCCCTTATATCACCGAGAAGAATTACGAGGACTTTCTATCCTAACGGCTCTAACCGAACCTCCTACGCCAAGAATAAACAATCCTACCCAATGCTCCAATCCTCCCTTATGTCTCCAAATTCCGGTTTCAATTTCGTAGGTTTTGGTAGAGAGAGAGAGGTTTAATGGGGGGGGGGGTAGGGCCGAATGGTGGTATGAAGGGGTTGAGGGCGGTGTTTATGGAGGAGAGAGAGGAAAAAGGAAGAAGATGAAGAGGAATGGGTGAGAGCCGACGACTACAATGGTGGGTTGCTGGGGTTTAATGGCGGAAGGTGAATAGTGAGGGAGAGAGAAGGAAGAAGAAGGTTTCTGAAAATAAAAAGAAAAATACTTCTTTCCAGTGCCCGCAATTGATTTTGGCCAATTTTGGGAGCGGACTCCCCCCTTATTTGGGTGCGGACGCTCCATATTTCCAGCAACTATTCACCGTTTTGAGCAAATTGGGAGCAGGCGCTCCCCCACTTTTGGAGTCGATGCTCCCAAATTCCAGTAACTTTTTTTTTTAAAGAAACAGGCCCCATGACGTTTTGCTCCCCTCTCCATGCTTTTTCCTACACAACACCACAACACAAATATACCTCAGTAGCACCAATTTCACAAAAATAAATAAGTAAACAGAAATAAAACAAAGATAAAAACAACGAAATTCCCGGGTTGCCTCCCGGTAAGCCGCCCTTCTTTACCGTCTTTAGCTAGACCAAATGCCGGGTAATCCCCCGGCAAAGCATCCTCCAAATAACTAAGTAATGGGACGGGAGGCCCCACAAACACGAGACACATCAATGTAAGGGGGATGAAAGTAATCTTTTTGAGTTACCTCTAAAAGATGATTCGGTTCAATGACATGCCTCCCCGTTGGAGACCATTTAAGTTCCCCTTTTTCGACTTCACTTTCTTTTTCTCCCTTGGTGGCTCTCCTTTCTTATTTTTCTCCGGCTTCACTTTTGGAGACTCAACGTCATCATTCTCTACCTTTGCCTCATTTTTGATAATTGGCTCCCTCAAATCCATAGCACAAACCTTGCGCACATTCTTGGGAAGGGTCTTATCACCAAACACATTAAAACTCACCACTTTCCCATCAAAGTCCATGGTTAAAGAGCCCTTCGTCACATCAAGCTTAGTTTCAGACGTAGACATAAATGGCCTCCCCAAGAGAATGGGAGCCTCAGAATCCATCTCCATCTCAAGCACATAAAAATCTGTCGAGAAAATCAAGTCACCAACCCGGACTTCAACATCTCTCACTACCCCCTTGGGGTATGCGTTGGACATATCCGCCAACTGTATAACCACTCGAGTATCCTCCAATTTACCCAATTTAAGGTCTTCAAATAATGCATAGGGCATAATAATAATGGAAGCCCCCAAGTCAAGCATGGCTCTATGAAAATTGCTTCCCCCAAACGAGATAGGAATTACAAACATACCAGGGTCACTACATTTCTTTGGCATCTTTTTCTGATAAACTGCAGATACATGCTCCCAAATTTTCACCTTTTTCTGACTCCGCTCCTTCTGATTCCTCTTCATAGTGCATAACTCCTTTAAGAACTTTGCATACATTGGAACTGATTGAAGAAGATCTAGAAATGGAATGTTCACCTCCAATCTCTTGAAAGTATCGAAAATAGCCTTGTCAGGCTCCTTTGAGGTGTCTCTCTTCAATGCTTCCGGAAAAGGTGCGACTGGCTCATAAACAGGAAATATGGGTGGAATATACTTCTCTTCAGGAATTTTCTCATCCACCTTCAACTCTGGCTCAATACCCTTTTCAACCTTCTGTTCAGGCTCTATCGGCACCATCTGTCCATCAAATTTCTTCTTCTGCCTCACATATACTGCGCTAACATTCTGCTTCGGAGGTTGCACAGTCTTTGCTGCCTCTCTAGCCTCTATTTTTACCACAGCCTCTGCAATCTGACTCACTTTTCTCTCCAAATTACTAATGTTCGCATCGGTCTTCTGCTGGAACTGTTGAAAATTCCCATTTATGGTAGACATGCTCTGCGCTAGTGACCGGACCATGTCCTTTGTAGACTGTCCTTGCGATTGTTGCTGTCCAACAGGTGCTCTGTACTGATTAAATTGGTTGCCCTGAAATTGTTGACCCTGCTGATACCCCTGCTGATTATTGAACGGCTGCCTGAAACCTTGTTGGCCCTATGGTGGACCATACCTAAGGTTTAGATGAACATTATTCGCAACGTTGTAATTGAACTGCGGTTGCCTCTGACCCTGTTGATTGAACCCTATAGCATTAACATCTACCACCTCATCCGTCTGAAGAGTGGGACAAGAGTCAGTCGGGTGAGTCACATCATTATATATGCTACAGTGCTGAGGTTGTCAACCCAAAACCAATGTCTTCAACAGACTTTTAACATCTTCCAACTCAGTCTCCAACTTTCTTGTGATATTACTCGATCCCGCTGCACTGACTTGTCTAACACTAGACCTCCTTCCATGTGTCCTTGTGCTTTTGGCTAATTCTTCTATCAACTGCTCTGCATCCCTGGTAGTTTTGTTCAATATACTACCTCCACAAGCAGAATACACCCACTGTTTGTCCTACACAGTCAATCCTCCATAGAAATATACAATAAGCTGCTCATTTTCAAAGCCATGATACGGACAGCTTCTGCAAAGCTTGTAGAACCGGTTGTGATAATCATACAAAGATTCATCAGACCGCTGCTCCATGTTACTGATATCCCGTTTCATAACATTGATCTGATCTGGAGGGAAGAATTCATCAAGAAACACCTCCTTGAACTGCTGCCAAGAAGTAATGCTATTTGGTGGCAAGTGATAGTACCACGCATTAGCGTTATCCTTAAGAGTAAAGGAAAACGCCCTCAACAATAATTGCTCAAGAGGGAGTGCAGCCGGCTTCATACTCTTGCATATCTGCACAAACTGGGCTATGTGCTGATTCAGATTCTCCCCTGGTATCCCATTAAAATGGGGCAACTGGTTCAACAACCCCGGCTTCAACTCAAAAGTGACCCCAGCAGGCAAATTAGGAAACAGTACTGCTTGTGGTTGCTCATTCCAGTTTGGTGCAATCTTTTGCCTCAATGTCTGAAGTGGGGGGTTATTATTGCCTCTTCCATTACCCCCATTGTTCACAACCTCCGGATCGTTACCACCCATGCCGTTATTATTATTCATCTCATTCCGCTGCAAATTTCTCCTGCACCTGAAATATCTTTCGATTTTCGGAACAAATGGACTAGCAAGTTGATTAGCAGAACGGGTATGGACCATAAAAGGTTCCACACCACAAGATGACAATAATATTAAAGCTCAACTAAACAGAAAACAAGAAAAAGAAAAAGAAATAAATTAAGAAAAAGAATAAGAGTGCAAACAAATAAACACCGTTCCCCTGCAACGGCGCCAAAATTTTATAAGCTAAAGTCGCACGCCTACAAATTAATTACCAAGACAAGACTCGGCTACAAAACTGCAGCTAGGACAAGTCCAGGGTCGATCCACTGAAGAACAGTTATTTATTTGCACAATTGTCACTTAACAAGATTGGGGGTCTAAGATTGATTTTAATTAAATTCCTACGACGGGAATTAAAAACTAAGTTGTAAACAATTAAAGGCAAGCACTTTGGATCAATTATTTTTCCCGTCTATCATTCAAATGTCATTGGTTAACTCTTTTCACTTTTACCCTTTTCACTCGATCACGAGATTTATTTCAATCTCTATCTCTTCCTTTGATAATAGTTAATAGCAATGACACATTCACTAATAACCCTAATCAATACCTAAACCTAACTGACACAGTCTAGATTCACAATATCAATTGATTCCGATTTAAGAGATTAAGATCGAGAACACATTCTAATGTTATTTCAATTAGATACTTGTCTATTTTCTTCCTATTCACAATTTACCATGACACATGCATAAATCATAAATTTGCTACTTATGAAACCCTAAATTGACACAATCTCAGGGGATTCTAGCAATGAATTAAGATCTAAGATTAAACAATTGACCAAATTAAAAAACCCTAGAAATCAAATCAATCAATCAAAACAGAAGAAAATATGAATAGGATAAAATAGATGAAAATAAATTAACCTCAATTGAATTCAAGACGGTTCCAAAAATTGAATCCAAAGCAAGAAATTTAGTTTTTCATAAAAAGTTGTCAACTCTCTAGGAAAAAAGTAATAATACCAAAGTTCAACCTAAAACTGAAGTTGAAAGAAGTATATATACTCCTCCAACCAATAATACTAAACCTAAACTAAAAAGGAAAAGTAAAATGAAATTAAAATAATAATTAAACTCTTCTTCCTTCGGTCAACTCATTGCCTCGGTCAAACCGCTTAGCTTTGGAAATCAAATTTTCCTTATTCTCCCTTGCTTCACGTGACACGTGATATTGATTTACTTTCCTAATTTCTTGTTTTCGCTTTGGTCACCGAACTTTGTCCATCTGCAGCTTGGTCCCTGGACTTCTGATAATTACAACTTTGTCCTTGAACCTTCATTTGACTTGCTGTTGACTTTCTCTGGCCTCCTTTATTGTAACTCAGAACCAATATGTCTCATATTACAGTAGAAATACCAATAATAATTCTCCTATTACAATCTCACTAATACAAAATATAGCAATTTAACTATAATAAATACAAAATGTAACCAAATTGATATAAAATGTCCAAAAAAACTGAGGAATTACCAAGACTAAAACTAACCTATCAGGCGGTTCATGGCGATTCCGGGCTTTTTCGGTCCGGTTTCGGTTCGATTTTCCAGTTTCGGTCCGATTTGGCCATCCCTATGCCAAATATCGAATATCAAACACACACACCTTAGCACAAGAGAGACAAAGTTCCTTTGGTTTGCATAATCCTTCCTCCCTTGTGATTTTAGCTTAAAAACTGAGTGTTTAAGAGAGTGTTGGATAAGGATAGATTCATGCCTTGTCTCATTAGTTTCATAGAGCATTATCATTGTTATAGCTATAGGGAACTTTCGACTTTGTAATTGTTCTATATTGATTATAAAGTCTTCGCCATCTAGGCACACTCAAGTTATATATTTATATAACTTGAGAAAATTATATCTTGTGTTATTTATTTCTGATGCACAAAGTTTTTACAAACTATTTAATTTTGGTGTGTGTGTTGTCCGTCAGTGTGTTATCCAAGGTGTTGGGTAACATCTACGGTAACATCTCTTTCTAGTGAAGTCATTGACAATTTCAGACCGCCATCCAGGCATTATCTCAGTAGTGAAGAGTATTATTCCTCAATGCTTTCATTCATTCTGCTTATGTCATTTGAGGAACAAATTTAGGGATAAAATGAGGGGATTTAATGCAGACCTTCGGCGAAAAATGATTTTTAAACTATGTCAATGTGCATTTGCTCCAACAAAAGAAATTTTCCACACTCTTTTGGATGAAATGAAGCATGAAGGTGGGGATAAAGTATCTGATTTTCTAGATAACCTTCCTCATGAGAATTATACGAATGCATATTTTAAAGGAAAGAGATATGGCGAGATGACTTCAAATGCGGCAGAATCTTTTGATTCTCAGTTTAAATATGCTCGCTCACTTCCTGTTTGTGAATTAATTGATCAAATTCCCTTGAAGTTGATGGGGCAGATGTCTAGTCGTAGAGCAAAGTCATTGAATTGGTCATCTTCCTTATGCCCTACACAAGAGAAAAGGTACAGAAATAATGTAGAAAAGGGCCGATCTTGGATTATTCACTCCTCTTCTGAATATGTTTTTGAAGTTCATTCAAGTCCATCAATGGTTGTTAATATAGATGAATTTACATGCACTTATGGGAAGTGGCAGCATGAAGGTTTCCTGTGTGTCCATTCAACTGCTGTGTTGTCTAAATGCAATAAAGACTCTTTTGAATTTATTGATAAATACTTTCACACTAGTAGCTATAGAAGTTGCTATGAACTTCCAATACAGCCTCATGTTTCATTTGGAGGTGAATTGTCAATTGTTGCAGCAGATGAAGAGACGGTCATACTTTCTCCATTATCCAAGTGTCAATCGGGAAGACCAAAAAAGAATCGCATAGCTTCAAGAGGAGAGGTAGTTTTTAAAAGAAAAAAGAAATGTGGTCATTGCTTAAGAGTAGGAAATCATAACAGGAAGACATGCAAGGTTTCTTTGGATAATTTTTTTTTATTTTTTATTTCATGTTTACGAGTAGGAAATCATAACTGTACTATGTCACTAGGCTTTGGTTTTTACAGCTTGAAGATGTGAACAATTATTAGATTTTTTTTGAATACTTGATAAAATAAGTTTTCAATTGTTTTAAAAACACTTTTTTCTGTTTTTTGTTATTATAATTGATAACTAAAGACATCAGTTGTGATACTGGACACATAATCATGATCGATTGCATGTTATACACAATTAATAATATAAGTTTTCAATTGTCAGGAAATTCTAGAACATGTCTTTTAATATATTGGAAACTGCTCAAATTCTAATTTAGATAACAAAATAAAATACGACATAGTTTGAACAACCACCTTTAAAACCACTTGCATTCATGAACTTCAGTTACAATTTTAAATCAAAAACATTAAAATGTTAAACCAAACCCATTAACTGTATCAATACACTTTCCAACATCACTTCATCAAAACAAAACCAGCTGAACTTACTAATGTTTAAACCAATAAAACCATATCTGAACCTTCACCAACTATTCTTCCTAATCTTCAACCAAAAACCATTTACCAACTTTACCAAGAAGTTTAAATCAAAAGAACCATAATTTGTACCTGCTTACAAATTTCAAATAAACACAATCACAACAAAGTAAACTTGTCTTTTAGAAAATCTTCAAACATCTTTGCTCTATAGAGATAACCATCATTTGTGTCATATTTTTTACTGATGAGTCCAGTTTGAAGAAGTTCCTCCACTTCCTTCAGCACTATTATCCTGCAATCATCACTTCCCTTGCGTTGTTGTGGTTCATCCTTTACTTCAACAAATTCCAAAGGTTCAACAGAGGGAGACAATGATTCTGGTACCAAGTCCGTTGTAAATTCAAACTGCAAAAAAAAAAAAAAAATTAGAAAACTGTAATTCGGAAATAGTTTTTAAAATTAACTGTAATGCATTTAAATATGTACCATCTTTCTTACATCAACAACTACTTGTCTTTTGCATTTTTTCTGTTTATACGCAAGGAGTTGTAATGTCTGTATTTTCATTCCTCCGTGTCCAGCACAAGCAGAGTCCAATGTCGAACAGTTTTACAGGTTAATGGTGAATGAATTGGGAAAATGATGAACTTTGTTCCTTCACCTATTAACTTCAAGAAAGGATCTGCGATTTGGACTTTTCAGTAATCCTCATTAAAAATAGGGTTGGTCAAATACTCATGCATATTTTAATAAGATCTCAATTAAAGTATTCGTATAGTGAATATAAATTGTTATTAACAAATTTGAATAGCTAACAATTATTATGTTTCATACCGTCCCATTTGTTGTAATTATTCCAAAGGTCAACTCAGAATTGTGTTTATTGTATTTTCTTTCCAAGATATCCAAATAACCATTCATTACCTATTAAAACAAAATTAATAGAACATTTTCAACTGAAAATATCTTAGAACTAATAGAACAATACCAAACAAAAAAAAGGATATAAATGAGAACTTACAGAATCTTTTGTTTCCATGTCATAGGCTATCTCTTTCAATTGTTTAAGGTCCATATGAATTATATTTGTGCTCCCCCCTGCACCCTCTCCAAACTTCTCTCAAACAAGGCCACTGTAACATATTTTAAATATGAAATTATATATATATAATGATATTTAACTTTTAATACTACAAAAATATATTTCTAAAAGATAATTGAGAACTTGTCTATACTTAGATTCTAAAAGGTAATTGAGAACTTACAAAAAAAAAAAAACAAAAGACAAATGAGATGTTACACATAATACTAAACAATAACTTAAAATAACAGAGAACATCCAAATAATAAAAGATTTTAACAGAATAAATTGAGAACTTATACTTGTAATTACTTACCTTAATTCTTTATCTCTAACAAGTCGCACAAAAAGCTGAGAACTTGCTTCATTGATTGTTTTTGTTGTCAAGCTGTGATTCACATCAAAAACATAACTGGGGACTGCAGGTTTGTCAACCTGAAAATCATCGTATTCATCGACTTTCATTTCAGTTGGTTTTTTCTTCTCAACAATTTTTTTTCTTTTGTGCTGGTTGTTTCTTCTCCGCAACAATTTTCTTTTTCTTTTCTGCTGGTTCATTTTTTTCCTGACAAGGTTTCTTATTTTTTCTCACATCCCCAAACTCAAAATTTTCATCTACCTCCTTTGTTGTTCTCTTCCTTGCTTTCACTCTTAGAATTCGAGAAGGAACGCTGTCTTTTGCAGCTTCTTTCTCCACAGAAACACCAGCATTCATCCTTTTCCTAAGTTCACACTTCAAATACTCATTTTCCTTCTCAAGCCTCTCTACTTTTTCTTGAAATTCTTTCAATTTTTTTTCAAAATCTTTTTTCATTTCTTCTTTTTCCGCAAAAATTTTAAATTCTCGGTCTGTGTTCAAATCCTTCAAAAATTTCAGCTCTTCATTAGTTGCTTTCAATTTCTCATCATCGCTTAATTCTGCATAATTTTTTTCCATATTCTGAACCTGTTCTTCATGAACAATCCTCATCAACTCTTTCATCTCACTTTCCTTTTGGATTTCCTTTTCCTTCATCTCCTTCTCCAAATCTGCAATTCTTTTCTCAAATTCTTCCTTCTTTTCCTTCTAAATATTTGACCATTTCCTCTCGAGTTCTACCTTTGACTCCATCTCACCAACCAATTTTTTCTTTTCATTTATAAGTTCCCTGATTTCATTTTTGTATTTTTCTGAAGTCTCAAAGTTTCAGCTTCAACATCCTCATTCACAGCAGTATGTACCTGTTCCACAACAAATTCCCCTTCATTTCCATGCACTATTTGATCTACGTCATCCAAGAATTCTTTGTCTTTTCACACTTTTTCTCTTTGTTTCTCTCTCTCTTCTTCTCTCTCTTTCTGCTCTCACTTCTTCTCTACCTTGTTCACTCCTCTCTTGATTTTTCTCAACAAATTCACTTTCCTCAAATATTTGTATTTCTTCAGTTGTTAAAGTTAACTCTTCATCAGAAACCTATTTAAGAAATATATAAAAAAAATCACTAAAATTATTTTCAAACAAGCTTTTACTAATAAAAACAATTGAGGAATCATAAAAACAATTGAGAACTTATAAAAAAAATTGAGAACTAGTAAGTTCTCAATTGTTTTTATGAGGAGAAGATGGGTTTCCTCATAAAAACAATTGAGAACTAATATGATCTCAATTGTTTTTATGATGAGAAGATGGGTTTCCTCATAAAACCAATTGAGAACTTATTAGTTTTCAATTGTTTTTATGAGTTAAAGATGGGTATTCCTCATAAAAAGTGAGGTAGGAGAGAGAACTTACCTCGGCAGCTTTTAGTTTATCAATTTTCAACTCCTTAAAATTGTCTAGCTTTAATGGCAATCCCCATTTAATAAACCTTGGGATCATCAACCTTGTTGGAGCATCTCCATCCTTTACATGCTCATGGAACCAATACTACAAAATAAAACATGTTATGAATAGTGTATTTAGTATTAATATAACAGATAAAGAAAATCTTACAAAAAAAAAACTTACAGAAAGTGCTGCTGCACATCCTGTAACACCAACAGGATTTCCAGAGTTTTGTCGGATTGATTGTATAAGCCTCCCATGTATTTCAATTGCCCGGTTGTAATTTTTCAATATGTTTATATCCTCAACATAATAGAAAAACACATTTAGGATTACATCTCCCGTGGATGTAAAAAACAATGAGGCAATTGCATACAGAGTCATCAACCTCACTACATCCTCCACATCTTGATCTTCGTCACCATCTTTAAGTTCCAAAAACATTTTATTGACTTTAGAAATTCTTTTTTTTTTGTCTGAAAATCTTCTTTTCACCAAACTTGAAGCAAACAAACTCCCTCTTGACGTCAAATCAAGAACCTCATCCCCACAAGCTATCCCAAATTTAATTTTGATGTCATTTGGAGTGAAATTGACATATTTTTCTCCTAACTTGAAACTCTGTGTGGCAATTATGTAACACTTTATTATATTCCTAAGGATAAGGTCTGAAGGTAAGGTGGCCGAGTGGGCCTTGGGGCTGCTGGTCGGCTCCTTGTGCAAACGGGAATTCAAGGTTGTTTCCTTTCCTACTTCAACAAGGAGATTTGTACTCCCACCATATTGTGGTTAGGGAATTTAGGAAAACTATAAATACTTTTCACCCCTAACATAATTTGATGATTTAATTTCTATTATAATAGAGATCAATAATTTTAAATGTTGCATGAGATCAATTGCTAATCTGAAATTATAGATCAACAGTCAGGAATTTCATGACCAAATTCGTGCACTATATTAGAGATTGTAATCATTGATTTCCAAGTGATAATAATATTCTCTACATCTTTCCGTGTACGTTGCCAAGTTGGTGAACCACATATATTTTTGTGTTCGTGTGATTGCTATTTATTCACTATTTTCTTATCTCTGTTCTAACAAATTGGCATCAGAGATGATTGGTTGAAAAAGATCCGAGGGTATTCCACTGCAGAAAAAGATGAGATCAAAAATAGAATCACCAATTGAAAAGTTCAATGGGAAGAATAGTTTTAGTCTTTGGCAAATAAAGATGAAAGCACTGTTGAGAGACAATGGTTTGTGGGTTAAAGTGGCTGCTTTAATCAAGGGTCATCAGAATCCAAAAGGCAAAGCAGAAGCCGTTCTCACAAGTGTTGTAGCGGCTGCAACAACAAAGAGTTCGGAGAAGAACATGAAGGATGTTGAGAAGTGATAAGTGTCTATTTTATAGGCACTTATATGATAAATATGTACTTTATTTAGTTTAGTTTTAAATTATTTTAGTTTAATTTAGCTAATATTTATACTTGTTTTGCGAATTTTATACTTGGTGATATGTTGTTATGATTGAACAGGAGTTAGGTACATTGTTGGTGTAAAAACGACATGGAATAAATCTTGTGGAGTAGAAGGATCAAAAGGAGGCAAAGGAAAACACTTGGAAAAAGAAAATTTGAAGAATCTGACCAAAGCAGCAGGTGCTCGCTCGAGCACCCCAAATGACTTGGCCGAGCAGATCAAAGCCGAATGAATGTATTTTTGAAGAACACTTGCTCGGCCGAGCAGGTCATATGACTCGGCCGAGCACCACCTATTGTCAGCCAAAAGGTTCCTTTCCAAAGTTTACAGGCTTTTGGAGAAATTGGTGCAACTTTTGACCCAAGACCTAAATAAAGACATGTTTTCATCAAATTTAATCATCCAGAATTTCGTGTAAACATATTCTAGCGTATATTACATTCCAAAACATCATTTAATTATAAGATTTATCAATTGTTCTTATATTTCTTGTACTTGGAGTTTTTGAAAATTAGTATAAGTTTGAAGGTTTCTTTTACAGCCATTATTTCTCTTTCAATCATAAGAATAAGTATCCCTCTCCCTTTTCTATTATCTCATGCTTTTTTCTTAACTCCTTTTTATTATAATGTCAATGGCTTGTTAGAAATCCCCCTAGTTCTTGGGGTTGAAAACTCAACCACATGTGTTTATCATTTTAATCATGCTTCTTCCTTTATCTTCATCTTAAATTAAATTTATTCATATCATTCTTAATATAATTTGGAGATGTCCTTATTTATATGAGTCTAGTTAATCAAGTCATGGACTTAGCCGTGAATCTTGATTAACGGATCCATATGAACTAAACTATTAATCACGAAAGTAGATTAATTGCCTAGGGGTGATAGTTAATTGGAAAATACGAGGAATTTAACATGAACTTAATGGATTTTGGTTAATTAATGGAACAATCGAGAGAAAAGCCGTGTTAACCTTAAAATACATGTGCTATACTTAATTAATCGTGAGAAGTTAGCACGAATAGCGTATCATCCTTAATTTTTGATGATACCTTTTGTATAAAACATGATTATTTGTTGATAAATGCGTGATTGTTTGAGTCTATATCCCGGAAATATCTTCATCTAATAAAGTTCAATTCAATTTAGAGTAGTTTGCCTTAATCGATATATTCATAATAAAAATAATTTCCCCCAATCAACTTTTATTTTATTGTTACTTACATAAAGCAAATATTTTACATAGTATACTTTGTCCTCGTGGGATCGAGCCGCATTTGCCTTCATCTTTACTATATTACACCCTGCACTTGCGGATAATAAACTACGCTGATAGGTTTTGAATTAACAAGTTTTTGGCGTCGTTGCCGGTATAACGGTTTACTATTTCAATAATTGCTTTCAATCATTTATATTGTGTTTTATTAATTAATTTTTTTTTTCTATTTCCCCTGCACCCATTTATTTTATTATCTAATTTAAACATTAGGGACAATGTTTATTTCAATTGTGGGGGAGGGCTCTATATCTACTTTTAGTTTGCATTTTTCATTAGTTGCATGCTAATTTAATTTTTTCATGTCTTCCTTTTATGTGCATTAGTTTAAATTAAATGTTTCTTTCTTTCTAATATATGCATGTAACTTAGTTGCACGTTTCCCTTTTTTCCGATGTATGTATCGTAATGTAGAGCATTTTTATTTTTTTTCAAAAAATAAAAATATAAAATAATAAAAATTATCCCTATGATGATATTGTATTAATTGCCTACTAGTTGGCTTGATAATTTATCTTCTATCTCATAATTCCATATCTTTTATTGTTTGAAATTTTAGAAAATGAACCTAAAAGTATAATAGAAAAGTAGATGGAAAAATCATAATTTGATATAAAGGTAATAAATTCTAATTTGTAAAGTATTGTTGATTTATGAAACTTTTGAATTCATTGGGCACTTGGATGGACTTTTTCCGCTAAAAAAGATTTTTTAAGAAGTTTTTGAATATTTCTTATGAATTGTTCAACTTGGGGCCTAGCTAGATTTTATTTTCCTTCATATAAACTCATCACTTGATGCACTTATTGAATCATTCTCCTTTCCCGTTCCACTTTCAAGTCTAGTTAAATAAAAAGTGCATACATATTATTAAAATCTCTCCAATCAAAAATCAAAATGTATAAATCATTAGTGTGTGATGTTGTAAAAATTAGATGCATTATGTTACTCTTTAAAAGTTTTTAAGGACTTATTTCTTTATCCCTTTTTAAAAGAAGGTAATTCATTTTTAGCTATCATTGATATTTCCCAATTTCACTTTTGATTCAAATTGAATGTCAATTGCTGCTTTCTAAGTTTGAAAAATATGATCTTTGTCTTTAATGGAAGTCTTCATCCATCCCATTTAGTTAAGTATCCAAACTTAAAAATTTTATTGTTCACCTAGCATTTGAAGTAAAAATTATCTTTTTAAAAGTCCATCCATTATTGATCCAAAAATTCATTTATATCACTAAATCATTCTTATGCTTATGCTTATGCTTATAATTAGTACTCCCTCCGTCCCAAAATGTTTGTTTCATTTGACTTTTTTGTTGAACTTTGATCACAAATTTATGAGATATTAATCATGTTCATGAAATTCTAAAAGTTGTTGTTGATAATATTATTAATGGTGAATCAATAGGTATTTTTAGAATTTCATAAACATAATTAAATTGTCATATATTTGTGGTCAAAGTTCAACAAAAAAGTCAAATGGGACAAACATTTTGGGACGGAGGGAGTAGGATTCACTAGTAATATATAAATTTATACTTTTTGATTTGCTTTTTAATATCTTTTTAGGATATATTTTTTCAAAATTTTTAACTATAAAAGGTATAAAAGGTATGGAGCAATGAATAGAAAATGATTTGACAACAATCTTATAACACACTTCTGATAAGGGGACTATTTTACTTCTTTCTTTTTCCATTTTTTTTCTTATAGCTATTACTATTTTATTCTCCATGTTCTATATTTTGTTATAAACTTGCTCAGGGATAAGCGAGAATTTAAGTGTGGAGAAGTTGATAAGTGTCTATTTTAATGGCACATATATGATAAATATTTACTTTATTTAGTTTAGTTTTAAATCATTTTAGTAATTTAGCTCATATTTATACTCGCTTCCCGGATTTTATACTTGGTGGTATGTTGTTATGATTGAACATGAGTTAGATACATTGTTGGAGTAAAAACAGTATGCAATAAAGCTTGTGGAGTAGAAGGATCAAAAGTAGGCAAAGGTAAACACTTGGAAAAATAAATTTTGAAAAATCAGACCAAAGCGACGAGTGCTCGGTAGAGCATCCCTTATGACTCGACCGAGCAGATCAAACCCGAAGGAAAGTATTTTTGGAGAACACTTGCTCGGCCGAGCAGGTCATATGACTCGGCTAATCAGCACCTGTTTTCAACCAAAAGGTGTCTTTTCAAAGTGTGGATCCTATTGAAGAAAAGAGTGCAACTTTTGACCCAATGCATATATAAAGACATGTTTTCATCAAATTTAATCATCCAGAAATTTGTGTAAACATACTCTAGCATAGATTACATTCCAAAACATCATTTAATTATAAGATTCATCAATTGTTTTTAGAGTTCTTGTACTTGGAGTTTTTGAATATCAATACAAGTTTGAAAGTTTCTTTTACAGTCATTATCTCTCTAGTCTTTATCTCTCTTTCAATCATAATAATAAGTATCCCTCTCCCTTATCTATTATCTCATACTTTATTCTTATCTCCTTTTTATTATAATGTCAATGGCTTCTGAGTAATTTCCCTAGTTAATGGGGTTGGAAACTCAACCTCATGTGTTTATCATTTTAATCGTGCTTCTTCCTTTATCTTCATACTAAATTAATTTCTTCATATTATTTTTAATGCATATAATTTGGAGACGTCCTTATTTATATGAGTCTAGTTAATCAATAGATGGACTTATCTATGAATCTTGATTAAAGGAATCATATGAAGTAAACTAGGCAATATTAATCACGAGAGTAGATTAATTGCCTAGGGGTGATCGTTAATTAGAAAATATGTGGAATTTAACATGAAATTAATGGATTTTGATTAATGAATGGAACAATCGAGAGAAAGGCCATGTTAACCTTAAAATACATGAGCTATACTTGATTGATCGTGAGAAATTAGCACGAATATCGCATCATCCTTGATTTTTGATGAAACCTTTTGTCTAAAGCATGATTATTTGTTGATGAATACATAATTGTTCGAGTCCCATTCCCAATAATATCTTAATATTATAAAGTTCTTAATATTATAAAGTTCAATTCAAGTTAGAGTAGTTTGCCTTAATCTAGATATTTATAATAAAAACAATTTTCCCCAATCAACTTTTATTTTATTATTACTTACATAGAGCAAATTTTTTACATAGTAGACTTTGTACTTGTGGGATCGATCCACATTTGCCTTCATCTTTACTACATCAAACCGTGCACTTGCGGATAACAAACTGATCCGATAGGTTTTGGCTTAACAAGAAGGAAACAACAAATCTGATCGCGCCCACTCTAAAATTATAAGGTGTCTAGATGATGAAATTATAGTGGATATTGCAGATACTGATTCCGGAGGTGATTTGTGGCTTGCGTTGGAAGATATGTTTCTAACATGATCATTGACCAATAAGATGTATCAGAAGCAAAAGATGTATTCTCTTCGAATGAAGGAAGGTACGCCCATTAGAGATCCTATAGATAGATTTACATCTACATTACTTGAATTTCGTAATATAGATGCTAAATTTACGGATGGGGATGATGCATTAATGCTTTTTGTTTCATTACCTTTATCTTATGAGCACTATGTTAACTCTATTATCAATGTTAAGGAGACGATCACTCTAGAGGTGGTGAAATCCTTGCTCAAAACTAGAGAGTTGCGTCGAAAGGCTAGTGGTAATAGTAGTATAAATTACCAGTCAACAGGTTTAGTTGCGGAAGGCAACAAGGGTTCTGGCAGTAAGAAGAAAGCTTATGTCAAGAATGGTTCGAAACCTGGGGATATTTGTAACTATTGTAGGAAAAAAGGAACATTGGAAGACCCATTATACTTGGAAGAAGCGAGGTGAGCCTCCTATTCGTTCTGATGCTATTGCTGATGCAGTTGATAGTAGCAGTTCTGATGAGGATTATGGTTTAGTAACAGAATAATCTAACCGACAGTTAGATGAGTAGATTCTTGACTCTGGAGCTTCTTACCATATTAGTCTAATTAGAGAGTGGTTTACAACCTATGAGCAGGTAGATTGGGGTTATATTCATATGACCAATAGTGTAATTTGCAAGGTAGTTGGTATTCGCTCTATCAAGCTGCGGACTCATGATGGTTAGTTATGCACTTTGAACGATGTGAGACACGTTCCACTTATAACGAATAATCTGATTTCTCTTAGTCGACTAGACAACAAAGGGTACAATTTTAAGGTAAAGGTGGAACAGTTTGTGTTTACAAAGGTTCTGAAGTGATTCTGAGAGGCATTAAGCGGGGGACCTTGTATTTCCTCCCAGGTAAAACGCTTTTTGGGTTGCATCATCTGTAGTGAGCAGTAGAGGGATGCATACACTAGCGAATCAGGATATTCTTTGTGGCAAGAAGATCAAGAAACTCCAGACATATAATGGGTTGGAGTTTTGCTGTACTAAGTTCGATGAGTTCTCTAAAGAAGTGGAGATTTCTAGACATCTCACTATCAGGGGTACACCACAACAGAATGGTGTCTAACGCACAAATCAGATGGTGTTGGCTATAGCAAGGTGTATGCTCTCCAATGCAGGGTTGTCTAAACGTTTCTGGGCAAAAGCGGTTGGTACAACATGTTACTTGATAAATCGCGGACCTCACACAGGTATCAACCTCAAAGTTCCAATTAAGGTATGGTCAGGTAAACCTGTTGATTATTCTGGAGTTTGTAGTTGTACTGCCTATTATCATATGGATGATGGGAAGTCAGAACCGAAGGCCAGAAAAGGAGTTTTCATTGGTTCTGGAGATGGTGTCAAGGGATACCAAGTTTGGTCTCCATAAGAGGGTAGGGTGATTTTAAGCAGGAATGATGTCCTTGATGAAAATTCTGTGCTTATTCCTACTATGAGATCTGCGATTGTATCAGGTATTGGTAGTGTTTATAAACAAGTGGAGCTACAAGATACAACATAATTGAGCAATCAACAATCTGATGTTAATCAGGATCTACTTGGTAGTGTTGATAAACAAGTGGAGTTACAAGATACAACATAGTTGAGCAGTCAATAATCAAATATTAATCAGGATCTACTTGGTAGTGTTGATAAACAGGTCGAGTTACAAGATACAAAAATGTTTAGCAGTGCACAGTCAGATGTTAATCAAGATCTACCTTTAGAGGTGAAAGCACCAGACAGTTCATCACCTATTCATGAAGAATATGGGCTAGCTCAAGAGAGGACAAGACGATCTAATTTTGGGAAGCTTCATATGAGGTATGATTTTGAAGACATGGTGGCTTATGCACTTCAAATTGAAGAGGAAGTGGAGCCCGATCATACGTAGCCAACAACTTTCAAGGAAGCAATTAAATGTTCAAAGTCTACCAAGTGGCTTGCATCTATTGGAGACGAGATGGATCTTTCACATGATGCTAGTGTTATCAGTAGGTTCATGTGGAATACTGATAAGAAACATTGGCAGGCAGTGAAAAGGATCTTCAGGTACCTTAGGGGTACATCAGATGTTAGTCTTATTTATGTAGGTGATACAGAATGTGCAGTTGAGAGTTATTATGATTCAGACTACTATAGGGATGTTGATACGAGGAGGTCTATGACTGGGTACATATTTACAATTGGTGGGTCAGTTGGAAGGATACTTTGCAATGTACAGTGACTTTGTCAACTACAGAAGTGGAGTACATGGCATTGACAAAAGCTGCTAAGGAGGGAATATGGCTAAAGGGTTAGATCAGTTGCCTCAGGTTATATCAGGATTACGCTACAATATTTTTTGATAGTTTGAATGCAATATATTTGACCAAGGATCAAGTTCATCACGAAAGGACCAAGAACATTGATGTGAGGTATCATTTTTTGAGAAGTGAGAAGCGGATTAAAGTGAAGAAAGTGGGTACTGCGGACAATCCTGCTGACATGTTCACGAAGTCCGTTCCAAATAGCACGTTCCAACATTTTTTGGAATTGCTAAATGTTTGTAGATGTTAGACAGCATCTGAGTGTTGGTGTAATGCCCTAGGCTTTAGTTATGTTTAACTGAAAACCGTTATGTATCATCTTTATCGTTTATGTTTATTATTTGATTATTATATAGTTTGCATATTTATTGTAATAATCTCCGTCCCTAATTATTAAGAGAATAATTAGTATAATTGTCAATGGATAATCATGTGATGATTATATGCATAAGAGATGCACATTGAAATTATGGGTACTTGTTAGAGAACAAGTGACTGGACATGACCCGCATGAAATTTATGTCATGGTCAAATGTCATACTTAAATCTCATATGGTTACTTCATTTATTTCCTAGACCTAAGATTATCGTAACCTTACATATGATGAAAATCATGTTTGATTTTAGTCAAACGATATCTTAACACGATATTTATAAAGACTATCATTGGCATGATCGGATTCATGATGGGAAGGATGATAAGTCAAGAAGGAATTTGTCCCTCGGAAGAGAGATGTTATGCTTGGGCCCCTCGATGAGTGATAATGATGAAAGTGTATGGCCGTACCCCAATATGATTGGAATTATCATTATACTCAAGAATCGAGAAAGCATTGAACAATAACAAGTTGACAAGGACCATGACTTGTGTTCAAATATAACATCGTGAGACAAAGGGATAAATGGAAGTACACCATTGGAAACGTGAACTCTTACGTTGCATTATTTGGGTAGACATAATGGCTTGCTAGAGTCCGCTTATGTCTTATGAGGTTCGATATGATCGAACTTCATTGCCAACATAATGTAATCCTATTGGAGTCACACACAACTAGAATGAATTGGTTAAAGCGGGAGGAAGAATAGTTGAGAGTTTACGTATACGGCTATATATACCGCGCGACATATTAAGCCAATGGCTTAATATACCGCGCGACATAATAGGCCGATGCAGCGGTTTGACGACTGTCTCTCCTAATACGATTAGGAGAGGTATTCCTACTATTGTAGTATAAATACGAGGGTTACATCGGACCTAAAAGGTCAGAAATTTTAAAGCAAAATTCACAATCAAATTCTCTCAATATTCTTCAAGGTTTAGATCTAGCAATCAACAAGAAATTGTTCTTGGATTCATTCAAAGGTGTGGATACCAAAAGAGGGTCTTCGCTCGCTCATCGATCAAGACCTAGAGTTCAAGCAAGTTGAAGAACGAAGTTTGTGATTCAATATCACATAATCAAATCGTTCGATAGCTCAAGACCGGAAGCGTTTCAAGGTTGGTTTAATTCTATTTCATTGATATTCAAATTAATTGTATAGAAACGGATCCTAGGGCTTCTTGGGTTTTATGTTTTTAATGCTTAATTCCGCTGCGCATGGACCCGTAAAACCCAGCGGTGGTATCGAGCCCCGTTCGTATGATTAAGTTTGAATTAACATGCTAGGTTTAAGATATAAATTGTTTATATGCTTATTGCATGTTTTGAATGTGATAGAATTTTAATTGTTTATGTGAAACAATGTGAAAATCGTTTTCAATTTATCTTTGAATTAAATCTGTAAAAGGCCGTTTTATGTGATTTAATTGGTACATGTCTGTATTGGTTCGAATCTGGAAATCCTGTAACACATTTGCCTATGTCGTGCGACATATCGAGCCATGTGGAATTCGGAGTTAAGCGGCATGTTAGGTCGCGCGACATATTAAGCCTATGGGCGATGTTGTCACGCGACATAACAAGCCAAGCTGAGCGAGAATCTGTTTGTTCAATTTTTACGCTGTATTCTATGATTGTGTTTACAATCTGATATGTTGATATGAAAATCTGGATGTTATAAAATTGAGTTTATAAGTCCGCGATAGATTGATTCATTGATATACATGATTAATTGATTAAAATGTGATTTTAATAATTATTGCAATGTATATGAAAATACGGATGTTATAAAATTAAGTTTATAAGTCCATGCTAGATTGATTCATTGATATGCATGATTAATTGATTAAAATATGATTTTAATAATTATCGCGATGCATGAATTATTTGTTCTTAAGTGTTAAGAATTTTATTAGATGTTTAGTTGAAACATTGAATTGTGATTTCCTAAAATGTTTAGTTGAAACATTGCATTATAGTTTCCTAATATGTTTAGATTTAGACATTGTAAATTTTGGATTTTATGATTGTTTATGGAAACAAGTCATAATTACGCGAAATTTTAAAAGGAAACTAATTGTTTATAAAAGGTAGTGATTATGTTGCCAAATCAGAGTTGATTTCTAATTGTGCATGACTAGGAGAGTTATTGTCTAAGGAAGAGTTGGTACTTAAGTAGTCCTTGTGGCTCACCTATCTTCCTGGGAACTTACAGTGCATGATTATGACTATCTTTCTTGATATGCTTATAATCTACCTTAAAGAACCTTCATTTAACTTTTAAGTTCTTTATGCCAATCCATGATTTAAACACTTGAGACCACTCGGATAGTTTTGGGTGGGCTTGCCATAGCAAGGTGCTTTGATTCTATTCCGTTTGCGAGCAAGATGAGGAAATGGTGGTTCCTATACGTTTAAAATGGATGAACTTAATTGGGTTATCAAAATGGTTTTGGACCCAAGGCATAAGATGAGATTAAAATATGCTTAGACATATGATGTCTTAAATAAATCTCATAAAAGATCCTAAGAGTCATATATGATATGATTGATGTTTTCTACCTAATTAGTTTGATCTTGAGCGGTGCGCCATAGCGTACTTGAGATCAAATTAAAGATGGATCTTAGTCCTAAGAGTCATATACGATATGATTGATGTTTTTCTACCTAATTAGTTTAATCTTGAGCGGTGCGCCATAGCGTACTTGAGATTAAATTAAAGTTGGATCTTAGCCCATTAAATGCATATTATGCTTATTAGCATTAGAAGGTGTATGATTTAGTGGGAGTATTTGTAAAATACATTATTTGCTCTTAAATGATAAATGTGTTGATATTGATATGTGTTCATATAATTTGTATATTTTGTTGTAGAAGTAGCATTACATAATGATAATTGCGATTCGTCCTTATGAAGGACAAAGTTCGAAAGGAACGATACATATAATTCTGATTGGATCAGAAGCCTAAAGAATGGTTCTTGGGTAAATGTGTACGTTCTTGACGAATCCGTTCCTACTGAACCTATTGCAAATGTTGCAAAGGGCAAATAAGGAAGCAACATTAGAAACATATTGATGATTCTGACAATATTGCTTGCCTTGTAATTGCCATCATGGTTGAAGGCTCTTATGAAGAACCTTGGGCACATGATAACTAATCTTTTGTTCTAGCATAACGCAAATAAGGAAATGTTCCAAGTGCAAGCTAGGCAAAAGATATATATGTTGTGGTGAAGGCTCTTTATTCATATGATGAAAGAAGGAGCAATCCGCAAATTGTGTTAATGGTTTACACAATAAAAGGGTTCATAAAGGAAGGAAAAAGTAGGTAAAGCAAAGGTTGCCAAACCTAGGACAAAAGTTGTCAAAGCCGAAAAGGATAAACCCAAAGTGTCTCAAAAGGATGCAGTTTGCTATCATTGCAATAAGATTGTCATTGGAAGCAAAGTTGCAAGGCTTATTAGGAAGGCCTAAAAGGTGAAGAAGGGCAATATGATTGCTACTACTTCAAATATCTATATGATAGATATTTTCCCTTCGACTTCTTGTTCTTGGGTATATGATACCGGATCGGATCCCACATTTGTTTAAATGTGCAAGGAACAAAGAATAGAAAGCTACTCAAATAAGGTAAATTAAACCTATGCATGGGAATGGAGCAAAAGTTGCAACATTAGCCATAAGGGACTTATGAAGTCACTTTACCTTGTGAAGTAGTACTTGTTTTGAACAAGTATGACTACGTTCCAGATTTGAGTAGGAGTATTATTTATGTTTCTTAAATGGATGATTAAGGATATAATTTTCTTATTTTCAATAAGAAGTTTTATATTTATTTAATAATATGCCTTATTGTAATGCATATGTCATTAAATGGTCTTCATATCCTTAAAGATGAGAAACAAAATAACATTGAAGGTATCTATAATATAAATGGGAAATCTAAACCGAACAATATGAACAACGCGTTCATATAGCATTACCGGCTTAGTCAAATAAATAAGAAACATATATCTAAACTCCATTAACATGGACTTTTAGACTCATATGACCATGAATCATTTGAGGATTTTGGATCTTATTTATTGGGATTATCGACCAAACCACCCTACACTAAAGTAGTGGGAGGGCTAGTAACTTATTAGTCATTATACATAAGATGTATGTGAACTATTAAGTAGCATTGCTAGGGGAGGATTTTGGTATTTCATCATATTTCACTAAAGACTTATCTAGATATGATTATGTCTATCTGATGAAGTCCAAAGGTGAATCGTTTGAGATGTTTCGAACATTTCAAGATGAAGTGCAAAACAACTTGGCAAAACTATTAAGTACTTCGATTGGATCGAGGTAATGAATATTTGAGCCAAGAGTTTGACAATCATCTCAAAACTATGAAATCGTTTCAAAGTTGACTCCAACCGGAACACCACATTGTATGGTGTGTCTGAAAGGAGGAATTGAACCTTTTAGGACATGGTTCGTTCGATGATATGTCAATCAGACTTTCCTATTTCCTATTTCCTTTTGAGGATATGCATTAGAAATAATGCGGTTACACTGAATCGAGTCCCTACTAAATCGGTTCCTAAGGCCCCGCATGAGATGTGGCATGGAAGAAAACTTAGTTTGTCTTTCATGAAGATTTGGGGTTGCAAATCTTATGTAAAGAGACTTGTCTCTTATAAGTTAGCACCAAATCTGACAAGGTTATTTTCGAATATTGATTTTACAATCACAAAGAGAACAAAATGTTTGTTGCTCTACACGATTTGTTTCTTGAGAAATAGTTTCTCAATAAAGAATCTAATGGGAGTAAAATTAATCTTGAAAGAAGTTCAAGAACCCGAAAATAATATGGAACCAAGATTAGAGACAGAACCAAGTTCACAAAGGAGTTGTGAAACCGGTTCAAGATGCACAAGTCCATCGTAAATTGGATAGGTTACGATCCGAACTCAAGAAATAGTGATTTCTCGTTGCGGAAAGTGATGAAGTGGAAGTCATTGAGAATGACGATCCTACTTGCTATCAAGAAGCGATGTCCTCTCCTAATTTGGATAAATGGTTAGGAACCATGGAATCCAAATTACAATCCATGTTTAACAATCAAGTTTAATTGGAACTTGATTGGGCTACCTAAAAGTGTAAAAACTAAAGGGTGCAAGTAGGTCTTCAAAGACCAACATGGATGTGAAGGTGTATACTTTTATGACTAAGGATTGTAGCAAAGGGACTTAGGTTAATTCATAGTATTAACTATGTTGAAACTTTTCCGCCGATTACAATGTCGATGTACATTAGAATTTCAATTGCCATAATCGCATATTGTGACTATGTGATATGACAAATGGATGACAAACGACTTTCTTTAAATGGAAAGATTATTAAGGATGTGTAAAGTACACAACCCGAATAGTTTGTCGATCCAAGAAACTCTAATAAAGTATGCATGTTGCAAGGATCCATGAGATGGATTGAAGCAAGCTTCAAGGAATTGGAATCTTTATTTTGATGAATTGGTCAAAGAGTTTGACTTTATCAAGTACAAAGATGAACCTTGTGTATGCATGAAATTCAGTGGGAGCATGGTGTTATTTCTATTGTTTATTACAATGATATCTTACTCATTGGAAAAACAAGTTCCGACACTTTAAAATTGTTAAGTCTTGGTCAAGGAAAGGTTTCTCAATGAAAGATATGGGTGAAGCCGCTTACATCCTTGGCATCAAGATCTATAAAGATGGATCTAGAAGGATAAATTGGTTTAAGTCAAAGTGTTCACATTGACAAGATTCTTAGAAGAGTCTAAGAAGAGTAGCTTGTCAATGGATCATGGTACTTCTCTTAGCAATACTCATTGTCTTATGACAACTGATGAGCAAAAGGAAAATGAATGAAGTTCCATATGCTTCGGCACTTGGATCTGTCATGTATGCCATGATTTGTACTAGACTCGACGTCTCATATGCTCTAAGCATGATGATTCGATACCAATCTGATCCTGATATAAACCATTGGATGGGAGTCAAGATGATCCTTAAGTACTTAAGAAGAACTAAGGATATGTTCTTGGTATTTGAAAGATTGGAAGTTAATCTTGTTGTAAGGGTTACATAGGTGCTAGCTTCCAAACTAACAAAGTTATTTTAAAATCGCAATTAGAATTTGTGTTTGTGCTTATTAGAGGTGCAGTTTTGATTGGAAGAGTTCCAAGCAGAAATTGTAGCCGATTCTACTACTAAGGCCACACTTTAGCAACATATGATGTAGGCTGAAAGGCGATTTGGATCAAAAGTTCATTTAGTATTTTGGAAATACTTCAAGTGTTTTTCCAAGTATCACTAATCGGTGAAACTTTTGTTATGACAATAGTGGTGCCACTTGTGCAAACAATGGAACCAAGGTCACAACAGTGATCCAAACACTCACTTAGACGTTCTTCGAGGAATTCATTAAGAATGAGAAGACGTTAAGATATACAAAGTATCAACCGATGATGACATAAGGGATTCACTTACAAAGACCCTTGCATAGGCAGAAGCATGATGGGCATGTTAGATCCATGAGTATTCGATACATAAATGGAGCCTAGTGCAAGTGGGAGACTGTTGGTGTAATGCCCTAGGCTTTAGTTATGTTTAACTGAAAACCGTTATGTATCATCTTTATCGTTTATGTTTATTATTTGATTATTATATAGTTTGCATATTTATTGTAATAATCTCCGTCCCTAATTATTAAGAGAATAATTAGTATAATTGTCAATGGATAATCATGTGATGATTATATGCATAAGAGATGCACATTGAAATTATGGGTACTTGTTAGAGAACAAGTGACTGGACATGACCCGCATGAGATTTATGTCATGGTCAAATGTCATACTTAAATCTCATATGGTTATTTCATTTATTTCCTAGACCTAAGATTATCGTAACCTTACATATGATGAAAGTCATGTTTGATTTTAGTCAAACGATATCTTAACACGATATTTATAAAGACTATCATTGGCATGATCGGATTCATGATGGGAAGGATGATAAGTCAAGAAGGAATTTGTCCCTCGGAAGAGAGATGTTATGCTTGGGCCCCTCGATGAGTGATAATGATGAAAGTGTATGGCCGTACCCCAATATGATTGGAATTATCATTATACTCAAGAATCGAGAAAGCATTGAACAATAACAAGTTGACAAGGACCATGACTTGTGTTCAAATATAACATCGTGAGACAAAGGGATAAATGGAAGTACACCATTGGAAACGTGAACTCTTACGTTGCATTATTTGGGTAGACATAATGGCTTGCTAGAGTCCGCTTATGTCTTATGAGGTTCGATATGATCGAACTCATTGCCAACATAATGTAATCCTATTGGGTCACACACAACTAGAATGAATTGGTTAAACCGGAGGAAGAATAGTTGAGAGTTTACAGATCCGGCTATATATACCGCGCGACATATTAAGCCAATGGCTTAATATACCGCCGACATAATAGGCCGAAGACGCGGTTTGGACAACTGTCTCTCCTAATACGATTAGGAGAGGTATTCCTATTGTAGTATAAATACAAGGGTTACGTCGGACCTAAAAGGTCACCGAAATTTTAAAGCAAAATTCACAATCAAATTCTCTCAATATTCTTCAAGGTTTAGATCTAGCAATCAACAAGAAATTGTTCTTGGATTCATTCAAAGGTGTGGATACCAAAAGAGGGTCTTCGCTCGTTCATCGATCAAGACCTAGAGTTCAAGCAAGTTGAAGAACGAAGTTTGTGATTCAATATCACATAATCAAATCGTTCGATAGCTCAAGACCGGAAAGCGTTTCAAGGTTGGTTTAATTCTATTTCATTGATATTCAAATTAATTGTATAGAACGGATCCTAGGGCTTCTTGGGTTTTATGTTTTTAATGCTTAATTCCGCTGCGCATGGACCCGTAAAACCCAACACTGAGGTAGATGGAGAGTTTCGGTTACTTGATTTGGAAGTTCAAAGTCAAGGTGTAGATTTGTTGGATTTAATGCCTTTGAAATTGGGACGTCTAATTTAGTGGATTAAATTAGCAATAATAGTAATTCCTGACTTGTAACGAGTACACGCAGTTGGAATGTGCAGTTGGACTGCATAGTTGATTGAACTTCGACAATGGACAAAGTGGCTGGAAATTGAGTGCTCACGTTGAGTGTACACCTAAATTACAACAGCAACAAAATTTAGGATTAATTCCCCTAGGGCCCCTCTGCCCATATTTTTTCCCCTTACAGAAAGTTTTTTGTAAATCCTAAATAAGGAGTTATCCCCAGATTCAAATTCCTCAGACACCCCCTCCGCCTAATTGGGAGCGATCGCCCCACAACATGGTGCGATCGCGCGGTGGCTTCTGGTCTTTGGGTGCGATCGCCCCACAATATGGCATGATCGCTTCCTCCTCCAATTTCAGTCTTTTATAATTAACTTATAAGAGTTGTAAATGTGTAAATTATGAGAGAAAATGGTCTTATAAGTTAATTATAAGGGGTGATTTAGTCTTATAATTAACTTATAAGAGTTATTAATGTGTAAATTATGAGAGAAAATGGTCTTATAAGTTAATTATAAGAGGTGATTTAGTCTTATAATTAACTTATAAGAGTTGTAAATGTCAAAATTATGAGAGAAAATGGTCTTATAAGTTAATTATAAGAGGTGATTTAGTCTTATAATTAACTTATAAGACTGAAATTGGAGGAGGGAGCGATCGCGCCATGTTGTGGGGCGATCGCGCCCAAAGACCAAAAGCCACCGCGCGATCGCACCATGTTATGGGGCGATCGCTCCCATTAGGCGAAGGGGTGTCTGGAAAATTAACTAAATGTTGTTTTCAAAATTGGGTTTAAATCTCGCCAGAAGGGCCTTAAAGGAAGTGGGCCCAAAATTTGAGGGCTGAAATTAGAGGGAACACTTAGGCCCCTTTTGGTTCGTGGTATTTGTATGGAATCCAATAGAATTGGAATGGTCAATTCCGTTGACCAATTCCTTTGAAGTGTTTGGCTAAAGTTTTGCAAAAATTTTCATTCCAATGGAATGCTCAATTCCTTTGATTATATGAATTGAGCATTCCATCCAAAAATGAAATGAATGTCAAATTTCTTCGAGAATGGAATTCAAAAAAAAAAATTATGACCAAAATACCCCCAAACCCAAATCACCCCTACCTACCCCACCTACCCCACCAACCTAGCCCCTGCCCTACCCCCCCCCTCGCAAAAAAATTTTTTTTACTCATTTTGCGTACCCCTGCCTACCCCACCCAGCCCCTGCCCTACCACCCCCACCCAGCCCCTGCCCTACCACCCCCACCTACCCCACCCCCACCCCCCTCCCACACCAAAATTTTTTTTACTCATTTTGCATATCCCTGCCAACCCCACCCACCCAGCCCCTGCCCTACCACCCCCACCCCCCTCCTCCAATTTTTTTTACTCATTTTGCATACCCCTGCCTACCCCATCCACCCAGCCCTGCCCTACCCCCACCCCCACCCCCACCCCCAAAAATAATTTTTTTACTCATTTTTCATACCCCTACCTACCCCCCCCCACCCCACTCCCCTCCCCAAAAAAAAAATTAAAAATTTTTACTCATTAATTTTTTAAAAGAAGGGTAAATTGGACATTTTATATGTTTTCATTCCATTCATATAATTTGTATTTTCAAACCAAACATGATTTGCCAAGGAATTGAATGACAATTTCATTTCATTCCGTGCCAACCAAACGGAGGGGTTTGACCAGTTTTTTTCCATTCCAATTCCTTCAGGAATTCAATTCCATTGACCATTCCATTCCTTCACTTTTTTTATATCGAACCAAACGGCCCCTTAAGGTGCTCACCTGCTGAGATCTGACCAGGGTTGTTTGGGCCGAAGGTAGGGTGGCCGAGTGGGCCTTGGGGCTGCTGGTCGTCTCCTTGTGCAAACAGGAATTCAAGGTTGTTTCCTTTCCTACTTCAACAAGGAGATTTGTACTCCCACCATATTATTATGGTTAGGAAATTTTGGAAAACTATAAATACTTTCCACCCTTAACATAACCCCTAACATAATTTGATGATTTAATTTCTAGTGTTATAAAGATTAATAACTTTAGGTGTTCCAGAAATTCAATTGTTCATCGAAATTCTAGATATAGGGTTTGCACAGTCATTAATTTTGTGACCAAAATTCGTGCACTATATTAGAGATTGTAATTGTTGATTTCCAAGTTTCTCTACCCGTATACATAAACAAATTGATGAACTATATATATTTTGTGTTCGTGTGATTCCTATTCATTCGCTATTTTGTTATCTCTGTTCTTTGATCTGAAATTAGTGTGTCCTTCCCAATTAAATGAATAACCCGAAACCGCCACATTTAGTTTATTAAGTTTTAGTCGCTTTCATCCCTAAATAAATATATAAATTTCAATTTAAGAAAATCTTTAAAAATGTTTGTTTTTAATACTTTATAGTGGAAAAGAAGTATAAATATAACTTTTTCATCCAAGACTAATAGTTCTATCAAGAGTTTAAACTTTATTAAGAAACCATGATGAAATGAGTAAAATTGTAAGTGGGTTGAGGAGATAAATGTCCAAAAATATTATTGATGATTGGAGTGAGTACAAAGTGGGGTAATAAGTATTGATTTTTATTTTATTTTTGTAAATTTTCAAAAAGATGATTTGTAAATTTTCAAAAAGATGATGATATAAATGTCCAAAAACTATTTTTTGTGTGCCATTTTGGAAATAAAACAAGGTAAAATCTTAGTCTGATAAGAATAAAAAGTATAGGCTTTTAAAAAGAAAAATGATTTGGGAAATAATATTCTTGAATTTGAACATTTATTTGAGGATAGTGGGAGTAAGAAGTATTACTCACTCCATTTCATAATAATAATAATAATGTTTTTATTTTTCTTTTTGGTCTGTTGTTGTAGAAGAAGATTCTCAATTGTTTTATTTTATAAAATAAACAATACTACCCACTTGCTACACTAATAATAACAACATACTTACTACTACCAAATTTTTTACTCCTATTTTACTTTTCATATTCAAAACATTTTCTTTTTCTTAATTTTTGTACAAAGTCAAACCAAAAACTTTATTGTGAGAGGAAAGGAGTAAAATTTTATTACATGCTAATATTTATCATTTTCTTTCCTCTTAAGATAAATGATCTATAAAATATATTTTAAATACAAAATTGCATTGCACCATCTAACATAAATAAAAATAATATATACATTTATATTTAGTAAATTGTCATAAATAAATTTACTTACTATGCAGGTTTAGGGTTAAACATGACCGATTTAAGATAATCCCATGGGTGTAAAAATTACATCCCAAACCCTTTCATTAACAACAAATCATTAAAAATTTGACGATACGAAATCACCTGTACATCTTTTGTGTATAACACAGATAATTCAATGACTATAAGCTATTAGAGATGATATCATCATAATATCATCATTGATTTATAACCATTTGATCATCACGATACAAATGCCAGATACAAAAAGTGATATTGATATTGACTTTGACATTGACTTTTCCTTTTTTTTTCCATCTGAAACTCAATAATCTACTAATCCATTCATTACATTCCATCCGTACCATTCACAAAAATAAATAAATTTAGAAAACAAATAAGTCAAGTTGACAAAAATTATATTGGAGTAAAGATTTCCATCTTTACTTTAATACTCAACTAGAACTTGTACTAGTATCTTTTAAATGTTTGTATACTGGTCAAAAAAAGGGTATCATTTAAAAATTATTGGAGTCATATGGCTGCGGCCTTTTCGACGCATGTACCATCATAAATCAATACTCCCTCCGTCCCACGTTAGTTGAGACTTCTTTCCCTTTTCGCGTCACGTTAGTTGAGACGCCTAAATGGCAAAGAATCTTCACTATTTACCTCACTCATTCTCTCTCCTATTTCATTTTTACACTCACAACATTCTCTCCTAATTCCTCCCACTCATTCTCTCTCCTATTTAATTCTTCATACTCATAACATTTTCTTTCACTTTTTCTCTCACTTACTTTTCCTTAATTGGTGTGCCCAAAAAGTTAGTCTCAACTAACGTGGGACGGAGGGAGTATTTCATTGACTTATTTATGTCTACTTGATCCGTATGATATTTTTATCACAATATTTCAGATTAAATTTTAGGAAATTTCAAAAAAAACCTAAAATACGTTTACACTATCAAATTATATATCAAATTATATTAGAAAAGTTAACGAAATATTTCATGTGTTAGGAAAATTACTTACAAAATCAGTAAATAGAAAGAAAACAGATTACAAACAGAAACAAAACATTAAATAAATCGAATTTTCGAAATTGTCCGAGTCGTGTGAGACCACACTCTCCTTAAGACAATTTACGCCTCCTCACCGAGTCGTGCTTGAGTTTGATCAGACGGTTGTCTCCCAGGATAAAACGGAGCGAACCGAAACAGTTACTGCACAATAGTACTTTCGGCGAATTAAGAATAAGCCTAGACAGTATCACCACGGGTGCAGATGCAAGAGGCCAAGGAAACGGATTTATCAATATGCAACGAACAGGAGATTGTGAGGAACTGATGAATTTTTCGTGTGTAGCAAACTGGTTTGTGTCTCCCTTTTTATACTGCTCAAATTGTTAGAATCGAAGAGACTTTCTCAATTAAATTGAGAAGCCAAAGTGTTTCGACTTAAACCGAGAAGCCAAAGTGTTTTAAAACTTCCATGAACGCCAAATGAAATGAAATTGGGCCGGATCAAGCATTCTCGTCTGCGGTTCAAATAAAAAAATGGCAAAAAGTGGGCTTGCGTGGACAGGCAATTTCGGAGCTCCATTCGTGTCCGCAGGACGCGCTGACACATGAGTTCGGTATCCCGAAGACAAATCCGGACCATAATTTGCACCCCCCTGCGCACCTGTGCGCGAGAGAGAGCCTCTATGCTACTTAATCTTACTCCCTACTAAAGTGTAGGAGTATATAAACTAGCCCACTTTTCCATCTTTTTGCCAATGTGGGATAACCACATTTTATCATTTCCTGTCCACTCACTTTGAGCCTTCATATCTCATTCATCCCTTAATCATTTTGGACAAATGAATATTCAATCTCTATCTCCTCATGGAGTAGAACACAAATTCACAATCAATTTGTCATTTTAACAAATAACTCATTAAGAAAATAAATCATTATTTCCTTCAAAATACACTTTTTTTTCAACAATCCCCCACATGAAGGAATAACGCGGAAATGGTGATAAATTCTGGCAGGCGAAAACTTGCATACGATAGATGTGGGAATGCCCATTGAATCTTTGCTCGTACAAGCATATTTACTCTACTCGCAAGTCGATAGACGTGATATCCTTGAATCGTTATGCTTTTTGTGTAGTCGATCATATGCTTGACACAAGTATCGTCCTAACTTATTTTCAATTCTCATAGCTATGTTCATTCATGACCCTGAACATACGCCTGGTTCAGCGAGAGGGTTGTTGGGTTTTATGGATCCATGCGCAGCGGAATTAAGCATAAAATTAACACAAAACCCAAGCCCTAAGATCCGTTCTATACGATTAAATTGAATTCCTATGAGATAGAATTTACCAACCTTAATTGCTTTCCGGTCTTGAGCTATCGAACGGATAATTATGTGATTCGTAATCACAAACTTTTGATCTTCAAATCTTCGAATGTTCAACTCCTTTGGATCTTCAGATTTGAACTCTAGGTCTTTGATTTGTTTGAACAAAATTAAGACCCTCTTTTGGTAATCCACACAAATATGAATGTCGAGAACGATTCTCGGGTTGGGAATTGCTAGATTCCTAAAACTTATAGAAGAATATTGAGAGGACTTTTGATTGTAAATTTCTATTGAAAAATTCGGCTAGGGAATTAGGTCTGACAGACCCCTTGTATTTATACTACAATAGTAAGAATACGTCTCCTAATCGTATTAGGAGAGACAGGCTGTCAAACCGCGTACGGGCTTATTATGTCGCGCGGTATATTAAGCCATTGGCTTAATATGTCGCGTGACATATGTAGCCAGATACTGAGACTCTCAATCATTCTTCCTCCGGTTCAACCAATTCATTCTATTTGTGTGTGACCCAATAGGATTGTATTATGTTGGCAATGAGTCCGATCATATCGACCCTCATAAGACATAAGCGGACTCTAGCAAGCCATTATGTCTACCCAAATAACACAACGTAAGAGTTCACGTTTCCAATGGTACACTTCCATTTCTCCCTTTGTCTCACGATGTTATATTGAACACAAGTCATGGTCCACGTCAACTTGTATTTGTTCAATGCTTTCTCGATCTTGAGTATAATGATAATTCCAATCATATTGGGGTGTGGCCACACACTTTCATCATTATCACTCATCGAGGGGCCCAAGCAAAACATCTCTCTTCCGAGGGACAAATTCCATCTTGACTTATCATCCTTCCCATCATGAATCCGATCATGCCAAAGATAGCCTTTATAGATATCGTGTAAAGATACCGTTGACTAAAATCAAACATAACTTTCATCATATGTAAGGTCATGATAATCTCAGGTCTAAGGACTAAATGAAGTGACCATATGAGATTTAATTATGACATTTGACCATGACATAAATCTCATACGGGTCAAGTCCAGTCACTTGTTCTCTAACAAGTACCCATAATTTCAATGTGCATCTCTATGCATATAATCATCATATGATTATCCATTGACAATTATACTAATTATTCTCTTAATAATTAGGGACGGAGATTATTACAATAAATATGCAAACTATATAATAATCAAATAATAAACATAAACGATAAAGATGATACATAACGGTTTTCAGTTAAATATAACTAAAGCCTAGGGCATTACACCAACAGTCTCCCACTTGCACTAGGCTCCATTTATGTATCGAATACTCATGGATCTAACATGCCCACCATGCTTCTGCCTATGCGAGGGTCTTTGTATGTGAATCCCTTATGTCATCATCGGTTGATATTTTGTATATCTTAACGTCTTCTCATTCTTTATGAATTCCTCGAAGAACGTCTAAGTGAGTGTTTGGATCACCGTTGTGATTTTGGTTCCATTGTTTGCACAAATGACACCATAATTATCACAACAAAGTTCCACGGATTAGTGATACTTGGAAAAACACTTGATGTGTTTCCAAAACACTAAATGAACTTTTGATCCAAACTGCCTCTTTCAGCTACATCATATGTTGCTAAAATATGGCCTTAGTAGTAGAATCGGCTACAATTTCTGCTTGGAACTCTTCCAATCAAAATTGCACCTCTAATAAGTACAAACACAAATCCTAATTGCGATTTTAAAATAACTTTGTCAGTTTGGAAGCTAGCATCTTTGTAACCCTTACAACAAGATTAACTTCCAATCTTTCAAATCCCAAGAACGTATCCTTAGTTCTTCTTAAGTACTTAGGATCATATTGACTGCCATCCATTGGTTCTCAACAGGATCAGATTGGTATCGACTCATCATGCTTATAGCATACGAGACGTCGAGTCTAGTACAAATCATGGCATACATGACAGATCCAAGTGCCGCAGCATATGGAACTTCATTCATTCCATTTTTCTCATCAGTTGTCATAAGACAATGAATATTGCGAAGAGAAATACCATGACCCATTGACAAGCTACTCTTCTTAGACTCTTCTAAGAATCTTGTCAATGTGAACACTTTGACTCAAACCAATTTATCCTTCTAGATCCATCTCTATAGATCTTGATGCCAAGGATGTAAGCGGCTTCACCCATATCTTTCATTGAGAAACCTTTCCTTGACCAAGACTTAACAGTCTTAAGTGTCGGAACTTATTTTTCCAATGAGTAAGATATCATTGTAATAAAACAATAGAAATAATATTACGCTCCCACTGAATTTCATGCATACACAAGATTCATCTTTGTTCTTTGATGAAGTCAAACTCTTTGACCAATTCATCAAAACGAAGATTCCAATTCCTTGAAGCTTGCTTCAATCCATCTCATGGATCTTTGCAACATGCATACTTTATTAGAGTTTCTTGGATCGACAAACTATTCGGGTTGTGTACTATACACATCCTTAATAATCTTTCCATTTAAAGAAAGTTGTTTGACATCCATTTGTCATATCACATAGTCACAATATGTGATGATGGCAATTGAAATTCTAATAGACGTTGGCATTGTAACTGGCGAAAAAAAAGGGTTCTATCATAGTTGATACTATGAATTTACCTAAATCCCTTTGTTACAATCCTTAGTCATGAAAGTATACACCTTCACATCCATGTCGATCTTTGAAGACCTACTTGCACCCTTTAGTTTTTACACTTTTAGGTAGCCCAATCAAGTTCCAAACTTGATTGTTAAACATGGATTGCAATTTGGATTCCATGGTTCCTAACCATTTATCCAAATTAGGAGAGGACATCGCTTCTTGATAGCAAGTAGGATCGTCATTCTCAATGACTTCCACTTCATCACTTTCCGCAACGAGAAATCACTATTTCTTGAGTTCGGATCGTAACCTATCCAATCTACGATGGACTTGTGCATCTTGAACCGGTTTCACAACTCCTTTGTGAACTTGGTTCTGTCTCTACTCTTGGTTCCATATTATTTTCGGGTTCTTGAACTTCTTTCAAGATTAATTTTACTCACACTAGATTCTTTATTGAGAAACTATTTTTCAAGAAACAAATCGTATAGAGCAACAAACATTTTGTTCTCTTTGTGGTTGTAAGATCAATTTCCGAAAATAACTTGGTTAGATTTGGTGCTAACTTATAAGAGACAAGTCTCTTTGCATAAGATTCGCAACCCCAAATCTTCATGAAAGACAAACTAAGTTTTCTTCCATGCCACATCTCATGTGGGGCCTTAGGAACCGATTTAGTAAGGACTCAATTTAGTGTAACCATATTATTTCTAATGCATATCCTCAAAAGGAATTAGGAAAGTCAACTTGACACATCATCGAATGAACCATCTCCTACAAGGTTCACTTCCTCCTATAGACACACCATACAATGTGATGTTCCGGGTGGAGTCAACTTTGAAATGATTTCATAGTTTTGAGATGATTGTCAAACTCTTGGCTCAAATATTCACCACCTCGATCTAATCGAAGTACTTAATAGTTTTGCCAAGTTTGTTTTGCACTTCATCTTGAAATGTTCGAAACATCTCAAATGATTCACCTTTGGACTTCATCAGATAGACATAGTCATATCTAGATAAGTCTTTAGTGAAATGTGATGAAATACCGAAGTCTTCCCCTAGCAATGCTACTTAACAGTCCACATACATCTCATGTATAATGACCAATAAGTCACTAGCCCTCCCACTACTCTTAGTGTAGGGTGGTCTGGTCGATAATCCCAATAAATAAGATCCACATTCCTCAAATGATTTATGGTCATATGAGTCTAAAATTCCATGTTAATGGAGTTTAGATATATGTTTCTTATTTATTTGACCAAGCCGGCAATGCCATATTGTAAGTACCCCAATCTGGATCACCCCCTTTCAAACACACGGGAAACACCGCAGACTCATCAACGCAGTCTCGGAGACCTCTGGCACTCAAAACCCTCTCAAAACCCTCTCAAAACCCTCTCAAAACCCTCTCAAACCCCCAACCAAACCAAGGGAGGAGCCTTCCTAGGATAAAAAGGGACAAAAGGACCTTTTGGGAATTTTCAGGAAATTGGGAAAGCAATATTGATCCGTACGGGCCTCTTTGCTGTCATAATTCTTGAATCCCCTTAAAGTCCACAATATTCCCTCAAATCCGGAAGAAATGATTACCCAAATGCATGGTTGGTCCGTACGGACCTCTTTGCATGCTTGAGTTGGTCCGTACGGACCTTCTTTGCATGGGGACATCATCATTCCAATATTCACCATCATTGCGGATTCCCTCAAATCGAGGAAATCCAAAATTACGGATAACCGAGGAGGTCCGTACGGACCTCTTTGCTCCGAAATTTTTACTATAAATAGAGGGCTCCCCCTCCTCATTTTGACACACCTCCCTCTTCTCTCTTCCTCCCTTAGCCTTCGGCTCCCCTCTAAGTCCTCTCGAGGCACTCCGGCCCCTTTCGGATCCTTAGAGGCCTTAGAAGCTCCCTTGTGGTGCTCAGAAGCCTCCCGGCGCTCAGAGACGCTCCGCGCTGCCCAGAGGCACTCTCGAGGTACTCTGAGGCCCCTCGTGGTACTCAGAGGCCTTGCACAGTCTTTCCACGGTGTCCGGCTCTTTCAGGAGTCAAGCCCAGCGATCCCAAACCACGCCGAAACTCTGCCGAGTGACTCCTGCCACCGCGCACGCGCACGCCGAGTGAACCTGCACGCCCAGTGACTCGCCACCCACGCACGCCGAACCTCTGCCCGAGTGATCCGACGATCCCCACGCCGAACCTGCGCGACGCGGCCCGGCAACCTCGACTCACGCGAAACTGCTGTCCGCGGACAACGGCATCTCCCAAGCAATCCGTCCGTGCTTAGGAACGCTACTCAGACCTCAAACACCATTCCCAGGCGGAAGACAGAGACGCGAACCAACATTGGTAAGGCTTCCTTCCATTACTATTTCAATACATTTTCATACATAGCATACAATGTAGACATCCGATCTGACATGCATTTTTAAAAGCACACACACACACACACAACAACATTTAAAGGATATTAGGGGTATCCGAAAGACTCGTTTTACGAGGCTACTCGGGTGAGCTCTAATATTCTAATATTCTCTTCAGGAGTCATCGACCTCCGAACTCAAAATCTCATCACACAAAAACGAGTTTAAAATTATCTTTAAAGCGATGCCCTTTTTCAATGTTTTAGGCTTAATAAAAACGGCGTGGCGACTCTACAAAACAAAAACGGCGAGACACGTCGCTCCAACGCGAAAGATGCCAGATGCCGGGGCGCGAACGCGCTGCCTCTCGGATCCGGGTAATTTCAGTTGGCGACTCTGCTGGGGATAATTTTGTTTTAAAAACTTTTAAACAAAACAAAAGATTTTTAAAACGATGATGAGGGTCAAACTTTCATTTTACCCCTTTCTTTAACTGTTATGTGTGTGTGCACGTGCTTCGTTTTTATTTTACAAAAAAAAAAAAAAAAATTAAAAAAAATGCATCAATATACATCTGTGCATACATTTAAAATTCTTCAAAAACTTCTGTTTTACTCGAGAAAAAGAATTTTAGAGACCGCACACTACGCGCCTTCTTGCCTCGGTTACACCGCACTCTACTGTGTTCTTTGCCTCGGTTACACGCACGCTACGCGCCTTCTTGCCTCGGATACACTTGCACACTACAACCCTCGGCCGGAGTGGTCTCGGTTGCGATCAGTTAGGTCTTCCTAGGCCTCTTGGACGCGCGCGGGATCATTCCAAACATCCCATCCTAGCCGGCGTCAACCTGCACGTTTGAGTCTTGAGTCACACTCTGTCCGGACTCGGTTGGTTTTACCCGGTCCGTGTCATACGGCTGGATACATATACCATGCCGGCCATTTTTCGAGTCAAGGCTCGGAACTCAAGATCCCTTGCGCAAGCAAAGTGATGAAAGGTCATGCTAAAATCTTGACTGATCTTGATTTCGGCTACACCCAGGCGATGTTCCGTCCAGGATATACATCCATGCTCGCATGACACCATGTCATCACGCCTTTGATACGTCGGCCATGACAATATGACCCGGCCAACGCCTAACGTCACGGATCCCTTGCGCAAGCAAGCAAGCAAGAGAAGGTCATGCAGAACTCTTGACACGATCTTGACTCGGTGGCGGCTCGGTTCACTATTCACATGGCTAACGCATCAAAACGAACATGACGAGGCTCGGTCCTTAGGTTCGATTTTTCTTTTAGGCCGGTGGAAACCGCTTGCACTATAGGACCCTCGCACAGGGTCATCCGCTGGGATGTCGAAATACGGGTGCAAAGCTGAGGGGCTTATAGCCGCGCGGATGGTCTCCGGTGACCCGGGATCTAGCATAGTTGCGAAAAAGAAGAGCAATCTTTTCCAACCTACCTAGGATTACGAGAAAACATGTTTTAAGTAAATTAAAACAACAAAAAAATCAAAAATAAAAGAAACGGAAACCGCATGCCACGTGAGCTTTCCCCTTTTATCCCGTTAGGCCATTCCTGTGTCTAAACCTTGCCCGTCACCCCTCCGGCGAACCGAGAGTGGTTGAGAATCCACTGGAAGCCGCCTTTTCGATATCGAGGTCACAAGGTCCGATAGCCCTTCCGGTTCAGCGGTCCGCGCCGTCCGATACTCCCCGTGACGGGATCGACGAGATAACGGTGAGGGAAACGGAACCCCGCCACTAAGGAACCTCCAGGACAATGGAGGAGGTGCTGCGAGCCTTGAAACCATCAAGAAGCGCCAAGAGGAACAGCAAGCCTGGATCGTAGACACCTTGCGTCTTCGAGCAGTTGCGGTTCCCCGGCAGACGGAACCTTTGTTCTCATGAGGACGAAGATATACGGCTCCCAGGTTTCTCAAAGCTATCGGCGGAGTCCCGCCTCCGCCAAGCTACGAGATCCCGGCAACGCAAGCGGCTCTCGCTCAGCTCCCCTCGGGCGTCGGTCAAGCGGCTCAGGCATGCCCGCCTCGGCACGGTCGGTTTCCGGCTCTGCACATCAAGCTCGGTACAACGGCACACGTACGTGCTGCTCGCGAGATCCCAATGCATCTCGGTATCCCCCGGGATTCAATCCTTTGCCTCTATACGAGCCTCGCAACCACAATCAAAAGTCCCCATTCTTACCGGGGACGGGCATCCGGCGGATATCCAGGCATCTCAAGTTTGCCACTGCTGAGTACGCGATTGGGGCTAACGAATCGTTTCCCAGGTTCCCAAACCTGACCCTTAGCGGACCTGGCAATCACGCCCTCAACTTGACACCCCGGGGTATGGGTTGGTATACACTCGACTACCTCCCCAGAGACTCCCGAATGGCGATCCCGTCGACGATCCACCTCCGTCTTCGGTTTCCGTCCACGAAAACGGTAACCCGCCTCGGGCAGTGATCCCAGCGTGGCTGGTGATTGAACAAATGAAAGACATGCAAGGCAAGCTAGCTAGTTCTCGGAAGGACTCCCTCCTGCCTCTTGATCCGAACAAAGTGGTCCCTCTCCCTCCAAAGTTCGGGATCTTGGGAAATGGAAAAGTTTGACGGAGCAGAATGCCCGAAAACCCACATCGACACCTACGTCCTGGGTATGAGAGCGAAGGGGCAACCCCTCAACGAGATGGCGAGATCATTTTCGGCATTCCCTCAAATCCACGGCACTAAGGTGGTTCCTCGATGTGAAGGCGAAAACCGCTCCACGTGGGATCGAGATCGGTGAAATCTTCTGGAGAAGTACCGCGCCAATCTTGAATGGGAAACAAGCCGCCATGACACACAAGCCAGAACAAAGGATGACGAACCGGTGGGCGAGTTCTACAAAGATGGGCTGGAAGCTAAGCGAGATAATGGATCCGCTTTCCCAAAGAAGAGCGAGATGGACATCTTCCATTCTGCCTCAAGCCATCTTTGAGAACCTTGATCGGCCACCATTTCTACCCGGATCTCCAGTGCCATGGTCAAGCCGGGACAAAGTTTGAAAAGACTACGAGTCTTGAGCAACGGCAACCCTGCCTCATCTTACCGCTATCGAACAAACTGGCAACTTCAACTCCTGCTCAGACCGAAGGAAAGGAAGCGGCCAGGAACGATGCACTACATTCGGAACGGAGCTCAAGTAAACCGCGATCAAGCGGCCCCGAAGAATAGCAACCCCCTCGCTTCCCAGTTCCGGCATTTAGATAACAGGAAATGCCCTTGGGTCAAGTATTTGAAGCTTTGGTGAAACGAAATCTTCTCGAACCACTCGAGAATTTCCAACCGAAGACTCTCAGGCCCAACGTGGATATGAGCAAACCTTTGCGCCTTCCACAACTACCCGGCCACGCCACCGACAATTGCTTCGTGCTCAGCGGGTGGTCCGGGGCTCATTGAGGAGGAAAATTGGAACGCCCTCGTGGTCCCGATACCATCGGAAATCCATTCCCCAGGAACGACGGGGTAAACTCAATAGCCTTTGACGAAACTCCAAGCGAGAGCGGACCCTGCAATTTCGAGACCGTCGGCATCTTTGTCCGCTACGGCCCAGGAGCGTGAAACCCAGTCAAGAGATCTCGTGGCCGGGAATTCCGACAAGAACGCCCGAGGCAAGCTGTCTCCCTACGATCTTTGCCCCGGCCAGAGGCATACGAATGGATGGATCGAACGTTCCCCGAGAAGGGCGAGTCCAGCGGTAGCACGGGAAGCGGTTTAGCCTTCGAGACGATGACTTGCCAATATGTGAGAATCGGCACAACGAAGCCCTCCTCATCCTCATAAAAATAGAGATGTTCTTCCTCCCGAACGTCTTGATTGATAACGGCTCCGCGATCGACATCATCGCTTTAAGCACATTGAAACGACTCCGCATCGACCGTTCTACGATAAGGCCTTCACCTCGGGTGTCAGGAGCCTACGACTCCCTTTGCCACGACCAATCGTAGGAGTCATCAATTTGAGGATCCAATTCGACGTACAAGCGGAGTCGGTAGAGTTCCAAGTCGTGGAAATCAAACCAACCTTCTCTGCTTTGTTGGGACGGCCTTGGATACATCGGATGAAAGCGGTATCATCTACTCTTCACCAATGCGTGAAATTCATCAATGCCAACGGAGCGATCGAAGTGATCCGCGGAAGCGGTGCAATGGCGAGTGCTTGGCCGGCAAGCTATGACCCGAGAAGAAGGTCCAGACATGACCGAATACTCTTCTCCGAGATGATTCTCCTACCTGTCCCGCTACGAAGTGGATCCTTACATCCACGCTCTAAGCCGCGACAGTGGAAATTGAAGAACTTCATGGGTCGGGATGACAACTCGACATATGCGTGTGAAGAATGCTTGAGAGAGGATCGAGATGGATGCCCTAATGGAGATTGATCGAGGAGTAGACCACTTACTTCGCCGAAAACCCTCTTGCAAGCGGCTCATCACCGATCCCCGGTACAAGACAACCCTCTAGCCGACACTCTCGGATCTTACGGGGACAGCCATCACGGCTTAGTTCAATTGACATTCCGGTGTCAGGCACAGACGAACGGTGGCGCAACCTCCTCCAAGGCTTAATCGGGGAAGGAGATATAGCATGCCCGCTCGAATCGAGACATTGTAAACGTCGTCCAAGCAAAGATCCCGAGATAAAGAAGCGGATTCTATGAAAGTGATCAACATCGGCAAGAATCCACTCCGAATCGGCGAATGCTTCGCCCTCCTAGAAGTAGCCCTCGGCGACTTCTATCATCAAAAACCCCAGGGTGGTGGCAACACTAATGGAGGGACATCATCGGGAGCGGCCAAAAACCTCCGCGATCTGGTTTGAAATCGAACCGCATGCAAGCTACTTTCCGGGACTCATGCCAAGGGAAGATTGGCCACCCGAACCGGCACCGCTCCCTCTAGAGCTACGGCCATCCGAGAGTAATGAAGCTGGTCCAATCCTCGTCGCCTATAGTCTAGCTTCGAGTCTTGTTGTACGTGTATTCACATCTTTTGAGTCTTTTGACGGCTTTACGCCGACGATTGTGAATCTTTGATCAACAATGTACGATCTTCACGCTTTCAATAAAAGGTCAGACCTTCCTAAAAAAAAAAAAAAAATCATTTCATTGCATCTTTAACAAATGATGATATTAACTAATCAAAACAAGTTAATAACAATTCATCTATACAAAAGGCAAACACATTAATTAAATAAATGCATCAAGCAAACATTTAAGCATGTTGTCAAACGAGAGAAAAACCGGGCCCAGTGCTGAGAAGGTTTTAATCACAACGATTTGCAAGATTCTTTGAAGAGCGAAAAGAGACGCAAGTCAGACGCCATTTCCGGCCTAAACCAGATCTTCCAATACCTCAAGAACGGGAAACCACCTTCATGAACAAGGAAGACCCACACACGAAGGGGTCAAAACCAAGAGCATCATGGCCCTAAAACGCCTTGCCTCTCACTTCGTCATCCTCGGGGACATGCTATACAAGAAACGCTACCACGGGCCACTCCTACGACTGCGTCGGCCAAGAAGAAGCAAGCAAGTTCATGAACGAAGTCCACAATGGGGCTTGCGGTCCCAGCATGAACGCGAGCCACGATGCAAATCATTCTCGGGATGGGCTACTCTGGATCTCCATGGAGCGGATTGCATCCACTTTGTCCGAAGAGCTGCGACAAGTGCCAACGGTTCTCCAACCTCAATCATCTACCGCCCCACGATCTCTCTTGCATGACTACACCTTGGCCCTTTGCCACTTGGGGAATTGACGTCATCGGGAAAATCGCTCCGCCCGGGCGGCAACGGTCACGAGTTCATCTTAGTAGCCATCGACTACTTCACGAATGGGTCGAAGCCAAGTCCTACAAGATACTCACCTCCAAGAAGGTCGCGCATTTCATCAAGGAAAACATTATCTGCCGATACGGCATCCCGAATGAGGTCATATCAGACAACGGCTCACACTTCGAAGGGGAATGCGACAGATTGCTGGCTGAATTCAAGATCACACGCCACAAATCTTCTCCCTACCGGCCACAAACGAATGGCGCCGTGGAAGCGGCAAACAAAACCCTCGAACGGATCATCAGAAAAATGACCACCAGGGACGAGATTGGCCGAGAAGCTGCACCTTGCACTTTGGGGCTACCGCACATCGGTCGGAACGACCACGGGAGAAACCCCATTTGCCACGACATACGGGATGGAAGCGATCCTTCCCGTCGAGCTAGAAATTCCCTCACTCCAGAGTCTTCTTTGGAAAATGACATCAACGAAGTCGAATGGCTCGGCCGACATGACGAATTGGCTCTGCTAGACGAGCGACGACTAAAGGCCATGGAACACGTCCGAGCCTATCAAAGCGGGATGGCTAGAGCTTTCGACAAGAAAGTCAAATCCCGAGACATCGGGGAAGGTGACCTTGTACTCAAAGAAAAGCCTCCCACTCGAACCAACCCAGCTGGGAAAATGGGAACCCACATGGATCGGCCCTTTCGTGGTTCAAAGATCTTCTCACGGAGCGCCATGAAGCTAACAGGACCTAGGCGGCAATCCCTTCATGAATCCGGTCAACGGAAGCAAACTTCGCGAGATACTTCGCCTGAAGAAGAACAGCGTGCATCTCTTGGCACTCCATGTAGTGTCGAACTACGCAGACACAGGCCCTCTAGTCAGGAGACGTAGGCAACCTTAATTGGTCCGGTCTAAAAATACACAAAAAAGTCAAAAGTTTGAATGTCAATCAAGACCTCCATCAAGCTACGCACTTTTCAAGAACACGCCCCAACAGTCACCTTGACCAAGTCAAACGACGGCGGCAACATCGAAAGGACATCAGGGTCACTCGGCATCAAGCAGGCGACTCATGTACGCTTCCAAGCCGGGGGCTTGTCTTCGCCCTCATGCGCTTCAAAAATAAAAAAAAAGAGAGCTCGAGCAAGGGCTCACAAAAAAAAAAGAGAGCTCAAGCAAGGGCTCACAAAAAAAAAAACAAAAAACAAATGAAGCTCAAGCAGAAGCTGCAAAAAAGTGGTCAAGAGCCCGACGCCAACAAGAGGCAAGGAAGCTACGAAAAAGACCGTCAAAACGACTTGTCAAGGGAGCATTCAACCTCTCGGCCAAGCCTGAAAGCCTCAGCAAAGGGGATTGCCGTCATGGCCCAGACTGCTTCAGTCCGCAAATGCAACAGAAAAGTCCAAAGATGGACGCCGACAAAGTGCACAACAGAAGCAAAGGCAAAACGAGAGATCTTGCGTCTCGACAAAGCTTTAAAAGTAAATCACAAATCACTAACGGTTACAACATTTCTTGATGAGTTCAAGCACGGTCTACTCTCAAGTTCACAACATGCTAAAAGACAGCTTAATACATTTAACTAATAATGTGTTTGCAATGCAATGAATGGATACCTAGGAGGTCATTCCGCGCCATCTGCGCTTGTCCACGCGCCATTCTTTCCGTTCTTCCCTCGTCCCCGGCGAGTCTTCTTTCGCTTCACGTGAACCCAACTCTGCGTCTCTCGGTCAGAGATGCTGGGGTCCTCCCGTAGAGTCAAACAATCCGGTAGCTCTCGGGGCTTCATTCGCCGTGCTTCGGCTCGGATCTCCTCCTGCGAGTGCGCCAAAGAGGACCTCTCCTGTCGGTCGGTCAACTCTAGTCTCGTAGTCAAACAAAGTGTCTCCGTCACATCGAAGGGTCGAGACCAGGCTTCGGAACTCCTAAGGCAATAGCTACTACGGCAGCCGGGTCCCAGAATCGCTACACGCACGCTCTCCCAAGACCACTTGGGAGCCCACACTGTTTGCTCATACCGGGCCGGATGCGAGTCGTCAATACAACGCTCCCAGACGTCTAAGGAGTACCGCGGGAGGGAAAGCGGAATACTTCCATACCCTCGAGAAAATACAAGAAGGCACTGGAAGGCTGCCATACAAAGAGGAACTACCTCCGCGGTAGCAAGGTCATCCCGGCCCAACAAAGGCTCCTGCTTCATCCCAAGCTGCCGGGAAACAAGCGACGGAATATAGAAGGAGGACCAAGACAAACTGGAACTCGACAACGTAGGACCCTTCTGCAAGATCCTCTGGTCTCGATCCTCCGGTGCGGAACCCACCGGCGGATCGATGCGTACCAAGGCTGTGCCATCCATCTCTCCCGGGCGGGTGATCCATATCCAACACAAGAGGTCGGCGAGCAAATGACCACGGGCTAAACGACGTCGGAGCCTCGGGCATGGCACTGAAGTCTCTCTCGCGGCCACAAGGTGAGCAAAGCGGGGCTTCCCCCTCTCATAAAACGATCCCCGGTCGCCGGACGGTCGATACCATGAAGAGTCTCCCCCGGCACCAACGGGACAATATCCTCTCCCGGCTCTGCGGTGCCCTACCACATCTAGCAAGCGCCATCACAAATGCCGAGGCCGACCGGAAAAGCGTCGCCATCACGCGCAGGCAAATACATCCCAAGAGACGTCACTCTCATCATCAACCATGAACCGCTCCGGCGGCTCGAAATGTCGATATGACCCGAATCAAGGATCATGCCACTGCACTTCTTCCAACGAAGTACGAAGAAAGTCTGCAAGCTTCACGCTCACCGCGGACCACCAATCGAAAGGAAGCGAGATGGCCTCCACCTCAGGTCCTCCAATCAAAGCCCGAAAATCCTCAAAAGTGGGCACCATTTCATTATAGGAGAAACGAGTACACGTGCCTCCTAACATCCCGAACTTCGCGGCGGCCGCAACAAATCCCAATCGGGAACCCAACTCCTTAAAAGACCAAACCGAGCAAAGACGAAACCTTACCTCGAAAGCCCGTCTACGATGCCTCATACGGCGCCGCATCCACGTTTTCAGCGCTCGAGGAAGTGTGCTTGCCTCTCTGCGAAAGCCTCGGCAAAATTCTAGGGACGTACGAAGAATCCATGGCAAAAATGGAGGTTCCTAGAGAAAATGGGGAAGAAAGCTCGAAAATGGTGCAAATGGGGAAATGAGGAAGAACCGAGACAACTTGGAAAGCATTTATGTCCTTCCCAAGCAAGGTTGGTCCGTACGGACCTCTTTGCATGCTAAGTATGTCCGTACGGACCTCCTTGCAAACAGAACCCATTTCCCCGGCCAAACGGTACAAAAGCCATTGTCCTCGGCAAAACCTTGCTCCAAAGCGCCCAAACAACGGCCAAAGCCATTCCCGGCAAACAAACACTACCCACAAACACACTCTCGGCTCACGTGGCATGCACAAAATAAAAAATAATAATAGCAACAATTTCTAGGACAATTCCGGGAATCACAAAAATGACATTACATCTTAAAATAAAATCTTTGTTTGCCATGCAAATACATGTGTTTTATTACGGTACCCATAAATGTACTGTTGCTAAACAAAAAAAAGAGGGATATGAAAAGAGGAAAGCAAATGAATACTAATCGGACTCCTCGGCATCATCATCCTCGCCGAGGTCCTCCAAAGAAGTCGGGCATCCCGGCGAACTCGCCCGTCACATCCTCGTCGTCGGAATACCGAGCACCCGCCGGAGGCTCCCACGAAAAGTACTCGGAAGGATCAAATCCGGCGAAAGGATCAAAGAAAGAAGGCTCACGAGGAACCCTCACCACTGTGCGCCATGCGGAGGCATGAGCGATAAAAGAGTGCTCCCTCGAAGGCCACATGCGGCTCCCGAAGACGTCCGGCATCCATGCTATGCCGCCCCTCGAGGTCCCTCCTGCTGCGGCTCAGGCTCGGCTCTAGGCGGAGGAACGTCTACGAGTGCCTCGAAGGCATAGGCTCGTGCGCCGGCACGCGTCGCGAAGGCCGGCAAGATATCTTCGAAGCCATCTTCTTCGCAAACGACCTCGTCGCCACGTAGCGGCGAGTCGGCATATCATAAGCTCTCCCGGGACTGCACGACAAGCGACGAGGAAACGCTCGGCAATACGGTTATACTCAACAACAAAAAGAAAAATACGAGAAAAGATGCCAAGATGGAAAAGAGTCGGCACACTCACCGATCTATCGGGGTCCGCTCTGTATGCGGCGGGAGCACTGCTCGGGCAGGCAGTACGAACACCCTCCTCCTCGATCCGTCCCCGCGGACGTACGTGAAATCCGGTCCGGCATCGGAACCTGCAGGGGAGCTGCGGGCCGGCCTCTCTCTCCCGCGCCGGTACTGCGGCGTCCTCGGCTTCCTCCTCACGAAGGCCCCGTACTCCTCTCCATACAAAATGAACTCCTCGGCGCCGACACGCCGAGGTACCTCTCGAAATCGAGCACGTCCATGTCCGGGAATCAAGCATCCCAAAGGGAGGGTCCCTCGGAGCCACGGGAAGCACACCGGGGCCATCTTTGCCCGAGAAGACCCGCTCTCCCGGATACATGACATCACAAGTCGAGCCCGCGGCATCTTCCGCCGCTGTCACCTCGGGAGCCCCCTCAAACTCATCCCCCTCATCACCGAGCCCACGGGAACAAGACGAACCCCTCAGGGCTACCCCTCTCCAGGACGGCTCCTGCACATCCCCGTAGGCGATGGTGAGCTTCCCCCTGTTGGTCCTCCTCTTCCTCGCCGTACGAGCCCGGCCCGGCATAGCGGGTGCGCGGCAACGGCCCCGGATCTCTATCCCACGGGAAGCCTTTGGAAAACCTCATAAAACCACACTGTGACAAAAACGAGAGAAGGCTCGGTGCAAAGAAAACGGAGAAATGACAAGTTGCTAAATCAAAAAACGGCAATAAACTCATACCTCGAGCAAAGTCAAAACAGGCCGACGAGCGCGCGCCCAGCTAAACCGGTCCAAGGAGAAGTAGAGCTCGGCCAGCACTGCCTCGCCCCAAGCAATGTCGCGAGACCCTATCCGGGTCAATCAAGCTCTCCAGCGAGCAAAGGGAGCCGCGGTCGCGTGGTTCGAGAACGAAAGTCTCGGACGGTGCATACCACAAAAAGGAGCGCGCCAGCCTCCGCTGTCACTGGCCGGTACCCGGATGTAGGCCCCAATGCGGCCGTGATCTTCGGCTCCACGTCGCTATACAGCATGCCCGGAGCCCCTGCGAGGACGAGGCTCAAAGCCCGGCGGCTCGGTCGGCACCACATCGGAGATCATATCCCTCCACCGTACCGGCCCTCCTTTGAAGGAAAGCCCGGTGATCGCAGCAAAGTCGGTCGGCGTCACCGTCACCTCTCCCGGCTCGAGATGGAAGGTGTGGGTGGTATCCCACCGATACTCGAAAGGCCAAGGAAGACGCTCTTGTTCTTCCTCGTGTCGAAACTCCGGCCCGGGTTCTCGACGAACACACCCGGGCCGAAGCGTAGACCGGCCTCAGGGACTCGGCCTACCGTCCACGGAAATATCGGGCATCATTTGCCACGGCTCAACAACGGCCTCGAGCGATCCCCGAGTCTTCATCCTCTTGGCCTTCCCGGCCATAAGCCCCGCATCCTGCAGGTAAACACAGCAAAGGTACGTCAATCACAGTACTTAATATAAAGGCACATATAACCCGTCACAAAACACGGCACATATTGCACATAATTTTCACATATATCATGCATATAATTTTTCCCATGCAGTCCGTCACAAAAACACGGCACACACTGTACACATTTTCTCAAAAGAAAAAAAAGGGGGGGGATTAAACCCTACACGACACATTTTCAAAAAAAAAAAAGATCCGTCCCAACACGGCAAGGCACATATAACCCGTCACCAAAAAACACGGCACATATTGCACATATTTTCCCCACAAAGTCCGTCACCCAAAAACATGGCACACACGGCACGACACATATGCATAACACATTTTTCAAAAAAAAAAATCCGTCCCTACACGGCACACACTTTCACATATAACCCGTCACAAAACACGGCACATGTCACATTTTTCACAAAAATTATCACTACACGATAATTTTTCTCATAATGTACATACATAAATAGCATACGGTACAAAACACCAAAGCATGCATTTCATTAGAGAAGCACTTTATTTTCACAAATAAAAGCTAATCTACACATTTCTGCACAAAATACACATACCCACAATTTTTACATGTCCATTTTCAACAATTCATCAAGAATTTCACAAAAAGGCATAAAATAATAACAAAAAAAAAAAAATTCAAAAATGCGAAAAACTAAAACCTAGTTCTAGCATTCAAAAATTCGACGAGGGAATCAAAACGGAGCAGATTTCTTACCTCCCGACGTTCATAGAGCGACGATTGTGCACCTCCGGATTCGGATACAAGACATCCGGGTTCTTCGAAAGATGGAACGAACGAAATCCAATTCCTTTGAAGCTCCATCCGTTGCTCGACCACTTCTTGGCTGCGTTGACGACGACTCCTTCGAGATCCTTCCGCCATTGCAAGCAATTCAAGCGAAAAAATGGAAGATTTTGGTTAAAAATGGAGGATTTTCTCTCTCTCTCTCTCGCTGGTTCACGAACCGGAAATGGAAGAAGGAAGGGGAGCCTCGGTTATTAAACCCGGTCAAAACACAGGAGCTGTAAAAAACCAAAGTGGTCCAGTACGGACCTCTTTTGCAACCGAGGTTGGTCCGTACGGACCTCTTTGCAAGGGTGGCCAAATTACTTTCTGCCCTTATAATCTTTGCCCCAGGCATCCTAAGGCCTTTTCCGGCAAATCCAAGTGCGAGAATGGTCCCTAACCCTTCAATTCAACCACCGGCCGTCGGCGTAAGACCGGTCCTCGCCCACTTCAGCGGCAATTCAACCACCGGCCGTCGGCGTAAGACCGGTCCTCGCCCGCTTCAACGGCAATTCAACCGCGGCCGTCGGCGTAAGACCGGTCTCGCCCACCCAGCGGCAATTCAATCCCCGGCCGTCGGCGTAAGACCCGGTCCTCGCCCACCCCAACGGCAATTCGCCACGGCCGTGATCGGCGTAAGACCAGGTCCTCGCCCGCTCAACGGCAATTCAATCCCCGGCCGTCGGCGTAAGACCGGTCCTCGCCCACTCCAACGGCAATTCAACCACGGCCATCAACGTAAGACCGGTCCTCGCCAGCTTCAACGGCAATTCAATCGCCTGGCGGTCAGCGTAAGACCGGTCCTCGCCAGCTCAACGGCAATTCAACCACCGGCCGTCAACGTAAGACCCGGTCCTCGCCCCAGCGAATCCCCGGCCAACAACGCCTCCCGCCCGCTCAGCGGCAATTCGAGGAGCTGACACCTCCCCGGCAACGAATCCCGAGGCACGAGACGCCTCCCAAAATGCCGCCTCCAGCGGCAATTCGAAGAAGGAGCCACACCTCCCGGCACGAATATCAAGGCACAAGACGCCTCCCGAAGCGCTCAGCGACAACTCGACAGCTGGCCCTGGAAGGTCCGAAGTCATCTTCCCAACCGAGAAAGGGCCCTACTGAGGTCACGCATCCCGGCAATTCAAGCACCGTCGGACGTAAGCCCGAACCTCGCCCACTTCAACGGCGGCGCAAGCACCGCCATCAAAGTAAGCCCGAGCTCCTCCCGACAAGTCGAAAGGGAAGTCGTACAAGGCTGCATATCCCGACACCGACCATCATCCTTGCCCACTCAGCGGCAAAACAAGCACTGAAGAAGACTGACACCTCCGAGTACAAGTCCCAGAGGCACGAAGCGCCTCCAAAATGCCAAATGGTGAAGCAATCACCCGGCCGTCATCCTTGCCCACTTCAACGGCAACGCAAGCACCGCGGTCATCGTAAGTCCGACCTTCTACTCGACATGCAAAAACACAAAGGCATCTACGCCTCTCGAAGCACCTGGGCCCACGCCTCCACTGGCTGCGGCTAGAAGACGATTGAAAGTCCTCGCGCATTACATCAAGCGCGGCTAGAAGACGATTCAAAGTCCTCGCGCATTACATCAGCTGCGGCTAGAAGACGATTCAAAGTCTCGCGCATTACATCAAGCTGCGGCTAGAAGACGATTCAAAGTCCTCGCGTGGCATCAAGCTGCTAGAAAGGCGATTCAAAGTCCTCGCGCATTACATCAAGCGCCGGCTAGAAGACGATTCAAAGTCCTCCAGGCGTGGCACCAATCGCCGCCGTAGAAGACGATTCAAAGTCCTCCCAGGCGTGGCACCAACCGCCGCCAGAAGACGAGTTGAAGTCCTCCAGCGTGGCAGCAACTGCCGCCAGAAGACGATTCAAAGTCCTCCCCGTGGCACCAATCCGGCCGAAGACGACGATTCAAGTCCTCACGCTATCCCGGCCGGAAGGCTTTAAACCACTCTGGGAAGACCGTATAAACCTCCCAAATCACTATCTCCGGCCCGGAAGGCCTTAAACCACCCGATTCGGAAAATCGTAAAATTTCCATCCCAGGACGCCACCACGTCCTCACAATTGACCTCGGCGGTCACCACATCCTTACCACTGACCTCGGCGGTCACACGACACTTGGGCACCACCACGCCCACTGCGCACTCACAAATTCACGACCTGCGAACTACGACCGGGCTTGATTCCCGCGAGGAATACGTAGGAATCCTATCACGGGGTCCGGCCAGTGGCCTATACGGTCACCTAGGACACCACCACCGTCCTTCCCTCGGCCTATACGGTCACCCCGAGACACCACCCAGCGTCCTCACCACCGACCTCGGCGGTCACACGACACTTCCGAGGGCACCACCACGCCCGCATTCACAAAACACTCACCCCCACATCCGAACTACGACCGGGCTTGATTCCCGCCCGGGGATACGTAGGAATCCTATCGCGGGGGTCCGGCCTGATTGACCCTATGCGGTCACCCAAAGGACACCACCACGTCCTCACTTTGACCCTCACGGTCACTTCCTCTCCCGGCCACGCGATCCAGTTAGGACCCTTATCTTATCGGCGACCCCACTTCTTTCATAAGTGACGTCGTCGAGGGGCTTACGTAAGTACCCCAATCTGGATCACTCCCTTTCAAACGCAGGAAACACCGCGAGACTCATCCACGCAGTCTCGGAAGACCTCTCTCACTCAAAACCCTCTCAAACCCCCAACCAAACCAAGGGAGGAGCCTTCATGGGATAAAAAGGGACAAAAGGACCTTTTGGGAATTTTCAGGAAATTGGGAAAGCAATTAAGGTCCGTACGGACCTCTTTGTTTCAATGATTACTAAATCCCCTTAAAGTCCACAATATTCCCTCAAATCCGGAAGAAATGATGACTTCCTGCGATGGTTGGTCCGTACGGACCTCTTTTGCATGCGAGATGGTCCGTACGGACCTTCTTGCATGGGGACATCATCATTCGAGAATATTCTCCATCATTGCGAGATTCCCTCAAATCGAGGAAATCCAAAATTACGGATAACCAAGAAGGTCAGTACGGACCTCTTTGCTCGAAATTTTTACTATAAATAGAGGGCTCCCCCTCCTCATTTTCACACCTCCCTCTTCTCTCTTCCTCCCTTAGCCTTACGGCTCCCCTTCTAAGACCTCTCGAGGCATTCCAGGCCCCTTTCGGATCCTTCCGAGGCCTTCCGAGCCCCCTCGTGGTGCTCAGAAGCCTCCCCGAGCGCTCCCGAGACGCTCCGCGCTGCCAAGGCACTCTCGAGGTACTCTGAGGCCCCTCGTGGTACTCAGAGGCCTTGCACAGTCTTTCCACGGTGTCCGGCTCTTTCCGAGTCAAACCGGCGATCCCAAACCACGCCGAAACTCTGCCCGAGTGACTCTGCCACCACAACGCACAGAACCTCTCGCCCAGAGTGATCCAGCGATCCCCACGCACGCCGAACCTGCCCGAACGCAGCGGCTGCAACCTCAACTCACGCCGAAACTCTGTCCCGCGGACCAACCGGCATCTCAGAAGCAATCCCGATCCGTGCGGAGCAGCTACTCCGACCTCAAACACTATTCCCCGGCGGAAGACAGAGACACGAACCAACATTGGTAAGGCTTCCTTCCTATACTATTTCAATACATTTCCATACATAGCATACAATGTAGACATCCGATCTGACATGCATTTTTAAAAGCACACACACACACACACACAACATTTAAAGGATATTAGGGGTATCCGAAAGACTCGTTTTACGAGGCTACTCGGGTGAGCTCTAATATTCTAATATTCTCTTCCCGGGGAGTCATCTGACCTCCGAACTCAAAATCTCATCACACAAAAACAGTTTAAAATTATCTTTAAACTGATGCCCTTTTTTCAATGTTTTGGGCTTAATAAAAACGGCGTGGCGACTCTACAAATGCGAAAACAAACGGCGAGACACCTCCAACGCGAAAGATGCCAGATGCCGGGGCCGCGAGGCCTGCTCGGATCCGGGTAATTTCAGATTCCACTGCACGACCAATCGTAGGAGTCATCAATCTGAGGATCCAATTCCATGCACAACTGGAGTCGGTAGAGTTCCAAGTCGTGGAAATCAAACCAACCTTCTGCCTTGCTGGGACGACCTTGGATACATCGGATGAAAGCGGTATCATCTACTCTTCACCAATGCGTGAAATTCATCAGCCTTGATGGAGTGATCGAAGTGATCCGCGAGCGGTGCACGATGGCAAGTGCTTGGCCGGCCAAGCTACGACCCGGAAGAAAGTCCAGACATGACCGAATACTCTTCTCTAGATGAGTCTCCTACCTGTCCCGCTACGAAGTGGATCCTTACATCCACGCTCTAGCCGCGGACAATTTGGAAATCGAAGAGGTCATGGGTCGGGATGACAACTACGATATATGCGGCGTGAAGAATGCTTAAGAGAAGATCAAGAGATGGACGCCACGATGGAGATTGATCGAGGAGTAGACCCTTACTTCGCCGAAAACCCTCTTGCAAGCGGCTCATCACCGATCCCCGGTGCAAGACAACCCTCGGCCGACACTCTCGGATCTTACGGGGACGGCCGTCACGGCGTAGTTCAATTGACATTCCGGTGTCAGACCTAGATGAGCAGTGGCGCAACCTCCTCGAGGCCTAATCGGGGTAGGAGATATAGCATGCCCCCTCGAATCGAGACATTGTAAATGTCGTCCAAGCAAAGATCCCAGATAAAGAGGCGGATTCTATGAAAATGATCAGCATCGGCAAGAATCAACTCCGAGATCGGCGAATGCTTCGCCCTCTTAGAAGTAGCCCTCGGCGACTTCTATCATCAAAGACCCCAGGACTGGTGGCAACACTAATGGAGGGACATCATCGGGGAGCAACCAAAAACCTCCGCGATACGGTTTGAAATCGAACCACATACGAGCTATTTTCCGGGACTCGTACGAGGAAGATTGGCCACTGGCCATCACCAGAGCCATCACCACACGAGCTCTCTGCCTGAGCATCAGTAGGAAGTAATGAAGCACTGGTCCAATCCCTCGTCGCCTATAGTCTAGCTTCGAGTCTTGTTGTCTGTGAATTCACATCTTTTTGAGTCTTTTGACGGCTTTACGCCCAACGATTGTGAGTCTTTGATCAACAATGTACAGTCTTCACGCTTTCAATAAAAGGTCTGACCTTTCTAAAAAATCATTTCATTGCATCTTTAACAAGTGATGAGTTAACTAATCAAAACAGTTAATAGCAATTCATCTATACAAAAGGCAAGCACATTAATTGAATAAATGTATCAAGCAAACATTTAAGCATGTTGTCGAAACGAGAGAAAAACCGGGCCCAAGTGCCGAGGAGGTTTTAATCACAACGATTTGCAAGATTCTTTGAAGAGCCTAAGAGACGCAAGTCAGACGCCATTTCCGGCCTAGACCAGATCTTCCAATACCTCAAGAACGGGGAAACCGCCTTCATGAACAAAGAAAGGCCCACACACAGAAGGGGTCAAAGCCAAGAGCATCATGGCCCTAAAACGCCTCGCCTCTCACTTCGTCATCCTTGGGAACATGCTATACAAGAAACGCTACCATGAACCACTCCTACGCTGCATCAGCCAGGAAGAGGCAAACAAGTTCATGAGCAGAAGTCCACAATGGGGCTTGCGGTCCCCACATGAACGCCCGAGCCACGATGCAAATCATTCTCGGGATGGGCTATTCTTGGATCTCTATGGAGGCGGATTGCATCCACTTTGTCGAAGAGCTGCGACAAGTGTCAACGGTTCTCCAACCTCAATCATCTACCTCCCCACGATCTCTCTTGCATGACTACACCACGGCCATTTGCCACTTGGGAATTGACGTCATCGGGAAAATCGCTCCGCCTTGAGCGGCAACGGTCACGAGTTCATCTTAGTAGCCATCGACTACTTCACCAAATGGGTCGAAGCCAAGTCCTACAAGGTACTCACCTCCAAGAAGGTCGCGCATTTCCTCAAGGAAAACATCATCTGCCGATACGGCATCCCAAATGAGGTCATATCATACAACGGTTCACACTTCGAAGGGGAATTCGACAGACTGTTGGCCGAATTCAAGATCACACGCCACAAATCTTCTCCCTACCGGCCACAAACAAACGGCGCCGTGGAAGCAGCAAACAAAACCCTCGAACGGATCATCCGAAAAATGACCACCCGAGGACGAGATTGGCCCGAGAAGCTGCACCTTGCACTTTGGGGCTACCGCACATCGGTCGGAAACGACCACGGGAGAAACCCCATTCGCCCTGACATACGGGATGGAAGCAGTCCTTCCCATTGAACTGGAAATTCCCTCACTCCGAGTGCTGCTAGAAAATGACATCAACGAAGTCGAATGGCTCTGAAGCCGACATGACGAATTGGCTCTGCTAGACGAGCGACGACTAAAGGCCATGGAACACGTCCGAGCCTATCAAAGCAGGATGGCTAGAGCTTTCGACAAGAAAGTCAAGTCCCGAGACATCAGGGAAGGCGATCTGGTACTCGAAGAAAAGCCTCCCGCTCCCAGAACCAACCCAAGGAAAATGGGAACCCACATGGATCGTCCACTTTAGTGGTTGAAAGATCTTCTCCGGAGGTGCCATGAAGGCGACAGGACCTAGACGGCAATCCCTTCATGAATCCGGTCAACGGAAGCAAACTTCGCGAGATACTTCGCCTAAAGAAGAACAAGCTGTGCATCTATTGGCACTCCATGTAGTGTCGAACTACGCGGACACTGAGCCCTCTAGTCCGGGGGAACGTAGGCAACCTTAATTGGTCCGGTCTAAAAATACACAAAAAAGTCAAAAGTTTGAATGTCAATCAAGACCTCCATCAAGCTACGCACTTTTCAAGAGCACGCCCCAACGTCACCTTGACCAAGTCAAACGACGGCGGCAACATCAAAGGACATCCGGAGGTCACTCAACGTCAAACGGCGACTCATGTCTGCTTCCAAGCCAGGGGCTTGTCTTCGCCCTCACGCGCTTCAAAAAAAAAAAAAAGAGCTCGAGCAAGGGCTCACAAAAAAAAATATATAAAAAAAGGGCTCAAGCAGAAGCTGCGAAATTGAGGTCAAGAGCCCGACGCCAAAAAAGGGCAAGGAAGCTACGGAAATGAACGTCAAAACGACTTGTCAGGGGATCATTCAAACTCTCAGCCAAGCACAAAGCCTAAGCAAAGGGGATTGCCGTCATGGCCCCAGGAGCTTCGGTCGCAAATGCAACGAGAAAAGTTCAAAGAGGGACGCCGACAAGGTGCACAAAAGAAACAAAGGCAAACAAGAGATCTTGCGTCTCGACAAAGCTTTAAAAGTAAATCACAAATCACTAACGGTTACAACATTTCTTGATGAGTTCAAGCACGGTCTACTCTCAAGTTCACAACATGCTAAAAGACAGCTTAATACATTTAACAAATAATGTGTTTACAATGCAATGAATGGATACCTAGGAGGTCATTTCGCGCCATATGCGCTTGTCCCCTCGCCATTCTTCCCTTTCTTCCCTCGTCCCCGACGAGTCTTCTTTCGCTCCACGCGAACCAACTCTGCGTCTCTCGGTCAGAGATCGGGGTCCTCCCGTAGAGTCAAACAATCCGGCGGCTCTCGGGGCTTCATTCGCCCGTGCTTCGGCTCGGATCTCCTCCTGCGAGTACGTAAAGAGGACCTCTCCCCGTCGGTCGGTCAACTACGGTCTCGTAGTCAAATAAAGTGTCTCCCGTAACATCCGAGGGTCGAGACCGGAGCTTCGGCACTCCTAAGGCAATAGCTACTACGGCAACCGGGTCCCAAAATCGCTACACGCACGCTCTCCAAAGCCACTTGGGACTGCCCAACATTTGCTCATACCGGGCCAGTGCGAGTCGTCAATACGACACTCTCCCGACGTCTAAGGAGCACCACGGGAGGGAAAGCGGAATACTTCCATACCCTCGGAAAATACAAGAAAGCACACGGAGCTGCCATACAAAGAGGAGCTATCTCCGTAGTAGCAAGGTCATCCCGGCCCAATAAAGGCTCTGCTTCATCCCAAAGCTTAGGAAACAAGCGACGGAATATAGAAGGAGGACCAAGACAAACTTGGAACTACGACGACATAGGACCCTTCTGAAAGACCCTCCTAGTCTCAATCCCCCGGTGGGGAACCCACCAACGGATCGATGCGTACCAAGCCGTGCCATCCATCTCTCCCGGGCGGGTGATCCATATCCAACACAAGAGGTCGGCGAGCAAATGACCACGGGCTAAACGACGTCGGAGCCTCGGGCATGGCTGAAGTCTCTCTCGTAGCCACAAGGTGAGCAAGGCGGGGCTTCCCCCTCTCATGAACCGATCCCCAGTCGCCAGACGGTCAATACCATGAAGAGTCTCCCCCAGCACCAACGGGACAATATCCTCTCCAGCTCTACAGTGCCCAACCACATCTAGCAAAGCACCATCGCAAATGCCAAGGGAGCTGACCAGGAAAAGCGTCGCCATCACGCACAAGGCAAATGCGTCCCAAGAGACATCACTCTCATCGTCAACCATAAACCGCTCCGGCAGCTCAGAAATGTCAATATGACCCGAATCAAGGATCATGCCCTGCACTTCTTCCAACGAAGTACGAAGAAAGCCTGCAAGCTTCACGCTCACAGCAGCACCACCAATCAAAGGAAGCGAGATGGCCTCCACCTCCGGTCCTCCAATCAAAGCCCGAAAATCCTCGAAGGTGGGCACCATTTCATTGTAGGAGAAGCAATACACATGCCTCCTAACATCCCAGAACTTCGCGGCAGCCCGCAACAAATCCCAATCAGGAACCAACTCCTTAAAAGACCAAATCGAGCAAAGATGAAACCTTACCTCGAAAACCCGTCTACGATGCCTCATACGGCGCCGCATCCACGTTTTCTTGCTCAAGGAAGTGTGCTTGCCTCTCTCTGTAAGCCTCGACAAAATTCTAGGAACGTACGAAGAATCCATGGCAAAAATGGAGGTTCCTAGAGAAAATGGGGAAGAAAGCTCGAAAATGGCTGCAAATGGGGAAATGGGGAAAGACCGGTTCTTTGGAAAGCATTTATTTCCTTCCCAAAAGCAAGGTTGGTCCGTACGGACCTCTTTGCAACCTAGGTCTGTCCGTACGGACCTTTATTGCATCTTGGCCCCACTTTCTCGGCCAAACGGTACAACAACCATGTTCTCGGCGGGACCTTGCTCCAAAGCGCCCAAACATCGGCTAAAGCCATTTCCGGCAAACATACACTACCCACAAACGCACTCTCAGCTCACGTGGCATGCACAAAAAAAAAAAATAATAGCAACAATTCCTAGGTCAATCCCGGGAATCACAAAAACGACATTACATCTTAAAATGAAATACTTTTGCCATGCAAATACAAGTGTTTTATTACAGGTACCCATAAATGTCTGTTGCTAAAAAAAGAAAAGAGAAGATATGGAAAGAGGGAAAGCAAATGAACCCTAGTCCGACTCTTCAGCATCATCATCCTCCCCAAGATCATCAAGCGAGAAGTCGGGCATCCCGGTGAACTCGCCGGTCATATCCTCGTCATCGTCTTGAGCCCCCTCGGAGGCTGGTACTCAAAGTAATCGAAGGATCAAATCCGACGAAAGGATCGAAGAAAGAAGGCTCGACGAACCCTCACCTGTGCATCCTGGCGAGGAAAGAAGCTGAGTAAAGGGTCTCGCGGCCTCGGAGCTCCGAAGACGTCCGGCATCCATGCTATGCCGCCGCGAAGGTCCCTCTGCTTTGTGGCTCCGGCTCGGCTCTCGGTGGAGGAACATCTACGGAATGCCTCGAAGGCATCGGCGTGTACGCCGGCACACGTCGCGAAGACCGGTAAGACATCTTCGACGCCATCTTCTTCGCAAAGACCGCATCGCCACGTAACGGCGGGTCGGCATGTCAAAAGCCCTCTCCGGGACTGCCTGCACAAGCAAGCGACCAAAGAAACGCTCGGCAATACGGTCATACTCAACAACAAAAAGAGAAAAATACGGAAAAGATGCCAAGATGGAAAAGAGTAAGCACACTCACCGGTCTATCGGGATCCACGCGGTAGGAAGCGGGAGCTGCTCGGGGAAGTACGAGACACCCTCCTCCTCGAGGAATCCCCACGAACATACGTAAAGTCCGGCCCAGGCACCGGAACCTCTAGGGGACCCTGCGGACCAGCCTCCCTCTCCCTCGCCAACACCTGTGGCGTCCTCAACTTCCTCCTCACGAAAGCTCCATACTCCTCTCTATACAACACAAACTCATCGGCACTCACGCCGCCCAAATACCTCTCAAAATCCAACACATCCATATCCCGAGAATCAAGCATCCCAAAAGGAGGGTCCCTCGGAGCCAAGGGAAGCATACCCGGGCCATGCTGCCAGAAGACCCGCTCCCCCAGGTACATGACGTCGCAAGTCAGGCCCCGCAGCATCTTCCGCTGCACCGTCACCGGGGGAGCCCCCTCGAAATCATCATCCTCATATCGAGCCCAAGGATACAAAACAAACCTCTCCGGGCTATCTCTCTCCAAATGCTCCTGCACATCCCCGTAGGCGATGGTGAGCTTCCCCCTGCTGGTCCTCCTCCTCCTCGCCGGGCGTGCCCAGCCTAACATAGCGGGATACGCTGCTACGGCCCCAGGATCTCTATCCCACGGGAAGCACTGAAAGATCTCATAGAACCACACCTGTGACAAAAGCAGAAAAGGCTCAGTGCAAAAGAAAACGGAGAAACGACAAGTTGCTAAATCAAAAACAGCAATAAACTCATACCTCCAAAGCAAAGTCAAAACAAGCCAAGGCGCCACCCCGGCTAAACCGGTCCAAAGAGAAGTAGAGCTCGGCCAAGCCCGCCTCGCCCCAAGAGATATCACAAACTCTCTCCAAATCAATCAAGCTCTCCAGCAGAGCAAAAGGAGCCGTAGTCGAGTGGTTCGAGAACAAGGTCTCGGAAAGCGCAAACCACAAGAAGGAGCGCGCCCAGTGCTCCGCCGTCACTGGCCGGTACCCGAACATAGGCCCCAATGCGGCCGTGATCCTCATCTCAACATCACTATACAACATGCAGAGACCCCTGCGAGGAACAGTGCGCAAAGCCCGGCGGCTCGGTCGGCCACATCCTCGGCAATCATATCTCGCCACCGCACTGGCCCTCCTTTGAAGGAAAGCCCGGTGATAGCAGCAAAGTCCGTGGGCGTCACCGTCACCTCTCCCCAGCTCAGATGGAAGGTGTGGGTGGTATCCCACCAGTACTCAGAAAGGCCAAGGAAGACGCTCTTGTTCTTCCTCGTGTCAGAAACCCCGGCCAAGTTCTCCACGAACACGCCCAGGCCAGAAGCGTAGACCAGCCTCCTGGGGCTCGGCCTACCATCCACAGAAATGTCCGGCATCCGCTGCCACAACTCAACAACAGCCCCGAGCGATCCCCAAGTCTTCATCTTCTTGGCCTTCCCAGCCAAGAGCCCCTCATCCTGCAGGTAAACACAGCAAAGGTACGTCAGTCACAGTACTTAATACAAAATACCAAAAGAAAATCAAAGCACAAAAGACCGTCCCAACACGGCAAAGCACATATATCCCGTCACAAAACACGGCACATATTGCACATGATTTTTACATGCAACTCAAAACACGACATGCATTATACATAATTTTTTCCATGCAGTCCGTCACAAAAACACGGCACACACTGTACAAATTTTCTCAACAAAGGGATCAAGCACTACACGACACATTTTCAAAAGACCCGTCACAAAACACGGCACATATTGCACATACTTTCCCCACAAAGTCCGTCACCCAAGAACACGGCACACACTGCATAACACATTTTCAAAAGAAAAGTCCGTCCCTACACGGCACATACTTTCAGACAAAACCCGTCACAAAACACGGCACATGTCACATTTTTTTTTGTCCCTACATGACAATTTTTCCCCACATTGTACATACATAAAAAGCATAATGTACAAAACACCAAAGCATGCAATTCATTAGAGAGGCACTTTATTTTCACAAATAAGAGCTAATCTACACGTTTCTGCACAAAATGCACATATTCACAATTTTTACATGCCCAATTTCAACAATTCATCAAGAATTCCACAAAAGGCATGGCAAATAACAAAAGCCCCAAAATGCGAAAAACTAAAACCTAGTTCTAGCATTCAAAAATTCAAGCATGAAATCGAGACGAAATGGATTTCTTACCTCCCCGACGTTCCTAGAAGCGACGATTGTGCACCTCCGGATTCGGATATAATACATCCGGGTTCTTCGAAGATGGAACAAAGGAGATCCAATTTCTTTGGAGCTCCATCCGTTGCTCGATCACTTCTTGACTGCGTTGTCGACGACCTCTCCGAGATCCTTCCGCCATTTGCGAACAATTCAAGCTAAAAATGGAGGATTTTGGTTAACAATGGAGGTTTTCTCTCCCTCTCTCTCTCTGGTTCACGCACAGAAGAAGAAGGAATGGGGAAAGCCTCGGATTTTTAACCCAGTCAAAACCTGGGAACTGTAAAATTCACACTTGGTCCGTACGGACCTCTTTACATCCCAGGTTGGTCCGTACGGACCTTCTTGCAAGGGAGGGCCAAATTACTTTCCTGCCCTTATAATCTTTGCCCCTGGCTGTCCTAAGGCCTATTTCAGCAAATTCAGTCCAATTTGGTCCTTAACCAATGGCAATTCAACCACCGGCCGTCAATGTAAGCCCGGACTTCGCCAACTCAACGGCAATTCAACCACCGGCCGTCAATGTAAGCCCGGACTTCGCCCACTCAACGGCAATTCAACCATCGGCCGTCAGTATAAGCCCGAACTTCACCCACTCAACGGCAATTCAAGAATCAGCCATCAGTGTAAGCCCGGATTTCGCCCACTCCAACGGCAACTCAAGCACCGGCCATCAAAGTAAGCCCGAGCTCCTTCCCCAGCAAGTCAAAAGGGAAGTCATACAAGACTACATATCCCCAGCACCGTCCGTCAATGTAAGCCCGGACTTCGCCCACTCAACGGCAAAACAAGCGCAAGAAGGAGCCAACACCTCCCAGCACAAATCTCAAGGCACAAAATGCCTCCAAAATGCTCATCGACAACGCAAGCACCGGCCATCAAAGTAAGCCCGACGTCACCCTCTCAGCAGAAAAGGCCCCTACAAGGCCACGATGATCCCCAACAGACGAACACCGGCGGCCGTCGTAGGTCCAACCTTCTCCCCAGCGGACAAAGCACAAGGCAATCACGCCTCTCGAAATCAAGCACAAGGCAACCACGCCTCACAAAAGGCCTCGCCAGGTTCATACTCCTGAACCAAGCTCCAACTTAAGTTCATACTCCTGAACCAAGCCTCAACTTAAGTTCATACTCCTGAACTAAGTCTCAAACACTAGGTTCATACTCCTGAACCAAAAACCGCAGCCAGACGACGACTCAAGTCCTCATGCATGGCAAACCGCAGCCAGAAGACGATTCAAGTCTTCATACATGACACAACCGCAGCCAGAAGATGATTTAAGTCCTCACGCATGGCAAACCACAGCAAGAAGACGATTCAAGTCCTCACGCATGGCAAACCACAGCCAGAAGACGATTCAAGTCCTCACGCATGGCACAACCACAGCCAGAAGACGATTCAAGTCCTCACGCATGGCAAACTGCAACCAGAAGACGATTTAAGTCCTCAAACTATCTCCAGCCCGGAAGGCTTTAAACCACTCGGTCTGGAAGACCGTATAAACCTCCCACATCACTACCTCCAGCCCGGAAGGCTTTAAACCACTCGGTCCGAAAGACCGTATAAACCTCCCACATCACTACCTCCAGCCCGGAAGGCTTTAAACCACTCGGTCCGGAAGACCGTATAAACCTCCCACATCACTACCTCCAGCCCGGAAGGCTTTAAACCACTCGATCCGGAAGACCGTATAAACCTCCCAAATCACTATCTTTGGCCCGGAAGGCCTTAAACCACCCGATTAGGAAAATCATAAAGTTTCCATCCCAGGACACCACCACGTCCTCACAATTGACCTCGACAGTCACCACATCTTAGGACACCACCCCGTCCTTACCACTGACCTCGGCAATCACACGATACTTCAGGGTACCATCACGCCCATATACACTCACAAATTCACGCCATCTGAACTACGATCAGGCTTGATTCCCGCCAGGGATACGTAGGAATCCTATCACAGGGTCCAGCCATCGACGTATACGGTCACCCAGGATGCCGCAACGTCCTCACCATCGACCTATGCGGTCACCCATAGGACACCACCACGTCCATACACAAAGTTTCACTCAGAGGACCCTCTCCATCCTCGTGCACCACAAACACTCACCCCACACCCGAACTACAATTAGGCTTGATTCCCGCCTGGGATACGTAGGAATCCTATCACAGGGTCCAGCCAACTGACCTAAACGGTCACACAACAGGACACCGCCATGTCCTCACCCTGACCTCCACGGTCACTTCCTCTCCCAGCACGCGATCCAGATTAGGACCCTTATCTTATCAACGACCCCACTTCCTCCGTAAGTGACGTCATTGAGGGGCTTCTGTAAGTACCCCAATCTGGATCACCCTTTTTCGAGCACATAGGAAACACCGCAGACTCACAAACACAGTCTTGAAGACCTATGGCACTCAAAACCCTCAAAAAACCCTCAATCAAACCAAGGGAGGAGCCTTTCTGGGATAAAAAGGGACAAAAGGACCTTTTGGGAATTTTCAGGAAATTGGAGAAGCAAATAAGGTCCGTACGGACCTCTTTGTTGCAATAATTACTGAATCCCCTTAAAGTCCACCATATTCCCTCAAATCCCGGAGAAATCATTACCCCCCATGCATGGTTGGTCCGTACGGACCTCTTTGCATGCCAAGATGGTCCGTACGGACCTCTTTCTTGCAAGGGACACCATCATTCCAGAATATTCACAATTATCACATATTCCCTCAAATCGAGGAAAACTAAAATTCTGGATAACCTAGGAGGTCCGTACGGACCTCTTTGCATTTTTCTGGCACTATAAATAGAGGGCTCCCCCTCCCATTTTTAGACACATTTTCCTCTTCTCTCTTCTTCCCCTAGCCTTCTGGCACCCCTCTAAGTCCTCTCGAGGCAATCCCGGCCTCTTTCGGATCCTTCCGAGGCCTTTCGAGCCCCCTCGTGGTGCTCCGAAGCCTCCCCGAGTGCTCCCGCGACGCTCCCGCGCTGCCCCGAGGCACTCTCGAGGTACTCTGAGGCCCCTCGTGGTACTCCGAGGCCTTGCCTGGTCTTTCCAAGGTGTCCCGGCTCTTTCCGAGTCAAACCGGTAGCTTGAACGCACGCCGAAACTCTGCCCGAGTGACTCCTGCCATCCCAACGCACACCGAAACTCTGCCCGAGTGACTCCTGCCATCCCAACGCACGCCGAACCTCTGCCCTAACGCAGCCTGTAATCTCAACTCACGCCGAAACTCTGTCCGCAGACAACCGGCCCCTCCCGAAGCAATCCCGATCCGTGCCGGAACATCATTCCATCCTCAAACACTATTCCCCAGCGGAAGACAGACACGAACCAACATAGGTAAGGCTTCCTTCCATTACTATTTTAATACATTTCAATACATAGTGTACAATGTAGACATCCGATACAGCATGCATTTTTAAAAGCACACACACAACAGTTAAAGAATATTAGGGGTATTCGAAAGACTCGTTTTTACGAGGCGACTCGGGTGAGCTCTAATATTCTAATATTCTCTTCCCGAGGAGTCATCTGACCTCCGAACTCAAAATCTCATCACACAAAAATAGTTATTATTATTTTTAAACTGATGCCCTTTTTCAATGTTTTGGGCTTAACAATAAAAACGGCGTGGCGACTCTAAGCAAAACACAGCTAGACACCTCCCAACTAACGCTAAAGCGGAATAAGCCAGATGCCGAGGCGCGAACGCGCTGCCTCTCGGATCCTGGTAAACTTCCCGAAAAGCGACGAATGCGAGATGCACGGGGGCCCCGCGCGCGAGCTGGACCCCGGGTAATTTCACAATCATATCCCGTTTCTAACTGCTTATTTGAACGTCAATCATCTTCCGTTTCTAACTGCTTGTTAGAATGTCAATCATCTTCCATTTCTAACTGATTGTTAGAACGTCAATCATCTCCCGTTTCTAACTGCTTGTTAGAACGTCAATCATCTTCCATTTCTAACTGCTTGTTAGAACGTCAATCATCCTTTGTTTCTAACTGCTTGTTAGAACGTCAATCATCTTTCGTTTCTAACTGCTTGTTAGAATGTCAATCATCTTCCGTTTATAACTACTTGTTAGAACGTCAATTATCTCCTTCGTTTCTTACTGTTTGTTAGAACGTCAATCATCTTTCGTTTCTAACTGCTTGTTAGAACGTCAATTATCTCCTTCGTTTCTAACTTCTAGTTAGAACGTCAATCATCTTCCGTTTCTAACTGCTTGTTAGAACATCAAATATCTCCTTCGTTTCTAACTGCTTGTTAGAACGTCAATCATCTTCCGTTTCTAACTGCTTGTTATAACGTCAATTATCTCCTTCGTTTCTAAATGCTTGTTAGAATGGAAATCATCTCCTTAGTTTCTAACCGACTTTGTTAGAACTTCAAGCATTATCTCCTCTATTTCTAATCGCTTTCGTTAGAACTTTGGACGCTTTTCCCCAACAATGTACCATCCTCTCCCAAGGTTAAATTCCGTTTCTAAACACGTCGTTAGAACTTCAATCCTTCTTTCAAACTCAGTCCGTGTTGTTAATAATGCCTGTTTAACACAACATTTCCTTTCATTCCGTTAGATCCCCAGCGTAAGATCTCGTGACCCAGGGTCAGTATGTTAAGTCTCTGATACTTAGTGGACAAGAACTATGATCAGCTTGATTCCTCCGTGGATACGTAGGAATCCTTGCTTTAGGGTCCAGCCATTTGACCATTCAAGTCACTTCGTAAGGCATTTCCCCGATTTGGGATCCTTATCTGTTTCGACGACCCCATTTCCTCCATAAGTGACGTCGTCGAGGGGCTACTGTAAGTACCCAAATCCGGATCGTTAAAATTCGTTAACTCACACTTTCCAAGTTAACGAGACTTTCCAGGACTGCCCCGAGCATTCAAAATTAAAGTTTATCAAAAACACGTTCGAACACGTGAAAATATCACTTTTCCAAAATACACAATTTCTGAGACTTTTCGGGGCTGTTCTGACATTTATTCGGACAGTTATTTAAAAAACAGTCAAAGTACGGCCCAAAAGACTAAATTGCCCTTGCTTAGTGACTAAGTCTGACACGTGTCGCACATGCACAAAGCCTAGGGTCAAATTCAAAAAGACCAAAATACCCTCAAACTGAAAGACTGGCCGGCGGGCCTGTTTTGCTGGATCGTCCATCAATCACATTATATTTTCAAATACCTGAAAAGCCCTCAAACTTGAAGGACTGGCCGGCCAGCCTGTTTTTCCCCTTGAAATTGGCTATAAATAGTAGTCTCCTCTTTCATTTTCAACCCCAAGATTTTCTTACCCCAAACCCCTTTCGACATTCCAGTCCCTTTTCAGCCCCAAAACCTTATCAAAACGTTGCCGAAACGTCGCCGAAATGACGGAAACTCGAGTGTGAACGAGAGTTAACTAGGGGAGGTTCTGCCTACGTGAGAGCAGAATTTCTCTCCTCTTTAAACACTTTTCAAACACGTACCCTAGGAAGATAGAGCCGAAACTTAGCCATTGGTAAACTCTCCTTCTTAATCTTCTGTTTCATCTCTTTTTACGCACTTTACGCTACTTCTGATCCGATCAAATTCTTCCAAATGTAGACACTACGTTGTCTACGGGTCTTGAAGTGATCCTCTCTCTATCACTTTTCTTTTTCGAAAAGAGAGATTTAGGGTTAAAACGGAGATCTTGACCCTTTTTTACAAAACTTTATCTATTACGTCTTTTATCGTCCGAACCGTTTGGTTCGTTGATTGTCATTTACTGTCCGAACCGTTTGGTTATTTGATTGTCATTTCACCGTCCGAATCGTTTGATTCGTTGATTATCATTTCAATAACGCTCTTGTACCGTCCGAACCGTTTGGTTCGTTGATCGCATCTTTTACCGTCTGAACCGTTTGGTTCGTTGATACCGTCCTTTCAATATTGTCATTTACCGTCCAAACCGTTTGGTTTGTTGATCGTTATTACTTTTAACATCCGAGTCAAGAAATTGACTTGTCGATCGTCATTTCAATATTGTCATTTACTTTAAAGGCCTTTTCCTTCTTGTCATTTTTATCAAAAAGGGGGTAACATTATAATGCCCGATCAAAATCAAACTCTTTCCTTTACCGTCGTTTTGTCAAAAAAGGGTAACGTTATAATGCCCGACTCATTTCAAAACCCGCCATTCAAACTCCTTTTCAATCTAAAGTTTGCCATTCAAACTCTTTTTTCAATCTAAAGTTTGCCATTCAAACTCCTTTTCAATCCAAAGTTTACCACTCAAACTCATTTTCAAGTAACACACAAACACACACAAGCACAATTTTCGAGAAAGGTAGAAAGACTCGTCAATACGAGGCATTTCGGGTGATCTCAAATTTTCCTCTTCCCGAGGCGTAACGTGACCTCCGAACCTAACAATCTCTGTTCAAAAGCCTTTTCTTCAGTTTTTGCTCCTAATAAAAACGCTCTCCTTTCAAAAGTCTTTTCCTAAGTTTTTGCTCCTAATAAAAAGGATCCTCTTTCAAAGGCCTTTTCCTAAGTTTTGGCTCCTAATAAAAAACGATCCCCTTTCAAAAGCCTTTTTCAAAGTTTTGACTCATAATCAAAATGGCGTGGCGACTCTCTTTTTCTCGTGAAACACAAACCGCTCGCCGCCCTCACGATCCGGGTAATTTCAGAATAATACTTGAAATGTCTTAGTAAATTGTGTGATATGGTTTAGACAATTTGGTTTACAATGGTGATTTTACACTTACCTTGTCCTTGGGGACAAGGGATTTTATATATAGTATGAGGGAACTGTTGATGACATCAGCCCTGAAAGATATGCTTGTCTTTTTATCTATCACACATTTCCGCGCCTGCTGGACTTGTACAATAAAGTGAGGATTACTGTAAATGGGTGTATTTGATTGGATAAGGACAAGGAAGCAGGTGGTTCCATTTCTTGGCTTCCCACAACTGGGGTGGAACCCAATTTACCCAGTCATACCTGATCGAGAAGTACTTGAAAGCCTCAAGGGATAATCTAACCCAAGAGGTAGCAACCTTCCTATAAATACCATCGGACTTCTTGTCAACGCCGAATGTATCAAGAGTGGTACCATCACCTAACTCTACATGACGCTCCATTCTATAAGTCATTCTAAGACAGAAGAGACAAAGAAATAAGAAGGAAGGAAAGATTAAATCACTTACGAAGGAAGATTACGCAAAGGAAATGCGTAAGGAAGCTGAACAAATTTTCTATCTCTAATATGCAGTTTAAACTCTGAAGATGATAAAAGAGTAAAAAAGAAAAAGGTTTGATATTTATAGGCCAACCAATACGGGTCGACCCATATTAATGAGCCCACAAACCATATTCTCTTGAATCATAAACCGGCGGAAACTTTAAATTTTAAATCTAATGGCGGTTGGCATTTATGGCGCCCTTTGAAATTCGGGAAACGTCACATCGTACCTGACACGCGCTGGCGCTTCGACAGTCAAAGGGGCCCACACAAAGCTTATCCGAGAAGCAACGCAAAGCTTCCACCAACTTCTACCAAACTCCCCTCACGTGATCCTCACGTGCAACAGTAAGGGAGTCTAAGCAAGACCAACAAAAATAAACAACACTGGTGATCGCGAAAGTGATCTGACCGCGGACCGAGCTTCACACATATAACTTCTCGCTCAAACCATGAATGACTCCTCACTCGAAGCTAGGGGCCACTGATAAGCCCGTACCTTTCAGACCGGGCCTAAGCTCAATCTGGTCCAAAGGCCAAGTATAATGTGGCATATCCAAAACCGCGGGTATCCATGACCGCAAGAGTAAAGACCGTTAGCAAGATAACCGCGTCAGCCATGATCGTATCTACCCAAGACCTCGTTGACCATGTTGACCGCGGTCTTATACCAGACTCCCGATTTTCTCACTAGACTCCCGATTAAAGTCAAGGCCAGACAGACAAGGGGCCGTACCTACTCTGACATCAAGGACAGACCTCTCTCCATCACATAAAATGGTGGCTTAAGCGCCTATCATGCGTGTAAGCCGCCGCATCAACTGTCGCCTGCTTTCCCTGTCCTTGTCCAATCAAAGACATCATTTTACATAATCCTCACTTTATTGTACGAGTCCATCAGGCACGAACACGTGTCCTAGGTCGAAAGATAAGCATATACTGCAGGGCTGATGTCATCAACAGCTCCCTCATACTATAGATACAATCCCTTGTCCCCAAGGACAAGGTAAGTGTAAAATCACCATTAGAATCCACATTATATAAACCCTAGAACACAACTCACTAAGATATTCCAAGTTATATTCTCAGTTATAAAACCCTCAGAGATCTTACTCTCACACCCGAGGGCCTTAGCTGGATTAAACTCCAGTTTGGTCTCTAACGATGCTTCTTGTCTTTATTGTGTTCTATGTACAATCATCTTATACAAGCCAGATATCCATATTTAGTGAGAACACAAAAGTTGTGGCGTCATCAAAACTTGTAATTGATAAATCATCAACAATACTTTCACTAACAAGTTTTTTATAATCATTAGAATAATTAATTTAATCTAAAATGATTGGTCAAAGTTTTTTCGTAGTAACGATGTAAAATTTATAATAGTCCTATTAGAAATTGTAAAGTCAAAAAATAAAAAAAAATTATTATTAAATAAATAATGACTTCCATTTGTAATACTCAGAACTAGAGGTGGCGAAAAAATTGTGATTCCTCTCAAATTCGAAAAAACCGCCCCTAATGGAGGATATGGGAAGGACTTTCCAAAACATGACGTTTTTGGGACCGGTTTGAAATTTCCATAAAATCGCCCGCTTAACCCGAACCCGATTAATATAAAACAAATTTTATATAATCTTTTAAATATTGATAATATTTATATATAATTTCAATTATGTTTATAATAGTTGTTATTTTAAAAAATGCATTTTTTTCTAATTTTAAAGAAAAATAATTTTTACACTGACACTTAATAATACATGCATTGACACTATTTAAGCTGACACTTTTTTATACTAACACTGACACTTTTTTACCACATACTGACACTTTTTTATATTGGCAATTAATAATACATGTGGCAATATTCACAATGGCATTTGTTTACACTAACAATGACACTTTTTAACACTAGCACTGTCACTTAATAATACATGCATTGACACTATTTACACTGGTCAGTCACTCTTTACATTGACATTTTGTTATACTAACACTGTCACTTTTTTACAGTAACACTGGCACTTAATAATACATAAAATGACACTCTTTACACTGGCACTTTGTTACACTAACACTGACACTTTTTTACACTGGCACTTAATAGTATATGCATTGGCACTTTTTACACTGGCACTTTGTTACTCTAACACTGACACTAGCGGGTGAATCAAAACACGTTTTTTGTTTTTCTAAGTTTAAGAAAAAACGCATTTTTTGTAAATTTTGTAATCAATTTTTTTTATAAACGTATACATAATATTATAAATTTCTATCATCTTAAGATAAAAAAAATATATATTAGCACTCCATAATGAAATGGTGATTTTTATATGTTTTGAACTAAACGGGGCGGGTCGGATTGGGGCAGGTTCGGGTTTTAAGATAATCGGGGTGACCGAGTTCGGGTTTCAGGAATTTCTATTAGGAGCGGGTTTGGAAAATGTCAAATCCGTCCCGAGCTCATCCGGTTGCCATCCTTACTCACAACAATTATCTACTTACTCAATTTCTCTTTCCTACCTCATTATCCCACTCACAACACTTTAATATTATATAATCCCTTTTAATTTTCGCGTCATGACGATTTTCTGCAATTTGAGGTGGGACAGAGGGAGTATATAAAATGTACAGTAATCTTTTGTAATAAAAGATGTAACTAATTTCTATATTTTTGGTCGAATGTAACACACACAGCAGCAGAACCATATTTTTTTAAGGGAGACATAATTTTTTTATTAGTGAAAGAGGGAAACAATTAGTTCATTTTTTTTTTCATCACACAAAGTGTGACAAATTTTAATAAATTGCATTAATACCTTAAAATATTTACACTACTAAAAAGCTAAATTTTTAATCAAAAGGGGATAAGTGTTCCCTTTTTCTTTTTCTTCCATTTCCATGTAGTAGGTTCGTCCCGAATATAATACTCCCTCCGTCCCAAAATGTTTGTCACATTTGACTTTTTTGTTGAACTTTGACCTCAAATATATGACAATTTAATTATGTTCCTGAAATTCTAAAAATTCCTATTGATTCACCATTAATAATATTATCAACAACAACTTTTAGAATTTCATGAACATAATTAATCTCTCATAAATTTGTGGTCAAAGTTCAATAAAAAAGTTAAATGGGACAAACATTTTGGGACGGAGGTAGTATAAAATAAACTGTAGTTCATATTATTGTAAAATTTAATTCATTTATTAAAAAAATGTGATTGATGTGTATAGTAAGTAGTGCCTCAGATGTCCAAAATACGTCCACAACCATTTTTTTTCTCAAATAATTCTTTTTTAAAAATTTATTTTTCAAAATAACTCACATTTCAAACTATTTCCCCAAATAACTACTTTTTGGGAACTCGCTACACGGTGAAGCGAGTTTGATGTAATTAGGATTTGCCATTTGTAATTAATCACTGTAATTAAGTAAAGAAGAACTCGCTACACCGTGTAGCGAGTTCTCAAAATCCCATTTTCCCTTTCCGACTTACAGTCTGTTCAAAGAAAGAAAAAAAAACTAAGAACACAGCTGCCGGTGGAAGAAGAAAGAGAGAAAAAGGAGAAATTTTGCCGTTATTTAATCAAATTCAAGTTTTTCATCACCAAAATTTCATTATTGTAAGTTTACATTTATGTTTTTACTTCATTTTGTGTTGATTTTGCTTTGATTTGAGTATTTGTTTACTTGCAATTTAGGTTTATTCAACTCAATTGTTGATATATTTTGAACTCAATTGTTAGTATACTTCGATATTGAACTCAATTTTGCCGTTATTTTCATCAAATTGTAAGTTTACATTCGTGTTTTTTACTCAATTGTTAGTATACTTCAATTCAATTTAGGTTGATATTGAACTCACTTAATGTTGTTATTGAACTCAATTTTTGGTATATTTGAACCCAATTGTTGGTATATTTGAACACAATTGTTGGTATATGTGAACTCCATTTTTGGTATATTTGAACTCAATAGTTGGTATATTTGAACACCATTGTGGTATATTTGAAAATTTGGGATTTTGAACTCAATTTTGGAGAAGTAGAAGTATTTACTATTGATGTTTCAAAGTCTCTATGTTTATATATATATTTATTTGATATTGAAATTGGGTTTCTTTTGTTGAAACAGATTGATTCTTCCGTTGATCTCGGGCCTATCGATAACTCTGTTCTGACAGAGCATGAGAACCACAGAGCTCATTTTATTTGGGCCGGAGTGGAGGTTGCTAGACCACTCTCATTTCGTCATGGCGCCACGTTGCCGGAAAGACTAGCACTGAGGATTTTGTCGAGATTATCCGATTGTAGTGAGAACTTTGTTATTTTCAGTGATGCCTCTAAAGAGGGTCTGGGTTTGTGAATGTGGTGCCCAAATTTTGTGTTGGATTCACGCGAGTTTGAAGACATCCGAGTTATTTGAAAAACGGAGTCGCCACGCCATTTTGATTACCTCAAAACTTTGAAAAAAAGGTTTTATGGGTTCGGAGGTTAAGTTACCCCTTGGGAAGAACGTTTGGCGTTCACCCAAAGTGCCTTGCCGGAGCAAGTCTCCCAAGATTTCAGTAATCGTGCTTGCTTGCGTGCTTTCTTGTACGCATGTGTTTGAAAATAAGGGGGGAAATGTCCCAAGTTGTCTTCCGGACGTACAAACCATTTATTGGTTGTCGCTCGGGATTCCTTGGAATTTTATGTATTTGGGATTATGATCCCGTCCTCTTCTTATGACTTGTGATCATCGCATTTTAAACCTCGGGACCCTCGGGACTTGCGTGATCGAGAGAATGACTCTCTTTTGGTCAAAGATGAGGTTCTTTAGAAAAGGAGGGTCCTTAGCCCATCAATCCTACACTTTAAGTTGGTCGAGCTTGTATAGATGCTTCATACTCATCTTAAGTGATAATCGGAGATATAGGGTTCAAGGTTGTCCCTTTCTAAAGAAATTATGAAACCTTTATGGAAGGAACGATGTAAAGATAGGATCTTTTACACCGGTCCGTTCCGAGGTTGCTAATGGGGACATGGGAGAATGCATGCAAAAATGACATTTTTAATGAAAAGATACATTTTTAGGTGCAAAGGATGCACCTTTGATTCAAAGATTACATTTTTAATGGCAAAGGATGCCTAATGCATGCAAAAGGGGGGAAAGGGGATAAAGATATGATCTTTATGATAAACTACCAAGTCCCAAGCAAGATAAATGCAATGTATGAATGCAATGAGCAAATATAATCACATATAGCAATTTAAGATGCAAGGTTAGAGCGTGCGAGGTTACCAATGGCTTCCTCTTCTTCTTTGGACGGAGCTAGGAGGAGGACTTGATCTTGGATCTTCAAGGAGGAGGGAGGTGGCTTCTTGGCCTTCTTCTTCACCTTCTTGGACTTCCAGCAGCTGTTGGGAGTGTATTTTACGTATTATGTGTGATGGTGGATGATTTTTGTGTGTGTAAAATGGGTAGAGGAGGCCTCTATTTATAGGCAGCTGGAAAAAGGCGAAAGAGGCCGTATGGCTTCATTTGCGGCAAAAGAGGCCGTATGGCTACATTTGCTTGTCGGCCGCATTTTTCTAGAAACATGCAAGGTGGCATTCTAGAAGGTCGGCGAAAGAGGCCGCATGGCTTCATTTGCGGCAAAAGAGGCCGTATGGCTACATTTGCTGTTGATCCAGATTTTTCTAGAAACATGCAAGGTGGCATTCTAGAAGGCCCTTTTCAGCTAGATTCTGCTCAAATTCAATATTCTTGGCAGGTCCTTCCTCCCTTGGAAAGTTTGGAAAAGTTCCCGAATCGCCCTCGAACTTTATGAAAGTTTGGGAATTGCCGGGAAACTTAACCGGAAGGCATGAGCCAGATTTGGGTACTTACAGGGTTGTGTTCTGATGCAAAATGGGAAAGTAATTGCGTATGCTTCGAGGAAGTTATCACCAGCGGAGCAGAATTATCCTACCCACGATATGGAATTAGCATCTATTGTGTTTGCATTGCATAAGTGGAAGCACTACTTGTATGGGGTAAACTTTGAGATATTTACAGATCACAAGAGCCTGAAGTACTTGTTTACCCAGAAGGAAGTGAACAACAGACAGAGGCGATGGTTGGAGCTTCTGAAAGATTATGATTGTGTTATTTCTTCTCATCCCGGGAAGGCAAATGTGGTAGCTGATGCTATTAGCCTTAAGGCTCATCTATCGTCCTTGGTATCTCGGGAATTGAAAGGTGATATGTTGTTTGTTAATGTCAGAGCTGTTCCTACTCATTATGGAGATCTTATGGAAGCTCAGTTAAATGACATTGAATTGCAGAAAATCAGGGAGAAATTGCAAGATGGAGAGTCTGGGGAGTTTGCATTGAACAAGGATGGAATTCTCACCTTCAAAGGCAGGATTTGTGTACCTTCTTCCCCAGAGATCAAAAGGCAGGTATTAGAGGATGGCCATAAGTCCCGATTTGCTATTCATCCAGGAAGCACCAAGATGTATCAGGATCTAAAAAGGGGTTACTGGTGGAATGGCATGAAAAAGGAAATAGCGGAATTTGTATCAAAGTGTTTGACTTGTCAACAGATCAAAGCTGAGCATCAGAGACTAGTGGATTGCTACAACCACTTGATATTCCTGAGTGGAAGTGGGAGGGCATTTCTATGGATTTCGTGACAGAATTGCCTCCTACTCCGAGGAAGATGGATGCGATATGGGTAATTGTGGATAGGTTGACCAAATCAGCTCATTTTCTTTCAGTTTCAACCAAGTATTCCTTGGAGAGATTGGCTCAGTTGTATATCCGTGAGATTGTGAGATTGCATGTAGTACCTGTCAACATTGTTTATGATAGGGATCCGAGATTCACCTCGTGGTTTTGGAGGGCTTTGCATGAAGCCTTGGGGTCTAAGTTGAGTTTCGCATCTGACTTTTCATCCTCGGGCGATGGGCGTACGAGAGGACCATTCAGATTCTTGAGGATATGCTATGGGCTTGTGTGATGGACTTCCAGTTATCTTGGGAAGACCATTTGCCTTTAGTGGAGTTTGCCTATAACAATAGCTACCAATCCAGCATTGAGATGGCACCAAATGAGGCACTGTATGGGAGTAAATGTAGGTCCCCAATGTGTTGGGACGAGGTTGGTGAGGCTAAACTTTGGGGCCCAGATTTGGTTATAGACTCAACTGAGAAGATCAAAGTGATCCGTGACAGATTGAGGACAGCCCAGAGTCGCCAGAAGAGTTATGCCGACACTAGAAGAAGGGATTTATCCTTTCAGGTTGGGGCCTTGGTATTCTTGAAGATCTCACCTAGGACGGGGATCAAGAGGTTTGGCAACAAGGGGAAATTGGCTTCTAGATTTATTGTTCCTTTTGAGGTGTTAGAGAAGGTAGGTGAGTTAACCTATCGTTTGGCCCTACCTCCCTCTCTTTCTTCTCTTCATGATGTGTTCCATGTGTCCATGTTGAGGAAGTACTGTTATGATTCCTCTCATGTGTTGAGTTCTCCTCCTGAGGATGTCCAGGCGGATATTACCTAAACTGAAGAAGAGATTGACTTCAGCTCCTATTCTTACACTTCCCGAGGGTAGTAAGAACTTTGTTATTTTCATTGATGCATCTAAAGAGGGTCTGGGTTATGTTCTGATGCAAAATGGGAAGGTAATTGCGTATGCTTCGAGGAAGTTATCACCAGCGGAGCAGAATTATCCTACCCATGATATGGAATTAGCAGCTATTGTGTTTGCATTGCATAAGTGGAAGCACTACTTGTATGAGGCAAACTTTGAGATATTTACAGATCACAAGAGCCTGAAGTACTTGTTTACCCAGAAGGAAGTGAACAACAGACAGAGGCGATGGTTGGAGCTTCTGAAAGATTATGATTGTGTTATTTCTTCTCATCCCGGGAAGGCAAATGTGGTAGCTGATGCTATTAGCCTTAAGGCTCATCTATCGTCCTTGGTATCTCGGGAATTGAAAGGTGATATGTTGTTCGCTAATGTCAGAGTTGTTCCTACTCTTTATGGAGATCTTATGGAAGCTCAGTTAAATGACATTGAATTGCAGAAAATCAGGGAGAAATTGCAAGATGGAGAGTCTGGGGATTTTGCATTGAACAAGGATGGAATTCTCACCTTCAAAGGCAGTATTTGTGTACCTTCTTCCCCAGAGATCAAAAGGCAGGTATTAGAGGATGGCCATAAGTTCCGATTTGCTATTCATCTAGGAAGCACCAAGATGTATCAGGATCTAAAAAGGGGTTACTGGTGGAATGGTATGAAAAAGGAAATAGCGGAATTTGTATAAAACTGTTTGACTTGTCAACAGATCAAGGCTGAGCATCAGAGACCATCTGGATTGCTAAAATCACTTGATATTCCTGAGTGGAAGTGGAGGGCATTTCTATGGATTTTGTGACAGGATTGCCTCCTACTCCGCGGAAGATGGATGCTATATGGGTGATTGTGGATAGGTTGACCAAATCAGCTCATTTTCTTCCAGTTTCAACCAAGTATTCCTTGGAGAGATTGGCTCAGTTGTATATCCGTGAGATTGTGAGATTGCATGGAGTACTTGTCAACATTGTTTTTGATAGGGATCCGAGATTCACCTCGCGGTTTTGGAGGGCTTTGCATGAAGCCTTGGGGTCTAAGTTGAGTTTCAGTACAGCTTTTCATCCTCAGACTGATGGGCAGACAGAGAGGACCATTCAGATTCTTGAGGATATGCTACGAGCTTGTGTGATGGACTTCCAGTTATCTTGGGAAGACCATTTGCCTTTAGTGGAGTTTGCCTATAACAATAGCTACCAATCCAGCATTGAGATGGCACCATATGAGGCACTGTATGGGAGGAAATATAGGTCCCCAATATGTTGGGACGAGGTTGGTGAGGCTAAACTTTGGATTCCAGATTTGGTTAGAGACTCAACTGAGAAGATCAAAGTGATCCGTGACAGATTGAGGACAGCCCAGAGTTGCCAGAAGAGTTATGCTGACACTAGAAGAAGGGAGTTATCCTTTCAGGTTGGGGACTTGGTATTCTTAAAGATCTCACCTAGGACGGGGATCAAGAGGTTTGGCAACAAAGGGAAATTGGCTCCTAGATTTGTTGGTCCTTTTGAGGTGTTAGAGAAGGTAGGTGAGTTAGCCTATCGTTTGGCCCTACCTCCCTCTCTTTCTTCTCTTCATGATGTGTTCCATGTGTCCATGTTGAGGAAGTACTGTTATGATTCCTCTCATGTGTTGAGTTCTCCTCCTGAGGATGTCCAGGAGGATATGACCTATGTTGAGGTACCTTTGCGGATTCTGGAGAGACAGGTCCGGGAATTGCGTACCAAGAGTATCCCCGTGGTGAAAGTTCTTTAGAAGAATCACACCATTGAGGAAGCTACTTGGGAATTGGAATCAGAGATGAGTCAGAAGTATCCAGATTTGTTTGATCATTCAAGTAAGTGAAGTCCAAATTCGGGATGAATTTTATTTAAGGGGGAGTGAGTGTCACGACCCTAAACCTAGCACATATTGGTCACACGGGAAGCACATGGGGTTGGGTTGCATTGCATCTCATCCCTTATTTGTTGACATATGATTTGATTACGTGTTCATTTTGGCATGGTTGATGAACTATGTGATGTTAGAGGTTGTTAAAGTGATTTGGAATCATATAATGCCTAAGTAATGGAAATGTGAGGAATGTGTAGTAATATGTTAACACTTGAAAATTTGAGTTGAAAGTGTTATTAAAGTATGAGGTGCTTAGGTGTAACTTTAAACCTTGAGGTAGTGTTTTGTTGATTTTAAACTTGGAGGAGCTAGAATGAAAAATGCTTTATATATATCCTTTCTTTAGCTTCTTCAAGAAGCTTTACTACTTCCATCAGCTTCTCCTGTTTTCCCCAGCCAAGAAAGAGCTTGAAACCCTAGCTTAACCTCCTAAAATCCCAGAAATTCCTAAGTGATTTGTTTGTTGTTTTCGACTTTGAATTATTGCAAAGGAAGGTGAATAGAGCAAGTTTAACCAATTACATCTTCTTTTCATTGAGTAAGTTGTTATGGTTCCTTCATATAATTGTTCATACTTGGTTTAAACATGTTATTCTTGCCATATACTTGATCCTTGGTAACAAGGAACCAGTTGGTGGTTCTTTGAAATGGGAAAATATGGTTTAGGAATGAGTAGTATGATAAAGAGGTAAAAAGATGATATAATGGGTTGTAGTGAAATGGGAAACTTGTTATATATGTGTTATGTGTATGAAGGGAGTGTAATAGGGTCTAAACTATGTGTATAGACTGTAGTAAAAGGTCCTTGCAGTAGCTGAAGTGAACAGTGTTGTTGTAGTGGCAGCTGGTGTTGCTGATGAACTGCAATTTCTGAAGCTGGGCACGACTCGTGCCCATTAGCACGAGTCGTGACCAAGCTCTGTGAAGTTGTGCGACATAGAGGGGTTGATGGAGCACTAGTCGTGAGCCTTAGACCAGTCGTGCAGGGTTAAGGCACGAGTCGTGCTATTAAGCACGAGTCGTGCCCATAAGTGTGTTAAGGTGGCATGTTTGCAAGCTTTTAAACCTAGTTAAAAGGGTACGGATTTAGTCACTCTTTAACTATGCATCTAGTACAAGTTTAGTACTATACAATGGAGTTGGAAATGGGCCAAAATGAAATAGGGAAGAGCTTTCAATATTGACCTAAAAATGCTTGAAAGGCAAGTATGACCCTTGAACTATTTCAAATCTGCAGCCTTGAACCTTTTTCTAGGCCTTGAAAACCTAGACTAATCAACATCAACTGGAACACTTTTTAACCCTGAATCTAGTACAACTTTAGTACTTCAATGTGGAACTTTAATTGGTCCAAATGGATAATGGGAAGTGCTTAAAATAATGTCTTGAAAATGCTTGAGAGGCAAGTGTATAACTTGAACCAAAGTTTATAAAACTTGGTAAATGAACTTGGAACCTTAAGAGAAGGTGTTTAATATTGTATAGTGAACGCGTAGGGTTACTTATGTGATATTGTAGCCTTATGTGAGGACCTATGTAGGGTTAATTGCTCTTATAGTGCCTCAAATGTGTTGTGCACTATTTACTTGATTTTGGACAGGAGTGGTGGTATCCTGTAACTGGTTTATATATTGTATAATGATTACGTAAGACTTATGTGATATACTTGGTGACATAAGTGCTTACCTGTTCATAGTTGATTGTGTACAAAGTGTTCAAATACTTGTTGCACTGTTTCTTTGGTTGAGCTTTTTTAATACCATGTCCGGATTGTGTTATTATTCAATAGTGTTGAAATACATGTGCACTATTGTGATTGTTTAACATGAGTTTTAGTTCCATGTTATGTATATTGTTGTCCCATGGGGTGGACTTATTTTCAAGTATCTGTGATGTGCTTGAATATGATGGTATCAGCTGATCTTTGTGGGGGTATATGGGATACTAGCACTTATGAGAAGATATTTCATAAGGTGTTTAGATTGCCTTATACCTGTGACCTCTCCCTCTTCTGTGGCCACGGTCTGGGGGTGCGCAGCTTCTGTATATATGTGCAGTCATGGTACAGATAGTTGATAACTTATATGGATCTCCGATAGAGATCATATAAGACGTGAATAAGCACTAGCAGTTCACGAGAGTGGAGTATTCCTCCCACCGTTATACAATATATGGTTCAGATGGGAATGGTAAGGGAAGGGTAACATGAAGTGTTTACTGTATTTCCCAACGTGATATTGGCAACCTGATTGTGTGTTGCATAGTGTATGACTTACTGGTCAAATGGAAAAGGTAACGTAATGTGTTTACTGTTTTCCAATATTGCGCAACATGTTTATGTGTTGCATATTGTATGGCATATTGTTGCATACATAATAGCTTGCTGAGATTTTATCTCACCCCTTCTCCCTTTATTGTTTTAGATCTCGCTGAGACAGGTGGACGGGACCAGTGAGGCCGGGGGAAAAGTTTGGACTCCTTTTGGGTTGTCAGGGTATGTGTTGTTTTGGGAGTTGGGGCTGGACTTTGGTTGTTATTCTTTTGGGAAATGTTTTATATATAAAGTTTTACAACATGTTTCAGTTGTATTGTGTTGTAAGTAACTTAAACTTGGTTTGTTTATGATTGGCTTGTGTATAGCCTTTTAAGTTGTATGGTTGTTAAAAACAGGTTGTGTTTGGGTTAAAACAGGTTTATATATCACCTCCGTGTAGAGGGGTTATTTTGAAATTGTTTTGAAAATGAGTTGTATACTTTTCGAGTTAAAGTAAAGAAAAGTTTTTTTGAAATGGTATATTTTGGGACCCTCCATCCTGGGACACGTTTTTTAGGTCCGGGAGTTGGGTTTCGCCCACAACATGGCACTGAGATGAAGGTATACATATATCATACGTTATTTTCTCGTCGTTATAGTTTTTTTTTTAACTTTTTCTTATAATTATTTTGTTTATGAAATTTCAGGTGGACCCAGTCATCATTGTATCTCAAGGAGGTTACTGCCTATATCCTGTGAGGCTATCGTGATCAGCTGGCCAAGCTAACAGATGATCAGGTTGTGTGGCAGCCTTATAGAGATAGATATGCTCCGGCCTACTACACTCAGGGACAGGTCGTATAGATAGCGCGGGTCCCTCTTATATGCTTTGAGAGGATAGAGTGACATTTACCGGACCGTGTTATGAGACAGTTTGGCATGCTGCAGGGGGTCCCAGAACCGTGCGGCACTCGTCCGGACTTGCACAGTTCGTCCAGTTCTCTTTTTCAACAACAGCAAATGCAAGAGGAAGTATACTGTCTTGGGCATCAACACCCATGGGAATCAGTATTACCCCTTTATATCTACCATGCAGAAATGTTCCATTAACCGAAATGACATGCCGACAATGAGAGAAAGCTTTAATGCAAGACCCAAATGCCCAGAGCACATGTTGAAATATGTGTAATTCACCGACAGGAGGAGGAGAATGAGTATACTCAACAATTGTGCTGGGGTTGTATTTTTGGATGGCTGCTAGGACGCGGGGTAACCTTATATAAGATTTCTCCCAATCTCCAAAAACCTCTGCAATGCCCTTCTGCTTTCCACACCATGCCTTCTTATAGGTAATTTCCTTTCCAAACCTACTACTGATGTGTGCAATAATAACTCCAACCTTGACATCTGAATCGGCCTTAATAAGACCAACTACTTCCCGACCAATAAACTTCGCATCTAGGTTGGGGTGATCTCGAAATTCTCCAGAATATAAGCAGCAATGAGGAGCCTTATACTTGGTCACTTCCCAATAGCCAAACTTCCTCCTACTCACACAAACATAAAAATTGCATGGATAATTTTTCAATCGACATTCAATTACCCATGTGTGAGTTGTGCTCTTTCTTACCCTGAACCGACGATTGGTGCGAATATGGTACCTTTTTATATCAAATTGAGCCTCGTTCTTGCTAGAAAAGCGTATCCCTTTAGAAATTTCATGGTTATCCGGATCCCAAACTGGAAAATTAGGTGCATTATGGTAATCAATGAAGCCTTCTTCTTGTCGAGCAGAACTACCAATATCACTGTAAAAAGGATAATCCACTATCTCATACCTTCGATTTTCTGGCGCTTCATAATGAAAAAAAAAGGTGTTTTCACGTCATCATCAATCGGCTCATTATCACTCTCTCCCAAATCAACATCAGAATCACTACTATCCTCCTGATATTCATTATCATCATCGTCTAGCATTGCATCTACATCAGTGTCATCTTTTTCTTCATAATCTACATCATCTTCAGAATTATCATCATTAACAGCATCATTTTGGCATGCCCCATCATCATAATTTAGTGTTTGGGTTGATACAAGTGTTCGGGTACTTAGACTAACCCCTGCATCACGGTTACCACTTGATGAATACCCATAAATGGTCTCTGTGTGCAGTGTTTCAAACTCTGAATTGGGTCGATTCTCAATCAATTTTACAACCACATACAGCTGCAAATTACCCATCCCCCAAATTTAGCTAAATGATCGAACATTATATCCATACACGCATCATCTTCAATACGGAAAGAAAGTACTCACCAATCTCGCTATCAAAAGTATGAGGACATCTGTAAATGACTTCCAAATCATATTGAGACCGATCTAAGCCCGCATTTTTATATAATTTATCAACCAACTCATTGTATCTCCATCGGCAATTAGCCCTAATTGCATATTTTGACCCTTTTTTGAAATGAGTACCATCAAATGGTTTTTCATCATCACCCCCAATAACACATAAAAATGATTGGACCCTCGTTCATCTTTAACCCTACATTACGAAATCAAAATGTTAAAACCTATATAACAAAATCCTAACATTTATATTTATAATATACTAAAACTAGGGCTGTAAACGAGCCGAGCTTTGAAGTTTCGAGCTCGAGCTCGTATAAAAGTTATCGAGCTCGAGCTCGAGCTCGAGCCTAGTATGACTGTTCGAGCTCGAATCGAATCGAGTTTCGAGCTTTTCGCGAGCTGTTCGCGAGCTGCTCGAACTCGAGTATTAACGAGCCGAGCTCGAGTTTGGACTTATTTTTTGAAAAAATTTGAAATCAAACGAGCTTTATAGAGCACAAATTCGAGTTGTAATCGATCTCGAGCCTAAACGATCCAAGCTCGATCTCGAGCCTAAAAGAGCCGAGCGCGAGCTCGAGCCTAAACGAGCCGAGCTCGAGCTCGAGCCTAAACGAGCCGAGCTCGAGCTCGAACTTAAGCTTGGTCTTTGTCACTAAATATATACTCCCTCCGTCCCAAGAAAAGCTTCACCATTTGGTGAGGCACAAATATTAAGAAAGCAATGTTTATATTCAAAAATAATGGGAGTGGGAGAAGGGTTGTGAGATGAAAGAAGTAAGTGGATATGACAAGTGGGACCCATAATTTAAATGTGTGAGAGAGAAAAATTAGTGGGTATAATAGAATATTAATAAACAATGTCCATTTTAGAAAAGGTGAAGCTTCTAACGGGACGCCCTTTTGGATAATTGGTGAAGCTTTTCTTGGGACGGAGGGAGTATATTTTTAACAAAAATTCATAATTCATTCTATTTTTGCAAAAAGGTTTGAAAATAAATAGAAAAAATTTTTATGATTTTTTTCGATTAAAAATTAACTTTTCAAAATGACCCTTGATTTTAATAGTCATTAAAAATAATAAAGTATCATTTTAAGGTGACAACTTAAAAATTAAGAAAATCAAGTGGGTATACTCTTTCATTACTAATAAGATAATATTTTATCATAATAATAATTTGTGTTTCAAAAAATAATAATTGAATAATATATAATAAATAAAAATTATGATAATAATATAGAAAAAATACTTAAAACAACAAAATAAATTAAACTTCTATGAAATATTAATATACCTAAGCCTTAAATTCCGCTCTAAATCCTAAAACAATAATGCCTAAAAATATAATTTATTGATAATAATAATTTAATAATTTAAACTTCTGAGAAATATTAATATACTAAGTAATAATTGATATTAATAAATTATAAAAAAAAATTATTAACAATAATAATAATTTAATCTTTAAAAGAAATATTAATAATGCTTATTACTACATCTCAAATCTCATATACTTATACCACAAACCCTAAACCCTAAATCATATATATACCCCAAATTCTAAAAATATGATTTATTGATAATAAGTAATAATTGGCATCTTTCATCTTCCATTAAATCATATTTCTACCCCTAAACCCTCATTTCTATATTATAATAATTAGTAAAAATAATTTATAATAATAATAATTTAAAATATAAAATAATATTATATCATACGTATAAAAAAAGTTAAAATTTTTTAATATACTCAATCCCTTAAACATATATCATATACCCATATACCAGACACCCATACCCTATACCCTAAACCATAACTCATGTCCTATATCATATACCTTATACACGAGGCACCCATATTTTATACCCAAAATTATATACTCCGTATCATATACACATACCATATACTCTAAATCATAACCCATATACATATACCCTAAACCTTAACATATACCCTAAAACATAACTCATACCCTATATTCTAAACCATAACTTCTTTCATATACTTTCATTTCTTTAAAAATTCTTAACTTTTTTATATAATTTTTGATAAAAAAAAATCACTACTAACTAACATCTCAAATAGTTTTATTTATCCAAAAAAAAATTTTTAATTAAAAAAGTAAATGCTATTGTCTGTCTCTCTTTTTCTATTATATACTTTCATTTCTTTAAAAATTCTTAACTTTTTTTATATAACTTTTTGTAAAAAATTTCACTACTAACTAACATCTCAAATAGTTTTATTTATCCAAAAAAAAATTAAAAAGTAAATACTATTGTCCATTTCTCTTTTTTCTATTATATTTAAATAGTTAAATATAAATACAATGATATATATTAAGTATATTTATTATTTTGATGAAAAAATTATTATATTAGGCAAATATATGTGCATTTGAAAAGATTTTTTTTTTAAATGTCTATTGTATATACAATCTCTATATGGTTTCATTATGAAAGCACAAAATTTTTAAATTAATTTTAATTATTGTACAATCTATATGGCTTAATTTATTTTGAAAATACAAATATTTTTATTTATGTTTTATTTACAATGTAAGGAAAATATAAATTAATTATATTATTTTTTACATACATATATTATATATTATATATTATACATGTATTATATGATTTATTTATTACAAATGTAATTATTGATTCGAGCTTAACGAGCCGAGTATGAGTCGAGCTCAAGTCGAGCTCGAAGTATTAAAATTCATTCGAGCTTTTAACGAGCTTAACGAGCCGAGCTCAAACGAGACGATCTCGGACAGAGCACGTCGAACATACGAACCGAACACGAGCCGGCTCGAAAAAAAATTGAGCTTGAAAATCGGTTCGAGCTCGAGTTTACCTCGAGCCCACTCGAACTCAAGCTTTTTACGAGCCGAGCTTGAGCCAGCTCGTTTCGTGTAACAACCCTAACTAAAACACAGTTAAAAATTTAAATTTTATATCTAAACACAAGTGAAAACAATTATTAAGATGATGTTAATTTACCTTGATTCTTGATCTTCAACGATTCTGACGAAATTAAATAATGTGAAGAAGATTTGAGTCTTTTTAAGAGTAAGTATTAGGGATACGAAAGAATGAGAATGAATCTGACAATCTGTTGTGGATACCTTATCTACTGAAAATGTCAGCTTAAACTCGCTACACCATGTAGCGAGTTTCATGGACCAAGTGAAATCGCTACATGGTGTAGCGATTTAGGTCAGGGTGAAATCGCTACATGGTGTAGCGATTTTGTTTACAATTTTTTTTTTGGCATGTGTTAAAAAAAATGATGGCAGAAAAAATTGCAACAAAATCAAACACAAACTGTACCAAATAATTTTTAAAAATTAAAATAACATTAAAATAAATATTATCAAGTTAGTGACCACATCCCGCTTACATAGAAAATTTACATTAATTCATTCAAACATTTAGGAAATTCATGTAAACCAAATGAGCTTAGCATTCACTTAAATTCATTATTCTTAGGAAATACCTGCAAATCAAATGAGCTTAACATTATTTACTATATGATTCCAACAATTCAGCAAAATTAAAAAAATTTGTACCTTGAAGACATTGTTGAGTGTGATGTTAAGATAACGTGTTGATCGTGTGGGGACAAAAACAACAACCTAAAAATTTCAAAACAAACAATTAAATGGAAGTATTAAAGATGATTCCAAAGTGTACTGACTTACACTATTTAATATATCATACCTTCTGAAGTATCAGAATAGAACCGACAGATATATCACTTGCAAATTCACTCTCAGTTAGCACTTTCCGATGAATTGAAGCATCTATGGTATCTGTAGGATCCTAATAATTTTATCCCAATTAGTAACTCAAAACACATTTCACCCATGCTAGAAAGCATACTAAGCTCATATCCTAACCTTTAAACTCACCATAATATCACCAAGACCATTTGGTGTGTAGGACTTGATAACAGCAACAACCTAATAGAACATACATAAATGTAAAAAATCAATTATCTTTAGACACATTTAACTATAATTAATCTTGATATTATACCTGATTCACCGTATCAATATTATGGCATTTCTTCTTGATAGAGCTCAACGGATAATATGTACCGGCTTCAGTGAGAAATTCCATTGCAGAGAGCCAAGGACTGTCTTGGAAATCTTCATCCTTCATCGGATCTTCAATCGCTCTCTGTATATACTCTTGTGTTGCGATCGAAAATTCCTGCGAAGATAAGCTCTGACGGTCGAGGATTTTTCGGCGCATGGCGGACTGTACGACACCGACGGGACCAGGAATAAGAGGCGATGAAGAGGAGGATTGAGAGAGATGGGATTGAGAAGATTGAGGGCTAGAGGATTGGCCGAAGGAATTGGGACGGCGGTTCATATAACGGAGGAGAGATGGATCCATTTTTTGGGTTTATTTGAATTTTGGATTGAGAAGATTGAGGGGTGGAGGCTGAAATTCAGTTCCGATGAGGGATACAAGAGAATGAATGAATCTGCTGTGGAAAAACCTTATCTACTAGAAAAAAAGGAACTTGCTACACCATGTAGCGAGTTTGGTGTGACCGGTCAAACTCGCTACACGGTGTAGCGAGTTCTTCTTTACTTAATTACAGTGATTAATTACAAATGGCAAACCCTAATTACACCAAATCGCGTAGCGAATTTTCAAAAAGTGGTCATTTTGATAAATAGTTTGAAATGTGAGTTATTTTGGGAAATAGATTTTTAAAAAAAAAATATTTGAGAAAAAAATCCCCACAGACAGTGATGGATGGAAATTACATTTGCCCGAGAGAGAAAAACTGAAAATAAGAAGCGTTGAATTTTCCCTTTTCTAAACTTTCTCATTTATTATGTACATAAAATTTACACAAAGAGTGTTATCATAATCTACCTCTAATTACTAAAATACTTTTTTTTCTCAAATCAAAAAATATACACTTATGTGGCATTTGATTTTTTTAATTGTTAAGTGCTGAAATCTGATTTCATGTCTGAATTTGTCTGAATTGATAAAAGATAGCGTCTGAATACTGATTTCTAAATTAATCAAACTGTTTGAATATTCATCTGAATTCAAATCTGAAATTAATGTTACTACATTTAATGTAGTAGAGAGATGAGATGAATTGTTGAGATTTGACGAGATAACGTCAATATCTCCTTAGCTTGTAGTTAGGATGTAATTATCTCATTTCCTTATTTCACTCATTGTAAGTTAGGAAGATTTATTTTGTAGCATAATTATAGGAGATAGTTATGGAAGGATTGACTCCTTCTCCAAGTAATACTCTAGCTTGTATATAATTAGGAATGTACACTTTGTAACCTCAAGGAAGTAAAATATGTTTTCTCTCCTTCACATATACGGTTCTTAACTTGGTATCAGAGCAACCAAGATCCGGATTGAAACACCATGTCTACGGGTGTTGTTAGTGACGAGAAGAAAGTGGTGGATGAGAGGCGTTCACCATACTTCCTGTCGACAAGTGATAGTCCAGGAATGATTCTCACCCATGTTCAATTGAAGGGGGAGAATTATGAGGAATGGGCACGAGTGTTCAAAGGTTCCCTTCGAGCCAAATCAAAGCTTGGTTTCGTTGATGGAACCATTGAACAGCCCGAGGAGGATGAGGAGATTGATCAATGGAGGACTGTGAACTCCATGGTAGTCTCATGGATTTTCAACACTATTGAGCCCGCTTTGTTATCTACAGTGACGTATACGGAGGAAGCAAAGACGCTTTGGGATGATCTGAAGGAAAGGTTTTCAGTTGGGAATGGACCGAGGGTTCAACAATTGAAATCAGATTTGGCGAATTGCAAGCAACAAAAAGGTGAAAGTGTGGCAGCCTATTATGGGCGTGTGAAGAAGTTGTGGGATGATCTGAACGATTTTGATGCACTCCCAACCTGCTCATGTGCAAGCTGTAAATGTCATGTTAACACAAAATTGGTTCAAAGGCGTGAAGAAGAAAGGGTCCATCAGTTTGTTATGGGCCTTGAAACACCGAAGTTTGAGAACGTGAAATCTTCCATCCTGAACACCGAACCACTGCCAAATGTTAATAAGGCATACTCTATGATCGTGCGAGAAGAAAGGGTACGGGGTACTGTGCGTGATGAATACCCTGCACCTGTTAGTTTTGTTGCTCAGACAGTTGTTGGCACAACTGGTCAGACAACTATGGGAACATATGGTTCAAAGGGGGAAAAGACAGAAGTAAACAATTATGTTTGTTCTCACTGTAAGAAGAAGGCTCACAGAGTGGAGACATGTTACAGGCTGGTGGGTTATCCAGAATGGTGGGGCGAGCAGTCTCCGAATAACATGAAAGGAAAGACACGGAACAAAGAAAGTTTACTACAAAGGCTAACACGGCGCAGTCTGATGATGGAATGACAAATTCAGATCGGGTTTATATGTTGGGCCTTACAACGGAACAATGGAGTCACTTCAAAAATCTTGTTCAGACACATGTGCAGCCATCTGATCGCACAACTGGCCGCACAACTGACCATATGAGTGGTAAGATAAATAATGCACCTTGGCTTGTTGATAGTGGAGCTAATCGACACATAACAGGGGAGATTTCTATGCTCAAGCGTACTCGAAATATTGTGGCAAACCGTATAGGTTTACCTAACGGGAAATACATTGTGGCCACGAAAGAAGGGGATGCTGAGATTGGGAGAGAATTGGTTTTAAAAAATGTGTTATATGCTCCTCTTTTAATTGCAATTTATTATCTGTTTCTCAGCTGCTTAGTGATTCAAATACTCTAGTGCAATTTTTTGACAAACTTTGTGTAATACAGGACCGAGCATCGAAGACGTTGATTGGTGCGGGTGAAAAAGATGAGGGGCTGTACTATCTGAGAAGATCAACAGGAACACGGGTTTGCAACATCAAGGATTCTGAGAATTATCATCTTTGGCATCAAAGGCTTGGACATCCCTCAAGTAAATTCGTCAGTTTATTACCTTTTATTAGCCGTCATAGTATCAATAAAGATATGTGTGGAATTTGCTGTCAAGCAAAGCAGAGTAGAGATAAGTTTCTGTCTAGTGATAATAACTCTGTTGAGATTTTTGATTTAATTCATTGCGACATTTGGGGTGATTATCGAAAGCCTGCTATGTGTGGTGCCACATATTTTTTTACCATTGTAGATGACTGTTCTAGGGTCGTTTGGGTCTATCTACTTCACCACAAAAGTGATGTTTCTCGAATTTTGAAAAATTTCTTTGCTATGATTGAAAGACAGTTCAATAAGCAAGTTAAGAAGATTAGGAGTGATAATGGCAGGAGTTTATGTGTTTGACAAAATATTTTTTTGAACTTGGTATTGAACATCACACTACTTGTGTTCGCACGTCACAACAAAATGGGAGGGTTGAACTAAACACCGTCATCTTTTGAATGTGTCACGTGCCTTGATGTTTCAAGCCAAGTTACCTATAAAGTTTTGGGGGGAATGTGTGTTAGCTGCCGGTTACTTAATAAATCGTACACCCTCTAAATTGTTACATGGGAAAACTCCTTATGAAATTATTTTTGGAAAACCACCTCCTTATGAAAACATTAAGGTGTTTGGGTCTTTATGTTATGTGCATTATTCCAGAAAAGACAATGATAAGTTTGCTAGTCGCAGTAGGAGATGTGTTTTCTTGGGGTATCCGTATGGAAAGAAAGGATGGTTGGTCTATGATCTTGATGAGAACAAGATGCTTGTGTTAAGGGATGTTGTTTTTGTTGAAAAGGAGTTTCCTTTTGCCAATATGAGGACTAGTACAGATCCGGATTATACAGACTCAGATATGTTTCTTTGTCCTACGGCTGATATGGACATTGGGGATGAAATTGATATTGGTATAGGTGCTCATGTGCCTGTACAGTTGACAGACCAGTTGACAAACCAGTCGTCTGAACAAGTGGTTGAACAACCGACTGATCAAGTGGCAGACAGTGGTGAGACGGTCCAGCTAGTTGCACAAGAGACTGAACAACCAGCTGTTCAGGTTATTGCAGATGATGTTCCGCCTGTTGAAACTTTGGGTCGAGGACAGCGTGCTAAGGTGTCTTCAACGAGATATCCATCAACAGATTATGTGCTAACTGCTCAAGTCAGCCCCCCATCACGTTCATCCTCCCAACACAACTCTTCAGGTACTCGGTATCCTTTAGCACACTTTGTCAATTGCACTAAATTCTCTGTGGCACATCGTTGTTTTTTGGCAGTTATTGATTCGGGTGTTGAGCCTAATCACTATGGAGAGGCTATCCAATCTTCTCAATGGTGTGAGGCCATGAACAAAGAGCTTGCAGCTCTTGATCTGAATGGCACATGGGATCTTGTGGAAGCTCCCATTAACAAGAAATTCATCGGCAATAAATGGGTGTATAAAATAAAATATAATGCGGACGGGTCGTTGAAAGATACAAAGCCCGCTTGGTGATCTTGGGAAACCGTGGGTGTGGATTTTAAAGAGACCTTTGCACCAACAATCAAGATGATTACTGTGAGATTATTTCTTTCTGTTGCTTCCATTCGCGGCTGGGAACTACATCAAATGGACGTACACAATGTGTTCCTTCATGGTGATCTAAGTGAAGATGTATATATGAAAGTTCCTTTGGGACATCCTGTATCTTCTTCCGGTAAAGTTTGCAAACTCAAAAAGTCTCTATACGATCTCCGTCAGGCACCTCGATGTTGGTTTGCAAAACTTTCTATGGCCTTGAAAAAGTATGATTTTCTCCAGTCATGTTCGAATTATTCTTTATTCTCCTATAAGGCTTCCGCTGTTGAAATACATGTGCTGGTATATGTTGACGATTTGGTTATTGGTGGCAATGACCCTAATGCTATTTCTTGCTTCAAGGCCTATCTTAGTAAGTGTTTTCACATGAAGGACCTTGGCTGACTCAAATATTTTTTGGGTCTTGAGGTGTCACGGCATCCAGAGGGTATTTTTCTTTCTCGGCGTAAGTATACACTTGATATACTTTCTGAAACAAGGCTTAGTGGGGCTCTTCCAGCTCTTACTCCCATTGAGCAAAATCATCGACTGGCTTTGACCGAAGATAAGGAATTGCGTGATCCTGAGCCTTATAGGTGTCTCATAGGTCGCTCATTTATCTCACTATCACACGGCCGGAACTTTCCTATAGTGTGCATACTCTTGCACAATTCATGACCAGCCCCAAGGTGGCTCATTTGAAGGCTGCTCTGCGTGTTGTGCGCTATCTGAAAAGGCATCCTGGACAAGGTATTCTTCTTCGAGCCGATTCTGACCTTCGGCTACGGGCTTATTGTGACTCGGATTGGGCTAGTTGTCCGATTACTCGTCGTTCCCTTACTGCCTATATTGTTTTCCTGGGTGGGTCTTCGATATCTTGGAAGACTAAGAAGCAAACCACCATATCCCGTTCATCGGCTGAGGCCGAATACCATTCTATGGCCAGTGCCACATGTGAGCTCAAATGGCTTCACATCTTGCTTGGATCCTTCGGAGTTTCTCATACAGCTCCTATGACCGTCTTATGTGACAGTCAAGCAGCCTTGCATATGGCTCAAAATCCTGTTCATCACGAACGCACGAAGCACATTGAAGTTGACTGTCATCTTGTGCGCGATGTTGTTCAGACAGGTGTCATCACAACAAAGAAAGTTCATACTTCGACACAATTGGCGGATGTACTCACTAAAGCTTTGGGGAGCCGTCAATTTCTCATTTTACTTGGCAAGTTGGGTGTGTGTGATCTACACTCTCCAACTTGAGGGGGGTGTTGAGATTTGACGAGATAACGTCAATATCTCCTTAGCTTGTAGTTAGGATGTAATTATCTCATTTCCTTATTTCACTCATTGTAAGTTAGGAAGATTTATTTTGTAGCATAATTATAGGAGATAGTTATGGAAGGATTGACTCCTTCTCAAAGTAATACTCTAGCTTGTATATAATTAGGGATGTACACTTTGTAAACCTCAAGGAAGTAAAATATATTTTCTCTCCTTCACATATACGGTTCTTAACTTGAATGGTTATTAATCTAGTGTTTGGTTTGGATATTTTTGAAATTACGAGTTTATGGAAGAGATATATATGAAAAAAATCAATTAACAGGCAAGTAAGTGATAGTTTTACATTTGAAAATTAAGTGAAAAATAAGAGGCATTCAGATCTGAATGAAGAAAAAAAAAACAGTCTAAATTGTATTATGTCTGATACACTCACCTTTAGATCTAAATAAAAGCTGGGAAAAAAAAATGAGGCATTACCCGTTTGTCTATAAAATGTTTCCTAAAGATGAACAAACCAAAAGAAAATGTTGCCCCAAATGATAGGCCTAGTGGTAAAGTCAAACCTTATACTCCTTAAGCGTTAGAGTTCGATTTATTTCCTTGCCTCCGAACTTGAGATATTGTTTTTAAAAAATGAAAAAAAAAAAAAATGCTGCAAAATTAGATGTTTCCATTTCCATAGCCAGAGTAAAGACCTATAAATTAAGCGACATCCGGTGTCCTTTCTATATGAGAAGCCAGAGATTCGAAGTTCATCAACCATGATTTCCAGCAAGCGGCATTTGATATCCCTTTTTATACTAGAAGTTCATCAACTATGATTTCCAGCAAGCGGCATTTGACACTTAATAACAAATACAATACACTCGTTTACAATTATGGATTCATATTGACTCCATTGACACTTAATAATAATTAATACATCCACCGTCACTCTTTTACATTTTACACTATTATTTAATATTACATTCATTGACGACACTTTTTTTACACTAATCTTGACACTTTTTTACACTAACACTGACATTCTTTTACTCTGACATTTAATAATACATGCACTGACGCTCTTTTACTTTGTCAAATTTTTATACCAACATTGACACTCTTTTAAATTTTTACACCAACATTGACACTCTTTTACACTATCACTTTTTACGCTAACACCGATACTTTTTACATGTGCATTGACAATTTTTTATACTAACACAAAAACTTTTTACATGCACACTGGCATTTAATCACATATGCATTGAAATTCAAAACACATGCACCGGCAATTTATAATACTACCCCTTGACACTTCATAACACCAAGACGACGGGTACTTTTTTTTCTTCTTTGAAAGCCACACACAACTAAGATTCACTAACACTCCAATCCTACGAAGAAACATGACAATGCAAGACCTCAAATTGGCTGGAAGAACTCCAATCCTATATAAAAATTGGAGTTACAAACCTTTCCAACTCGGTCAGGCATATCAACGAACACATGCAGTGCATTCAAAGAAACAACGTGTTCTAAGTTAGTCTCTAACCTCTTTTTCTGAATTCAGTAGCGTCTGTGAAAGAGTATGCGACAATTTTTCAGTTTTGTTGCTGAGAATTGAATTGAAAGGGGGCGTACAATTTCTCGAGTGGCATCTAAAATTATTTGGTAAAGGGGATGGCAACGGGATTAAGGCCGGTGGTGATTGAGGGCAGATCTGAGCGCTCGACCGAGGCGGAAGAGCACAATTGAAGAACTTGATTTTTATCTCGGCGACCTTGGTTGTTCCAAGTTTGGCGACGTAATTTGAAATCGGAGGTATCGGCATGGTTGTTCAGCGGTGCATTATTAGCGCTTACAAAACCCGTTTATCACCAAATCTACACCCACCAATATGCAGTACCCCGAATGTTAGTGTGATTGATAAATGAGTATCCTTATTGTTATATCATTATTCATGCTGTTTACCAAGATGTAGATTTGTTATAAATCATAGAGAAACATGAGTAAAAGTAGATCGCGAAGATCATTATATCACGTCAAAGTTTGACAACGGGACGGGTGTTGTTCCAGAGCCACTCGCGTGCTGAACCATCCAGCAGTGGTGAGACCTATAAGACATGTCAAAGTAGCTATCAAACTATGTTCAAACCACCAAAAATATTGACTTGAATAAAGGCAAATTTATTTTCTCAGTTTCAAGCTTTCTTTCAGAGCTGCACATTTGGATAATATTGCCATTAAACTAACTCTTATAGACCTTCAGCTCCCTGCTTTTTAACTTCAAAAGGCATCCCATTTTGGTACATTTATACTCACTCTGTCCTGAAATGATCTTCCCACATTTTTGCTTGTCATAACACGAAGGTATTTTGAACAATAATTTTAGGTTAATTTAATTATCATTATGAAAATTTATAACATATTATTGATATACCATTATAAATTTTATTATTAACATTTTTTAAATTTTCATTAGGATAATCAAATTATCCTAAAATTATTTTTCAAAATACCTTCGTAATAATAACCAAAAAAGTGGGAAGATCATTTCGGGACGGAGGGAGTATGTAGTTTTCATTTCGTTTATACATGCAGATAAGTGTAACCAAAATATGATGAGATGCACCTGGTTTCTAGAAAAGATAGTCACATGAAAGATATTTAAAATACACTTGACAAAATAGGAGGGTACCTTGTCCCAAACTTGTGAATGGTAATCATTGAGCCAGTTCACCTCCGCAACGGAGAGCAAAGACAAGTCAACCAATTTAGTCTGCATACAATGAGTAAAAGAACGTTCAGATATTAGATAAACTGTAAGTTGTTCCAACACTGTAAGTCAAGCCTCAACACTACGCTTCTTGTGACACTACCCTTGCAGCTGGAAAAGAAAAACCGCAAGACTCCACATTAAATATATATATATATATAAATGTACTCACACCATCCCACTCGAAATAGGATTTTTGGGTTGGGCACGGGGATTAAGGAAACGTTTTAGTTGAGTAGGTGCTATGAGTATGAAAAGTGGGGTAGGAAAGAGAAAGTGAGGTAGAGAGTAACGAGTGGAAAGTTGTTGTGAGAGAAAAAGTGGGTCCCATTAAATAAAACATTTCCATTTTGGGATTGTTTTATTTCGAGTGGGACACCCAAAATGGTAAAATGTCCTAATTCGAGTGAGACGGAGTATATATATATGTATATGTATATATATATGTATGTATATATATATATATATACATACATATATATATATATACATACATATATATATATATATATATATATATATATATATATAGTGATAAGAAAGATGCATAACGGTGTGGGGGGGGGGGATTTATTACAATTATAGATGGTTCTCAGCACCTCATTATCTGGTGCCAAAATTAGAGGATGGAGACACAGACTACGATAAAATTGTTTTTTGGAGCTAAAAAATTGCTGATTACTATTTTCCTTTCGATACATCCCATAATATTTTTTCTCCCCGTTTGTGTGAGTATTCTATGTCATGTTATTTTGCAGATTTGGTTCTTTGAGGAGAGAGTCTGATTGACACAAGTATATGTGATCGTACTGGCAGCACCGAACATAATCATATTCTCCTGTACATTGTTCATAAGAATCATAATGTTTCAAAATGGAATAGAAAGAAAAAACATACATCTGAAGCTGCACTTATGGGATGGACGGAGAATTCATGCCATAGAGTGCACAATACCAGAAACAAATTAACTGTCAACATACCTGTATGGGGACAAAAGTGAGCCTCTCAAATCCTATGTAACTTATTCCCCCGAAACGATTAGGCGTATTAACGTCTTTCACATAAAGGAGATTCTACATGGCACAAACGGAAGGCATAAATAACTGAAGTACTACCTCTGTCCCAAAGTGTATGACCAAAAAAATTTCAAATTTGCTCTTAATCAAGAGCAAACTTGATTATTTTTTTTGTCATTCATTTGGGTCAGAGGGAGTGTAAGATACTGAAAGAAACAACAAGAAAGAAATTAAAACTCTAGTACCAACATAAGCTAGAATAGGCAATAAAAACAAGATTAACAATTTCTTTGAATTCCTGACAAAAAATATAGGACAAGGATCCTGCAGATAGGTGTCAATATGAAGAACATTGTTCGCGGTAATCTACGAACATTAAGGATCCATATATTAATAAAACTATAACTCAAAGAAGGTAGTACCTCGATTCGAATGCCAAAAGCATGGTCTTCATAATAGCCAGGTTCATTGCTAACAACCATACCTTTAAGCAAAGGAGTCATATTTCCAAACCGAAAGCTAATGCTTTGAGGGCCTTCATGAACATTTAATGCAGCTCCTACTCCATGGCCAGTCCCTAGGAAATGAAAGGACAGAAACATACATAAAAAATGGAAAGTAAAACCTACACAACTACTCTATAGAGCTCAGATAGAGAATTTACCATGCCTATAGTCAAGTCCAACTTTCCAAAGAGAAGAACGAGCAAAAGCATCCAATACAAAACCTGGAGTATTTTCTGGGAATACTGCCTGATCAAGAGCTATATGACCCTGAAAATCATCATCATGCAATTAGAACTTACTTTTTTGCCCAGACCACAGTATAAATACTGGTCTAGCAGTTTTAATTGCTCAAGATTTGTTCAATTATGCAACGGTAATAACTCCAGAGGTGTGAAAAGCATTTCCTTCTCTGTAAGATGCGAACTGGTTGGTTCTACTACATTGTCTTTTCTAGAACTCAAAATATTCAAGCATAAATTATCCACAAAAGCCAGAATTCAAGGACTGAAAACACTAATCTTCAACAAGTTGTAGGCATATAGGGCCCAATCATGATATACAATACAAGAAACTTAGCATGGTGGCAATAACAGGATGCTTGAAAATTATCTTAGTCCAACGTACACACAAAATTCACGTTGCAAAAAATTTCCACACATTCAAATGAATATCCATATACTCCCTCCGTCCCAACCTAAAAGCCACAAATTTCCTTTTTGGGCGTCCCATTTAAAAAGGCACTTTCCCAAAAAGGAAACCTTAAATCACTATTCTCTCCACTCATTCTCTCTCCTACTTTACTTTTACACTCACAACATTCTCTTTCTTACATCACCTCCCACTCATTCTCTCTCCTATTTAATTTTTCATACTCACAACATTTAAACTTTTTCTCTTTCCTACATCACATTTCTTATTTTGCATGCCCTCTCCATTTTGTGCCTTTTAGGCTGGGACGGAGGGAGTATTTGAAAACAAGAGTGTATGCAAATGCCACAATCCTACATTGACCTGTTCAAATAAATTGAGGTGACAGCGTTAAATTCTTCCTCTTGGAAAGTGTGTAAAGAGTTTTGCGGACAAGAGAACTAAGAAGACATAGCACCTGCAAAACTCGAGTGAAGCATTCTTTTTCTCGTGCGGAAGGTTCACCAAAATGTACAGTCCTGGTTACGTCAGTTGTTCCATCAATATACTGAGCTCCACTGTCCAACAGGAAGAGCTTCTGTGCATCAACAACACTACAGCTATCTGGTTCAGGCTTGTAATGTATTATAGCACCATTTGCACCAGAACCTGTAAATTGTTATGGCACTTGTGTTATAAAAACAACCAGCTCACATGGTGGAAAATATTTATCATTTTAGACATTTTTCTCGGCAGTTCCACTAATAGTACTATCAACCGAGATAGCACAAGTACATACAGATCTTACACTAGAGAGAGAGAGGTTTATTTCTGTCATGTGTGTGACTGTATGGGTGGGGCATGGGGATGTATTTTTTATAGTGTACTTGCGTCTTTGTATTTCTTATGATTTGTCTTAAATTTATACTCCCTCCGTCCCATCCAAAGAGGCATAAATTTCCTTTTCGAGCGTCCCATTTGAAAGGGCACAACCCAAAAATGGAAAGTTTTTTATTAATTATTTATTTGTGGGACCCACTAGTCATACTCACAATAACTATCCACTAACTATTCTCTACCCCACTTTTTCTTTCCTACATCACTTTTCATACTCACAACATTTATTCCACTATACTCCCTCCGTCCCAATAGTAGCTTCCCATTTTGCCATTTTGGGTGTCCCGTTAATAGCTTCCACTTTCCTTTTTTGGCAAAGGAATCTTTACTATTCCCTCCACTCATTCTCTCTCCTACATTATTTTAATACTCACAACACCATTATAATTTACTATTCTCTCCACTCATTCTCTCTCCTATTTTCAAATTACACTCACAACATTTTTTCTTCCCCCTATTTTCTTAATTTGCGTGCTTGGCAAAAAATGGGAAGCAATTGTTGGGACGGAGGGAGTACACTTTTTTCTTTCCTACATCACTTTTCTTAATTTCCGTGCAAGGCCAAAACTTTGCCTCTTCGGACGGGACGGAGGGAGTATAGTTTTCTATAGGAAAAATTGCAAATGAAAATCACTGAATTATTCACTTTTTGTGGGTTTCACCACTAAACTAATTTCCGTTGCAAATAACACATTGTAATTTATTTATTTTTGCATCCATAGTCAATATCACTAACGGGGTTAGTTATTTCCCGTTAAATGTGCCATTGCATGTGACCTTTTTCGGGGGTATTTTCAGTAGTTCACTCCTCATTAACATTAAAAGGATAAACTTGTTCTAAATAAGTCCTTGGCCAATTGATCTCTCTCATGCTCATCACTTAACTTCTTTCACACTTTAGTTGTGATGTTTACTCTTTTTTTTCACTTTGTCATCATTATGTTAATTTGACGTTTATTTCGATGTTAAATTTATTTGTAAATGTTTAATTTTTTAAATAAGTTATCCCACCGCTTCACCCACCACCGTCATCACCAACAAAACACCACCATTATCACCAATAAAAACAATATATACTTATATGTTTTTTGAAAGATGTATTCAATGTTAAAAAATATATATCATATAATTTTGAAATATTCATTTTGATTTTGGGACGGAGGTAATATATACAAACAACCACCACCATATAACACTCACCACCCACCACCATCATCAACCACCACCACCTAAAACGCCCATTATTCAAAAATCAAAACCAAAAAACAAAAATCATAACCTAGAAAAACAGAATCAAAACTCCAGTTTCTTTTTTTTTTATGATGATAAACCATGCTACATATCTAAAACACCAATGACAAATTGCTTCCTGGATAGAAGGCGATTAGTCATGAACTTCCTGGTACTAATGGTGACAGCCTTGGTATCCGCCATTTTCAATTAGGGTTCAGGTCTGCAAAACTCGAAAACAATCAAAATTTAAAACCCAGATTCGTCATCAACCACTAGATTTAATTTTAAGCTTGGTACGAATTTAAAAAAAAGGAAGGCTTCAGATCCGCAATCAATGGTGAGGGAGATGGAGAGGAAGACGGACTGAACGGTCACCGGTGAGGTAGCCATGGGTGAGGCGGCGAGAAATGGTAGGGACGGGGATATGGGCAGCCATGGAAAGAGGAAAAAAAGGGTAGGGTCAAGTAGGGGGAAGAGAGGGGGGGGGGGGAACGGCATGGGGGTGAGGGCGGAAATGGAGGAAATCAACCGAATTGAAGCTACTAATTAAACTAGCTATGGCTACCCCTGCTAAAGTTAAGAAAGCTAAGCTATGTAAAATAACAAAACACAATTCAATCCACGCCTCCATCATCGCTATTGTTGCCCTACGTATACCGTGAATAGCGACCAACCCTTCCCACGAGCCTTTCACGTGACTACGACTAATTTACTATGTTGACCTTACATATGGATGTGAAAAGACCATGCAACCCCTGCCCTTTTAGTTGGGCTGTCACACTCATGGGGGAGGGGGAGGGAGGCGGAGTGGTCAGAAGGTAGGAGGGTGGGGTGGGCCAGTGAGAGAGGACAAAGAAGACGAATGAATTGAATGAAGAAGAAGGTAGGGATTTTAGGTTTTTAAGTTTTTTTCTTCTTTTCTTTTTTTCTATTTACCCCTACATTTTTCAAAAGTACAATTTAAACCCTACATCTTCTTTTTAGACCAATCTCCCGAAAATACCCTTTATGATTTTATCACCCGTCATGTGTGTGTCTGTGTGTGTTGGGGGGGTATATGTAATGGATCAGCTGCTTGACTACCACGACTTCAGGTTTTCAAAAGGTTGCAATTCTACTCAAATTGGCAACCATGATCTGGAGGATTTTAACAAATTATTACCCATGCTTAACATGCTTGCTAGTGAACTCAAGCTGCAAACAAGAAGCAACGCATTGAACTGACTGATGTTTAAACTTATCCTCATAGTGAAATACAGCAAGAACTCGTTTATATTTCTACAAGTAACAGCTATCTTTTCTCTAGACCTCAAAAGGTAGAAAACACAATACTCCCTCCGTCCCAGCTTAAGCTTCACCAATTACCCAAAAGGGCGTCCCGTTACAAGCTTCACCTTTCCTAAAATGGTAATAAATGTGGGCCTCATTTGTCAACCCCACTCACTTTTTCCTCTCACATACTTAAATTGTGGGCCCCACTTGTCATATCCACTAACTTTTTCCCCTCACACATTTAAATTGTGGGCCCCACTTGTCATACCCACTCACTTCTTCCCTCTCACAACCCATTTTCCACTCATCACTTTCCTTAATTTTTGTGCCTCACCAAAATGGTGAAGCTTAACCCGGGACGGAGGGAGTATTAAATTAGACCAGTCACAAGGAAAACAAAATCAAATGAAGTTGATGATCGAAGCAAGATATTTAAAGAGAGATAATATACCACTTATAGTATCGAAGCTTGTATCAAGAAAACCAGATTGGTTTGAACGAAATTCAAGAAGTTTGTCCGCAACTTCTACCTCAGTCACTACCACATTTTTATGAACTTCTTCCTCCAGCCAGACCCAAAACTGAGCTAGAGCAGCTGCGTCCCTGCATACAAAGCATTACACATACAGCATGAAAGTGTATTAGCCATCTGACTCTGCCTCATTAGTATGAACAGTAAAACAGGAGATTGTCAAACTCCAAGGTAGATGTGCTTTCCATTGGGTGTTTGTGGGTATGTCCTTTGGTTCTCCGGGGAAGGTGGGCTTATATGGGATAAGTGATCTTGAACAATGGTTTGGTAAAGAGTTCAAGCTGTATCACCTCATGCTTGCCACGTATTAAGTCATTTTTCACCTTTTTCATATTTTTCTGCATGTGTTCTGAATGACGATAAAGAGAATGTTGGAGAAGGATAACATCAAAATTTTCTACCCTGCCGGGTTTTTAAGTTTTCCTTTTACACACACAAGGGAAAACATAAACGAGAGTAAAACAGATGAATCAGTAATGATCAACGATGCTCAATTTACCTCAGATGAGAATTGCGCATTCCTTCCAATTCAGCAGCATTTTTAACTGCTTTTGCAATCGAGATAGGAGAACTCCTATAAAATGTAGTGGGTCCCCCTGATTGACCACTAGAATCATCATCTGACGTATTTTTAGTATTGCTTTTATTACCAAGGCTATCAAAATATTTATCACATGCCAATGCATATGTGCTAACAACAGCGGCATTAATTGATGCTGGATCCAACCAAAGGTGTGCTCCTCTTGCTGCCAAGCTGAAACAGGATTATATTATTCAGCAATGAGAATAAAAAATCTAGCATATTTATTATACTCCATAATGCATAAGAAAGCCTACAAATTTCGATTTAATTGAAGGATGCTATATAGTGAAAGGACAAATTGCTTGTACACACTATTGTATCATTCTGAAAAGAGGCATGCCCGCAATTTCTTTAACCAAAGTCACATAAACCTCAATATTCAAATCCTTGCTACTTCTATTTATACATATTCATGAGAATTGAACCAGTAATGCATATTTTGTCATTTTTTAACTGAGAAATCTCACAAGGCTCCCAAACCCACCTTTCTATTTCAGAAAGAATGGTCTCATATGATCTCAGCTCTATGCCTGCGCCCTTCAAGTAGTTCATTACTTCAGGAGTGACTTTGGAATCATCAATAAACAACTTCGCTGAATCAATCTCCACTAATAAGTATGCATACATAACAGGAGAATGTGGAATGTCGCTTCCTCTCTGAAAAAAAAAGCACTAAAGAAACATTGATGGACAAAAACAAGAACCAAGAAAGAGAACTCACCCTATAACTTCACACAAATAACAAAAAACAGTTCTCTCAAAGAACACGGCCTCGAATTCAGTGATGTGAACCAATTTAGCCTCCTTTCTTTCCTACTGTCATCAACCCCATATGGGTGGGAACCTCTAACTTGGTTTCCTAGTTAGTATTTTTTTTCTAGTCTCTCCGTCCCAAAATGGATGTCCATAAAAATTAAAATTTGCTCTTGATCAAGAGCAAATTAGATTATTTTTTTGGACATTCACTTGGGGACAGAGGGAGTAGTATGCAAGGGAAATCAGATTAAAGTCTGCTGCAAAGTGTTTCTTAGTGCATTGATAACTCAGCCATATAAAGTAGTGCTCTAACTTTCTCCACTATATCCTTGGACTGATGTGTGAAATGAGGTCCTTTTAATTTATTTACTGTAACTAAAAAATTTTGAATGATGATTCAAGTTTGATACCTAAAAATTTGTTTCTAGCTTGCAAACCATAGAAACTTACCATTAAGTGTCATATAACATTGAGTTGAGTCTATGCTAACAACTTCTTAATCTCGGTGGGGGCTCATTTATTGTAATGGATGTACATATACTCCACATGTTTTTCATAAACATATCCTACAACTACTTCGTCGTTGAAATATAAACGCTAAGCTAAAGATACATAAGGGTCCTCAGAGAAATGCAGCTATAGGTCAACATATATAGACAATTAATAAAACATATAATTAAAAAAAAAAAAAGTTGAAAGCATTACCAAGTTCAGCAGCCAGGCAATTTCATCAAGCATAGAGATGATGATTGCAGAGGAGCCAGCATCAGTCAGTTCTGATCTCAGGTTGGATAGTTTTGACAGCACATCTATACCAGCGTATTTAAGGTCATGAATTCTAATCGGGTTGTTTGGAGGTTTTGGCCTTGATTCTTTCCATACCGCATCCACAAGATTAAAATCATACAAGTAAACCAAATGATGATTGTTTCTAGATATTTCTTCCTTCAATTCCTCTAAAGCATTAGAAGAAAAGAGAAACTGCTCCCTTCACAAAAAGAAAGAGAAGGGGGCATCAGAGACAAGCAGATGAAGGATATTATGCATAACTAAATGGCACATAAATGGCATAATCACGAAGAAGGGACTACACACGCACACTCTCTTTCACACGCACACACACACATAATTATACACATAAATTTTTAGAAGGATCAGCTGTATGATCTATCATCTAACTGAAATGAAGAAGAATGAGATTAAAGTGATCTTCGTGACAAATATCTCCAGTATAATGTTGGGATAGAGGATCAATTGGGCTAGACATCGAAGCAAGGGGAAGATTTTTCGTAGCAGGTTTCTGGGGTCAAGAGCGGCCGCGCTGCCTATGTGCGCGACCGCGCTCTTGTGCCGAGAATGGTGCTCGGGAGGAACATCTTCGAGGGCGACCGCGCTGAGAGGAAGGGCGACCGCGCTCAAGGGCCGAGGCTGGCGTTGGTTTTTTGCCTGGCCAATAGCGCGACCGCGCTTAGCAGAGAGCGGCGCGCTCCGCCCGTTCAACAGAATCAAAAGTTTCCTTGTTTGTTTAGGTTTTTGGACTCTACCTCTAGGTCATATATAAACAATGTTCCGCCCCAATTCAGTTGTAACAAAAATTCTAATTACATAGTGCAAGATCCTGGCAGTAGTGCCCCCGTGACGTAGCCAATCAAATTGGTGAACTGGTTAACAATTTCTTGTGTTCTTTTCTGCTTTCTTTGATTTCTTGTGCTTGGTTTGTGTGCGATTATTATTCTTGTAGGTTTGCTTGGGTGTGGAGGGCCATATTCTCAACAACTGTATCGTAGCTTTTGGTTTCAAGATCAAGGGAGTTGTTCCAAGCAATCAAGAATGGGCAAGGACAAACAAAGGCTGAGAAATTCGATGGGTCGACTACTACATATTGGAGGATGCGATTGAGGATCTCTGTACAACAAGGATCTCTACAAGCCTCAAGGGTGTCAAACCGGAAGATGTAAGTCGGGAGGAATGGGAACTCATGGATCTGAAAGCCACTAAAGGGTGGTCGATCTACTTTGTCAAAGTGGATTGCGAAGACTACCGGGAAGGCGACAACCACCAAGGAGCTATTGGATTATCTTACCGAGAGATTTAAAACTCCGTCTGCCGCAAATAAGGTTGATTTGATACGTAAGACGGGTAGTCTCAAGATGCAAGAGGGAGGATCCTTGGCTAAGCACATCGATGAGTTTATGGATGGATGTCATAGATTCATTGGCCGGTGGAGATCAAGTTCGATGATGAGGTTCATGCATGCTTGTTGCTAGCTTCTTTACCTAAGTTGGAGCGGAACGGTGGATCGCAATCAACGCTTCACAGGGTAAGAAAAAAATTGAAATATGATGATGTTAAAGACTTTCTTTTAGGTGAGGAAAATCGCACGAAGAAGTCTGGGGACATCAAGTACTTCTCGGGAGCGGCTTTAGCTACTACTAGTAGGGGAAGTCGGGTACTAGCAAACAAGGGAGAACCGAATCTAGGGAGAACGGAGCGAGTGGAAAGGGCAAAGCCGATGAGACCCAAGGATAAACCGAAGGTTGCGAAGGGATCTCGTTCGAGTGCTATTATCAGGGAATTGGGACACTTCAAAAGGGATTGTCCAAATCGTAAGGGCAATCAGGCGAATGTGGCGGTCGAAGGTGATGATGTGCGGTTACGAGTGTTAGTAGGCACTAGAATCAGGTCTTGGATTCGGGGGCATCATTCCACTCTTTGAGCATAAGGAAGAGATGGATAATTACACTTCCTAGGTGATTTCGGGAAGGTCTATCTAGGCGACGGCGAGCCTTTGGAAATCAAGGGGAAGGGGATGTCGAGATAGGAGCATCGGACGGGAAGGTTCTACATCCGAACGGGTCGACATTAGGGTTTGCTCAAAAGAACCTACTTTCGGTTAGGCGGTTGGACGAAGAAGGGTTACAAGGTGACTTTCGGGCATTTGCGAACCTGGGTTATTACCAAGGAGGATTGTGAGATCGCTCGGGGTAATAAGGAGGGTACTTTGTATTTGGCGGGCGCAACAACACCAAGGATAAGTATTGCGGCGGCAGCCAAGGGTGATACACCGATTTCAGGGCACTGTCGATCGGGTCGCGAGTGAGACAGGGATGAAGGTACTTTGTTCCAAGGACTACTATCGGGTTTCAAGACAACCAACGTGGGGATCTCGAAGATCATGTTTGCAAAATAAGGGAGGAATAATTTCTCGAGGACAGGTGGGGGATCGAGGGAAGCAAAGTTGGGAATTGGTTCTACACCTGACTTCAAGGGCCATCTCCTACATCTCTCAAAGCGGGTGGTGCGTCGTATTACATGACTTTTATTGATGATTCTACAAGGAAGGTCGGGTCTATTTCTTGAAGGGGAAAGATGAAGCTTTCGAGGTGTTCAAGAAGTGGAAGGCTTTGGTGGAGAATCAAACGGACTTAAGCTTAAGTGCTTGAGATCGACAACGGGGAGAGTTTCGCTCGTGGAGTTTAGGGAATATTGTCCGCGAATGGTATTCGTATGGAGAAGACTCGAGAAGACTCCACAACTCGACGGGGTAGCGAAAGGATGAACAGAACATTGAACGAGCGGGCTAGAAGTATGAGATTGAAGTGTGGACTTCCGAAGACGTTCCGGGCATATGCAGCTTGACACGGCTTTTCTTGATCAATCGGGGACCATCGGTTCCATTGGGGAACGGAATTCCGTGAGGAAGCTTGGGAGGCAAGCGGGTAAATCTGTCCTTTCTTCGCGTATTCGTCGCGTTTCTTATGTTAAGTATTGATTCCAGCGAGAGAACTAAATTAGATGCTAAATGCGGTAAGTGCTGCATTTATTCGGGTATGGCGGGGACGACTTCGGGTATAAATTTTGGGATGATCAAAACCATAAGGTTATTCGTAGTCGAGATGTGGTATTCAATGAACAGGTTTTGTCTGAGATGAAAGGGGGCATCCGATGATACTAGTTCGAGCCAGGAGGTTGTCAGAGGTGGATATTCCAGACTCGGGTGGAGCAGGCAGTTCATGTTTGACTACGGTCGGGAGGTCATCAAGATGAACCACATACTCCCGAGCCAGGATATTCCGATGCGTAGATCCAAATAGACGTGGATCACCCGATGTATACTCCTTCGAATTATTATTTGTTTGACATATAATGGGAACCTAATGTTATGCGGAGGCATTCAGTAGTGTGCTTTGTAACAAGTGGAAAAGTCGCAGATGATAGACGGTCTCATCAAGGCCAACAAAACTTGGGAGTTGATTAAACTACCTGGGGAAGAAGGCACCGCATAATGAAGTGGGTTTACGGGATCAAGGAGAGCGACGGTAGCAAGCGTTACAAGGCAAGACCAGTTGTTAAAGGGTTTCGAAGTATGGTACGTTGACACTACACCGAAGTATTCGCTGGCCAGGTTGTGAAGATGACCACCATCGAGAATGGTTCTGGGGATAGAGTGGCGGATGACTTCTTTCAGCTGAGATGGATGTGACGCCAAGACGCCTTCTTCATGGAGACTTGGAGGAGGAAATTTACGTATGTACACACCGAGGGTTTCTTGTGCAGGGTAGCGAGGAGCTAGTTTGCGGATTGACTAAGAGCTTGTATGGCCTTAAACAAGCTCCTGGCAGCTGGTACAGATGTTTGATGGATTCATGCACGACATTGATTTTATCGAGATGCGAGGCGGATCATTTGTCGCTACTTGAGAACACGGACAACGGGTATATTATCTTCTTTGTTATATGTGGACGACATGTTGATAGCGGGCTCTAGCAGAGAGGTAAACAGGTCAAGACTCGCTGTCGAACGGTTCGAGATGAAGGATTGGGAGAGGCAAGGAAAATCTTGGGCATGCGGATTGACGGGATAGGGAGTCGGGCAAGCCGGGTTCTTTCACAAGCGTAATATGTTGAGAAGGTCTTAGCAAGGTTTTGTATGGAAGAGGCGAAGCCAACAGGACGCCATTGGGTTTGCATTTCAAGCTATCCGAGAGGACTCGCCTAGTAACAAGGAAGAAGCGTGGCAAGACGGAGAGAGAACTCCATATGCTTCCGTGGGAGTCTCATGTATGCGCTGATAAGGCCTGACATCGTAACAGTGCGGTGGGAGTAGTCACCGTCTACGGCAATCCAGGAAAGCAACATCGGGAAGCGGTTAAGTGATCCTACGTTATTCAAGCGGTACCGCCGGTAAGTGCTCTATGTTTTTCAAGCAAGGAAGTGGTGTTAGCGGGTTATGTCGGGATGCGGACTTGGCATCAGTGATCTTGATAAGAGGAGAAGTACTACGGGTTATGTGTTTACGTTGGGTGGTACAAAGAATCTCCCTGGGCTTCTAAGTTACAAAAGATCGTGACTCGATCGCCGACCGAAGCATATGTGGCGATGAAGCAAGTAAAGAGATGGTTTGGCTCACTGCAAAACTTCTTGGGTGAACTTGGGAAGACGCGAAGTGGTAATATTCTCTACAAATGGCGCCGAGCGCACCAATTCACTGCAAAGAATCCGGCATTTCATTCGAGGCCGAAGCATTGATCAACCGAGGTTTCACTACATCGTGCATCTCTTGGAGGAGAAGACTTTGTGGCTTGAGAAGATATCGGGATCGGAGAATCCTAGCCGACATGTTTGACGAAGGTTGTGAACCTTGAGAAATTGAAGTTGTCAAAAGCTTCATTGGGCTTGAAGAATGAGAGAGGAGGATGGCACTACCATGATCGAGGTGAGCAGGAGGACACCAAGGGTGAGTCAAGACTATCACTGGGCTTATATGTGTGGTTGATCTCTAGGTGGGAGATTGTCAGATGGGATAGAGGATCGGTGGGCTGTACATCGAAGCAAGGGGAAGATTTTTCGTAGCATGGGTTTCGGGGTCAAGGGCGGCCGCGCGCTGCATGTGCGCGACCGCGCTCTTTGCAGGCCGAGAATGGTGCTCGGGAGGAACATCTTCGGGCGACCGCGCCGAGAGGAAGGGCGACCGCGCTCAAGGGCCGAGGCCGGCGTTGGTTTTGCTCGTCGATAGCGCGACCGCGCTTAGCAGAGAAGCGGCCGCGCTCACTTGGTTCGGCTCAACAGAATACCAAGTTTCCTTGTTTGTTTAGGTTTTGACTCTACCCCTAGTCATATATAAACAATGTTCCGCCCCAATTCATTGTAACAAAAATTCTAATTACATAAAGTGCGAATCCTGGCTTGGTAGTGCCCCCGTGCACGTAGCCCCAATCAAATTGGTGAACTGGGTTAACAATTTCTTGTGTTCTTTTCTGTTTCTTTGATTTCTTGTGCTTGGTTTGTGTGCGATTATTATTCTTGTAGGTTTGCTTGGATGTGGAGGGCCATATTCTCAACATATAAATGAATCAAATTGTTTTGCCAAATTATACAATCTTTCAATCTATCAACAAACTTGTTCAAATTTCACAGCTAGTTTTTCCACATCAAACTATCCAAAATGATATCCCAATCTTCTCAAATTTAACAATAATTAGCATATACTCATCTAATGAATGAAATCTGGGGATGAAAGCACTATTGCACAACATAATAATCTCTGAAATATCCAACAGCAATGTTAATGAGAACATGATAAGAGCTATGCAACAATAAAAGAGCTCATTAGTACTCACGGGATCAACGCCGATTCTGGAACCAGGAGTCAGAGAACCGTTAAGCCACTCACTAGTGGTCGGGACTCCTAAATTGCCAGCACGCATAAGAAGCCAACTAGAGTTGAGCTGCTTCTCAGCCTGATACCAGCACAGAGGGAAGAAATATTACTCTCAAGCTGCCAAGCAAGATTGCATCACAATGTTAAGAAACATAATAATAGCTAGCTAATCAAATTCACATCCATACCTGGAGAAAGTAACGCCCATCTGTCCAAAGAGCTGCTTTATTCAGTGTGACAACTGCAGTGCCAGCACTGCCAGTAAAGCCTGAGATATAGGCCCTCCTCATGTAGCATTCAGCAATAAACTCACTCTGGATCCAAAAAAGAAATATACCAGAAAGATTAGAATCATTCACGTTTAAGTTTGCGATTAACTACTTCCATGCCGAGTTAGCATGACAATTAATCAGCCCTAAATGGGGAATCCATACTTTGCAGACAACAGAAGTTGTTGTTTTTTATTTAGCTTGTAATCAAAGCCCTTCAAGTAAGAATTAGATTGATAAAACAAGCCACATTAGCATATCCTCAGAGCAAAATAAGTAAACCAGATACAATTTTGGGGGGGGGGGGGTCAGTTACTGATTCACTAAAAGAGTAAATAATCAGCCTAAATAGTCTGTTCTCTTCTTATTTACTTGCATGAACAAGCCAAATGGACTGCTTGGCCAAAACCACATATGTCCAGGATGTTTCTTAGGGTGTGAGTCTATGCAAAGCTGTTGCACTGCTTAGCCTTTTTCTTCAATAAAGATAACCAAATTGAGTAATCTCAAACTTTAGTTTCTACTTAACAGCATTCCTATGAGAGAAATCTTGGGAGGAAAATGTGGAAAACATCATCAGGCTAGGTGTGATAAGAGATTATGTGAGCTGAATATTTTTTAAGTTTTTCATGTTCTTCATTAGAGTGAAGGAAGTGAAGTCTAATTCATCTTTTATATGCTCCCTCCATCCCAAAATAATGTTCCCATTTGACTATTCAAGGATTTTAGTGATGTGTTTACTTTTCTAAGATTACCCTTGACGAGAGTAAATATTAGTATATTACACTCATAACTATAGTAATTAAAGAGTATACATTTTTATCACAAGAATACTGTGGGAAGTTCAATGGTTTTAGTCATTCAATTATGGATATGAGAACATCTTTTGGGGAGAAACAAAAATGGCAAACGGGAACATCTTTATGGGACGGAGGGAGTATAATGTGAAGATGATATATAAACTGTCACGCAAGTTCTTTCACAATATTCAACTAACATCCGGAAAACCAATTGCTTTTCGAAGAAGGGTTTTTATTGGGTGCGAGGGGATGCTAGAGTAGGGAGGACCACACCAACTTATAACAATGAGGAAGTAGATTTCTATGAACACTGTCAAGATCGTGAATCATTACAACGACAACAACAACAACAACAACGTCTTAGTCCCAAAATAATTTGGGGTCCGCTAATATGAATCCTCATATGTAATCGTGAAAGAAAAAATGTAAGAAAAAATAAGTTTTAAAGAAGAAATAGGTGGGGAAAATTAGAAAATGAAAGAAGAAAAGAAGAAAAAAATAATGATAGTAAAAGATTAAATATATAATAGATAGGGAAAATGAAAATAGTAGTAATAATAATTAAAAAAAAAGACATCAACCCCCATCACCCACATGAATTTTTGCCCTCCACTCCGGCCTCTTTAACGCTAAATTTTCATCAAATCAAAGTAAACTCATATCGTTTTCAATCACCTAATCCAAGTTAGCTTGCCCCTCGCCATTTTATCACTTCTCCACTATTCAAGCCTCCTAACCGGTGTATCACTCGATCTCTATCTCACATGACCAAACCACCTTAGAAGATTCTCCCTCATTTTATTCTCAATGGGCGCAACTCCTACTTTACCCCTAATCACCTCGTTTCTCAATCGATCATTCCTTGTATACCCACACATCCATCGTAGCATACTCATCTCCGATACATTCATCTTTTGAACGTGACACTGTTTCACGCATAGTTATTAAAAGCGTGCCTAGGGGCGCGCCTAGGCTCCGGGCGCAGAGAGGCTCAACTTTGGAGCCTGGATTGTGCTAGGTGAGGCTCTGTTTCATAGGCGATGGATTAGGCGCGCCTAGGGCTGAAGCGCGAGCCTTGATGGTGTGCGCCTAGGCTCCGGGCACAATAATTGACCAACAATTAAATCGTAATTAAACCTAATACGCGACTAATACTCTTCTCTGCCACGACTCTCTCACGTACGCGTGTCATAACTTTGTATAAGAGTAGCGATCACTAGGAACTCCTTCAAACTAACAGCGATGACCTTCGGCGACCTGGGAAGAACTCTGGCGATCTCCCTGATCACTTGATGTTGTATGTATACTATATTTTAAGTATAGTATACATACATTTATGACATATAACGTATGTTTGTGCTTGTTTCTTTTATGGCTTATAACGTATGTTTGATTTACTACCTGCATTTGGTTTATTACTCATCTTGATATTGTATGTATACTATATTTTTAGTATTTTAAGACATTTTTGCATCGTCACTCGGGCGCGTGCCCGCCTTGCGCCTAGGCTCCGGGCACACCTTTTGCGCCTTGGTGCGCCTTGGGCCTTTAATAACTATGGTTTCACGACCAACATTTAGTGCCATATAGCAGTGTCGGCATAATTGCGGTGCGGTAGAATTTTCCCTTTAATCTATAGGGCATGCCGGGATCACATAGAAACATTGTGACACTCTTCCACTTTAACCAACCTGCTTTAATCATATGAGTCACATCTTCATCTAATTCTCCATCATTTTGGATAATAGATCCAAGATATCGAAAAAACTTAGAAGCTTGGACAATCATTCCATTGAATGTGATCACCCCTGCCTCGCTGCTTCCAACTCTGCTAAACTTACACTCCAAATATTCAGCCTTGCTTCCGCTCGTTCTAAAACCTAGAGATTCCAAAGTGTGTATCCACAACTCCAATTTACTTTCAACGCCGTCTTTTGTCTCATCAATTAACACAATATCGTCTGCGAATAAAATATACCATAGTATATCATCTTGAATTTACCTCGTCAATTCGTCCATTATCAAAGCAAATAGAAAGGGACTAAGTGCAGAACCTTAATTCACTATAATAGTAATAGGAAACTTTTTTCTCTTCTCAACACTAGTCCGTACACTAGTATTAACTCCATTATATATGTCCTTGATAATATTAATATATTTCTTTGAAACGTCTGTTTTTGTTAAAGCCCACCAACGTACCTCTCTTGGCTTTCTATCATACGCCTTCTTCAAATCAATGAAAACCATATGCAAATCTTTCTTCTAATCCCACCAACACTAGTCCGTACACTATTGCTAACTACATTATACATGTCCTTGATAATATTAATATATTTCTTTGAAACGCCTTTTTTTGCTAAATCCCACCAATGTACCTCTCTTGGCCCTTTATCATACGCCTTCTTCAAATCAATGAAAACCATATGCAAATCTTTCTTCTAATCCCAGTATTTCTCTATGGTTATCCTCATAAGATAGATTATCTCCGTAGTCGATCTTTCGGGTATAAATCCAAATTGGTTGCCCGAAACATTCACAATTCTCTTTAGCATTTGTGCAATCACTCGTTCCAAAAGTTTCATAGTATGACTCATTAGTTTGGTCCCCGATAGTTGGCACAATATTAGACATCACCTTTGGGTTTATTTGGAAAGGTTGCTCCGATTTAGTGAATCATTAATAAATGTAAAATGTGCGCAAAAAATACCATGTAAAGACATCAGTGTATTATATATCTGCTGACGTTATAATTGATTCAGAAGCTAGGGAAGCAAAGCTTCTTTCTTAAATCGAATGTCTTTAAACCCCAAACAAAAAGGGAGCTTTTCAATCAAGTTCAAGTTCTGTTAGCACTTTCTAAAATGAGATACATTGACAATAAATGGGGGGATAATCTGCAAATAAATCTGGAGCTTCTCATTATCTTGAGAAACGACTTAGCTACAGCTGATCGAACACAAGTTCTAGAATTATTAATGTCAAGAACTCCATGCATCAAGGTGCACACAGAAGCGAATGTAATATTGAAATCGCAGACGCATATCGATAAGCACAACCTATAAACAGTTTCAAAGCTGAAATCTTAGAATAGGCCTGCCATGGGATGATTAATCTTACTTGGATTCAAAAAAAAAAAGTTGCTTTCAAAAAGGGCAACACTTAAGAAACCCCAAATTCAGATTATGCATCAACTAGGTCAAAACTTAAAAGATAAAAAACAACCTGGTGGGCATCCTGAGAAGGGATGATATAAGCGTCAATATCAACACCAGGCTTTGTAAAAAGCTCGCGCAAGGCGACAAGTTTTTGATCTTTCTCCCCGTCGGTACCGCCGGGCTTTCTTCGGAGCTCAGAAGAGGGTTTAGCGGTGATGGAGCTGGAATTTCTAACGACGAAAGCCGGAAATTTTGGGGATTTCGCAAGAAATTTGGGGATGGAAGAGAAATTGAGAAGAATTGGAGGGGACGGAGAGTAGAAACGAAAAGAGGTGATAGGATTCAGCTGGCGGGAATGGATGGTTGCGGTCGACATGGGTCTAGAGAGATAAAAGGCAGAGGCCATTGTTACCGATGATTTCATCCTCGAAATGGAATTGGAACTGACTGTGTCGACTGTTTCTTAATCACGGAATCGTGGATAAGGAACATAATTGAATTGTGTCAAATTGCATTTTAATTACCGACGAGACGAGAGGAATTTGTTAATATATTTTAATTGGTTATTGAATTTGAATCTTCTATATTATAAATGGCAACTGTCCAACTCAGCAATGAACAGTACAATGAATAGTGCCAAAAAAAAAAAAAATTCATTTTGCTCTCACTAAGTTGTCCCTTTTCCATTTTGCCCTTTTTTTTAAATAAAAAATATATTGTATAAATGGCAACTGCCATAAACAGTACTATGAACAGTACCCAATTAATTTTTTCCATTTTACCCCTCAAATTATGCCAAGGTTCTTTATTTTCAATTTTACCCTTAATTTTCAAAATAACTTTTAATTTACAATCTTTGCGATGTGTAATTTTGGATGAACCGTTAAAAATTTAACAAATAGCATAACATGTGCCGCTCACGTGAGTTAATTAAGGAATATTTTGATATTTTTCATAGAATGAGACTTATAACCACCGCTCCATTTTTCCTCACCTCACTCTATGTCTTACTAAAGTCATTGCCAGAATCCTTTTCTCAAAATCAAAGAAATCATAAATCAATCAACAAAAATCTAATCGCTCTCTTACATACACATCGCAAAGATTGTAAATTGATCTTACCATTCAACAACGCTAGAGACATGAATTGCCCAAGTGGGCAGCGAAAGGGCATAGGAGGGTTCAGCGAGTTGCAAGGTGGAACCTACTAAAGATAAATCAGTCGCAAAGGCGGGACCCACCATTACAGCAAGACCCGCAACTCCGACGAGAGCTGCAATGGCTTTCTAGGTCTGCACAACTATGGGCTTTGGGCTAGGAATATGGTGGGTGCCATGGGAACTGTGGAGTGTAAATTGAGATGAATGAAAGGACTGTTTGGGAAATTGAGGAGTGGGTGGTATCGGAGAAGATGAAGAAGACAGTAAGCTTGTGATAGCCATGGTTTTCCCCAACAATTTCTCATCAACTTCATGAAAAAACGTAGCATAAGGATACGAAACCCCAACATTATTAATCAAAACCCCAACATCCAACCCATCAATTATTTCCTTAATTTTCTCAACACCTTCATCCAAATTATCGGAGAAATCAACAACAACATATCTAACCCAGATCCAACAGAGAGAGAGAGGGAGAGTGTGTGTAGAAGATAGGAAGAGAGAGGGAGAATGTGTGTAGAAAAGAGAAAGAGAGAGAGAGGGAGAGAGATGAAGATGAGGCGACGGTGGCGTCTCTCTAGTGGCCGTCTAATTCAATTGCCCCTCGTTTTCTCCATTGGTCACATATCTGAACAAGAAAACCAATGGGTGGCGGCTGAAAAGGGGAAGTGAGAGGTGAGGTTTCTACAACTAATGAGAGAGAGATATGGGGAGAGGGATGAAGAAGTGGGGGAGGAATGAGGAGGGGTAAGGCAGAGATGGAGTTGTCGACGCCATCGACGGAGGAGGCTGGTGGTGGGGTTTACGTTTTTGTTTGATGTATGGAAGGAGAAAGAAGTGTCTTTCTGGTCTTCTCATTCAATGTAAAAGACCAAAATCCCCTAAATAACTCACGTGAGCGGCACATGTTATGCTATTCGTTAGATTTTTAACGGTTTATCCAAAATTACACCTGATTGCAACAAAAAGACAAACTCAATAATCAACTTGTAACAAATGCAAATTCGATAATCAATTAAAATATCTTGACAAACTCAGCTAACTAAAATGCAATTTGCCCATTGAATTAGTTTATGTGCAAGATTTTAATTTTGGGCAATAGAGGGCTGCTATATGTGCAGATTAGCTCGAAAATAGACTTGAAATTTTTTGGCTTCGAGTGAGCTCGAGTTATAGCTTGATCTTAAGCTCGAACAAAAATTTTAATTTGGAAAAAAATTTAGTTGAATATGCTCGACTAACGGTTTCGAGCTCGACTTGGTTCAAGTCGGCACGATAAACTCATTAAAAACTTGAATTTTATTTGTTCGCGATAACAGAAAATGTTTCATATTGACCCTAATTTACATAATAGAAGAGTACCTTTTTTTTTCAAAAAAATATATAAAAGACTAATAAACTTGTTAAAAACTTTAATTAGTGTTTTTTAATAACTAGTGGTTCAATTGATTATAGGGTTGGGCCAACGTCCAATACGCTCACTAAATTATTACTTAAGTTGTCTAATATGCTCACCAAATTATTATTTAAATCTAGTAAAGCTTCATCAGCAAAAAAAAACCCAAAACAATCCAGGGCCCTAAAGTCATTTATTCCGGAAAAAAGGTCTAAGCTTGAGTTCAACTCGTTAGGACTCAAGCTAGATAAACAAACCAAGTTGCTCGCGAACAACTCGATTTCGGATTCGACTCGAGCTCGAACCACTGATCCAGCTAGAACTCAAACTCGATAACTTGTAAACGAGCTCAAGCTCGAACATATAAATCTCGGTCGAACTCGACTCATTTACAACCTTAAGCCTAAGGAAAGGGGCACTAAAGAAAAAGAAGTTTAAAAAATGAATACATTGGGTATATTTTATTAGTTGTATCGAGTGTGAATTGGTCACACTCTAATTAAAAACAACAACAAAATCATGACAACAACAAAATCATGACACATTAATTTGTGAATTAAATTTGTGATATTTTTTATCACTTCGGTATTACCCCTGATTTTTTTGGTGTTCCAATGCAGATATGCAATTTGTGCCTTGGTAGGTTATACTTTATGCTTGCGCTCTGTTTTGAAATTATATTCCACTGAGGCCCTTAACATCAACCTAACTCCTTATTTGGACCAACCTAACTCCTTATTTGGACAAGCTATGGACGAGTTCACATTTGGTATTGTTTATTCCCCTAAGAACCCCGATATGTTTTAATAAGATGATGTAAACCCAAAACTACCCATAGCCCAACGCCTTTAACAGCTTCCCATTCCTTCCCTCAACCTCTTCCAGTGAGATACACTATCAGAAAAACGTGTTTTAGCGACGGAATATTCCACCGCTAGAGTAGCAATTTCGTCGCTAAAGCTCAACCACCGGTGAAATTAATCCGTTGGTGGTCCGCCATTGGCAGCCGGTCGTAGCGGTCCAGCGGTCCGGCAGACCAATTTCCGTCGGTGTATACCGACGGAAATCGTATTTCGCTAGTGTTCACCGGCGGAAATTTCCGTCCCTGATGTCATTTAATTTAATCAAATTATAATTTCAGCGACGGAATAATCTGCCACTGAGTTATTTTATTTTAATTAAATTTTATTTCAGCGACGGAATATTCCGCCGGTGAAATAAAAATTCAATTAAAATAAATTAACTCAGTGGCAGAAATTTTCGTCGCTGAATTAATTTATTTTAATTAAATAATTGTTGTATAAATTAACGTTCAAGTACGGAGTTGCTGCTAAATGTCTTAACCTCGCAGCTTTGGCATCACCCGGATGTTCAGTTATCTATAAGACAATATGTAACCAATTTAATATAATTTTAAGATTGAATGTTTAAAAAAGTGTATAGAATAAATTTGAATGAAACGAAATATTTACATATTTCCTTAAGAGTAAGCTTTAGGGGAAATCTGTTTCTCCCTAAGTTATAAAAAACTCACTTTTCATCCTTAAAAATATCGAGTTTAGATCTTAAAACATTGAGTTTAGGACTTAAAATACCTAGAAAATAAAAATAGTGAGTTTAGGCGTTAAAACAGTAAGTTTAAGCTAGAAAATAAAATAGCGAGTTTAGGCTTTAAAACAGTGAGTTTAGGCTTTAAAACACCAAGTCGATATATTTAAAAACAGGATTTTTTATAACTTAGGGAGAAACAGGTTTCCCCCAAAATTTTCTCTTTCCTTAATCAGTTTGGAAATTCTTTGTCTGTCCTAATTGCGATGAGTTCTGGAGATAAATCTCGAGCTAAATCTTCAAACATTCTGCAATAGGATTAAACAAGGCATTTCATATGCATGTAATTAAACATGCATAATTTAATCGATGAGGCGTAAACATAACATCAATGACTTACTTGACATATTCCTCAACCTCGTCACAGTTAAGAAGAACATAGAGTGAGACCGCGTTAAATTCTTTAGCGGTTAACATACGTGTACCAACCCGTTTGCCGAGGAATCGACCAGGGGGTGAAAATACAGAGATGCTTCCATTAGACACAGAACAACCACCATCGTAATTGTGGCCAACCCTAATCAATCTCGTATCAACATCAGGATGAAAATATGTTATGACAAAGGCAACAATCTCATCTATAATAACAGCCTCTGAAATTGAGGCCTCGACCATGGCCTTATTGCTCATCTTCCTTTTCAATTGGCCTAGATATCTAAAAGTCATTTGTAGATTAAAACATAAATAATGTTAAAGAAGGTATATTTTTAACCCTCAAATTATTTAGAAATAAAATAAATTCAATTACCTCTCAAATGGATACATTCATCTGTATTGAACCGGACCACCGACTCTAGCTTCGTATGCCAAGTGGACCGATAAATGCTCCATAGAATCAAAGAACGAAGGAGGAAATATCTTCTCAAGTTTGCACAAAGTCACTATGATGCTCTCCTCAAGCTTTTCCATGTGTTCAACACGTAGTGTGGTCGATGTTAACGCTCGAAAAAACTTACTTAACTCTGTTAACGCCACCCAGATATTGTCAGGCAAGAGATCCCTGAGAGCAATCGGAAGTAGTCTATCCAGCAAAACGTGGAAATCATGACTCTTCAAACCCTGCACTTTCCCCTCCTCTACATTGACACAGTTACCAATGTTAGATGCATAACCATCTGGAAGCTTTAAATCCTTAAGCCATTTCAGGAAGAGGTGTTTGTTTTCCTTTGTAAGCACGTATTGAGCCACCGGTTTCACTATTTTACCATTGACCTCAGACAACTCTAAGGCCGGACGCTTACAGATTTCCTTAAGGTCCATTCGACCTTTAACTGTGTCTTTAGTGTTGGTGTAATGCCCTAGGCTTTAGTTATGTTTAACTGAAAACCGTTATGTATCATCTTTATCGTTTATGTTTATTATTTGATTATTATATAGTTTGCATATTTATTGTAATAATCTCCGTCCCTGATTATTAAGAGAATAATTAGTATAATTGTCAATGGATAATCATGTGATGATTATATGCATAAGAGATGCACATTGAAATTATGGGTACTTGTTAGAGAACAAGTGACTGGACATGACCCGCATGAGATTTATGTCATGGTCAAATGTCATACTTAAATCTCATACGGTTACTTCATTTATTTCCTAGACCTAAGATTATCGTAACCTTACATATGATGAAAGTCATGTTTGATTTTAGTCAAACGATATCTTAACACGATATCTATAAAGACTATCATTGGCATGATCGGATTCATGATGGGAAGGATGATAAGTCAAGAAGGAATTTGTCCCTCGGAAGAGAGATGTTATGCTTGGGCCCCTCGATGAGTGATAATGATGAAAGTGTATGGCCGTACCCCAATATGATTGGAATTATCATTATACTCAAGAATCGAGAAAGCATTGAACAATAACAAGTTGACAAGGACCATGACTTGTGTTCAATATAACATCGTGAGACAAAGGGATAAATGGAAGTACACCATTGGAAACGTGAACTCTTACGTTACATTATTTGGGTAGACATAATGGCTTGCTAGAGTCCGCTTATGTCTTATGAGGTTCGATATGATCGAACTCATTGCCAACATAATGTAATCCTATTGGGTCACACACAACTAGAATGAATTGGTTAAACCGGAGGAAGAATAGTTGAGAGTTTCTGTATCTGGCTATATATACCGCGCGACATATTAAGCCAATGGCTTAATATACCGCGCGACATAATAGGCCAATACGCGGTTTGACAGCCTGTCTCTCCTAATACGATTAGGAGAAGTATTCTTACTATTGTAGTATAAATACAAGGGTTCTGTCAGACCTAAAAGTTAGCCGAAATTTTTCAAGCAAAATTCATAATTAAATACTCTCAATATTCTTCAAGGTTTAGATCTAGCAATCATCAAGAAGTTGTTCTTGGATTCATTCAAAGGTGTGGATACCGAAAGAGGGTCTTCGCTCGTTTATCGATCAAGGCCTAGAGTTCAAGCAAGTTGAAGAACGAAGTTTGTGATTCAATATCACATAATCAAAATCGTTCGATAGCTCAAGACCGGAAAGCGTTTCAAGGTTGGTTTAATTCTATCTCATAGGAATTTAAATTAATTGTATAGAACGGATCCTAGGGCTTCTTGGGTTTTATGTTTTAATGCTTAAATTCCGCTGCGCATGGACCCGTAAAACCCAACAGTGGTATCAGAGCCCCGTTCGTATGGTTAAGTTTGAATTAACATGCTAGATTTAAGATATAAATTGTTTATATGCTTATTGCATGTTTTGTATGCGATAGAATTTTTAATTGTTTATGTGAAACAATGTGAAAATCGTTTTCGGAATATGCTGAATTAAATCTGTAAAAGGGATGTTTTACGTGATTTAATTACATGTAATCTGTATTGGTTCGAATCTGGAAATCCTGTTACTTGGCTGCTTATGTCGCGCGACATATTGAGCCATGTGGAATTCAGGTTAACTGGCATGTTAGGTCGCGCGACATATCAAGCCTCCGCCGATGTTGTCACGCGACATAATAAGCCAAAACCGGCGTAATCGCTTGTTCAATTTTTCTGCTATTCTGTGATTGTGTTTACAATCTGATATGTTCATATGAAAATCTGGATGTTATAAAATTGAGTTTATAAGTCCGCGATAGATTGATTCATTGATATACATGATTAATTGATTAAAATATGATTTTAATAATTATTGCAATGTATATGAAAATCTGAATGTTATAAAATTGAGTTTATAAGTCCATGCTAGATTGATTCATTGATATGCATGATTAATTGATTAAAATATGATTTTAATAATTATTGCGATGCATGAATTATTTGTTCTTAAGTGTTAAGAATTTTATTAGATGTTTAGTTGAAACATTGAATTGTGATTTTCTAAAATGTTTAGTTGAAACATTGCATTATAGTTTCCTAATATGTTTAGATTTAGACATTGTAAATTTTGGATCTTATGATTGTTTATGGAAACAAGTCATAAATACGCGAAATTTAAAAGGAAACTGATTGTTTATAAAAGGTAGGGATTATGTTGCCTAATCAGAGTTGATTTCTAATTATGCATGTCTAGGAGAGTTCAGTCAAATGAAGAGTTGGTACTTAAGAAGTCCTTGTGGCTCACCTATCTTCCCCGGGAACTTACCCGGTGCATGATTATGACTATCTTTGCTGATATGCTTATAATCTACCTTAAAGAACCTTCATTTAACTTTTAAGTTCTTTATGCCAATCCATGATTAAAACACTTGAGACCACTCGGATAGTTTTGGGTGGGCTTTACATAGCAAGGTGCTTTGATTCTATTCCGTTTGCGAGCAAGATGAGGAAATGGTGGTTCCTATACGTTTAAAATGGATGAACTTAATTGGGTTATCAAAATGGTTTTGAACCCAAGGCATAAGATGAGATTAAAATATGCTTAGACATATGATGTCTTAAATAAATCTCATAAAAGATCCTAAGAGTCATATATGATATGATTGATGTTTTCTACCTAATTAGTTTGATCTTGAGCGGTGCGCCATAGCGTACTTGAGATCAAATTAAAGATGGATCTTAGTCCTAAGAGTCATATACGATATGATTGATGTTTTTCTACCTAATTAGTTTAATCTTGAGCGGTGCGCCATAGCGTACTTGAGATTAAATTAAAGTTGGATCTTAGCCCATTAAATGCATATTATGCTTATTAGCATTAGAAGGTGTATGATTTAGTGGGAGTATTTGTAAAATACATTATTTGCTCTTAAATGATAAATGTGTTGATATTGATATGTGTTCATATGATTTGTATATTTTGTTGTAGAAATAGCATTACATAATGATAATTGCGATTCGTCCTTATGAAGGACAAAGTTCGAAAGGAACGATACATTTAATTCTGATTGGATCATAAGCCTAAAGAATGGTTCTTGGGTAAATGTGTACGTTCTTGACGAATCCGTTCCTACTGAACCCACTGCAAATGTTGCAAAGGGCAAATAAGGAAGCAACATTAGAAACATATTGATGATTCTGACAATATTGCTTGCCTTGTAATTGCCATCATGTTTAAAGGCTCTTATGAAGAACCTTGAGCACATGATAACCACTTTTGTTCTAGCACACCGCACAAGGGAAATGTTTCAAGTGCAAGCTAGGCAAAAGATATATGTTGTGGTGAAGGCTCTTAATTCATGAGATGAAAGAAGGAGCAATCCGCAAATTGTGTTAATGGTTGACACAAGAAAAGGGTTCATAAAGGAAAGAAAAGAAGGTAAAGCAAAGGTTGCTAAACCTAAGGCAAAAAGTTGCAAAGCCAAAGAGGCTAAACCCAAAGTGTCTCAAAAGGATGCAGTTTGCTACCAATGCAATAAGATTGGTCATTGGAAGCAAAGTTGAAAGGCTAATTAGGAAGGCCTAAAAGGTGAAGAAGGGCAATATGATTGCTACTAATTCAAGAATCTATATGATAGATATTTTTCTTTCGAATTCTTGTTCTTGGGTATATGATACCGGATTGGATCCCACATTTGTCTAAATGTGCAAGGAGCAAAGAATAGAATGCTACTCAAATAAGGTAAATTAAACCTAAGCATGGGAATGGAGCAAGAGTTGCAACATTAGCCATAAGGGACTTATGAAGTCACTTTGCCTTGTGAAGTAGTACTTGTTTTGAACAAGTATGACTACGTTCCGGATTTGAGTAGGAGTATTATTTCCGTTTCTTAAATGGATGATGAAGGATATAATTTTCTTATTTTCAATAAGAAGTTTTATATTTATTTAATAATATGCCTTATTGTAATGCATATGTCATTAAATGGTCTTCATATCCTTGATGATGAGAAACAAAATAATATTGAAGATATCTATGATATAAATAGGAAATCTAAACCGAACAATATGAACAAAGCGTTTATATGGCATTGCCGGCTTGGTCAAATAAATAAGAAACATATATCTAAACTCCATTAACATGGACTTTTAGACTCATATGACCGTGAATCATTTGAGGAATGTGGATCTTATTTATTGAGATTATCGACCAAACCACCCTACACTAAAGTAGTGGGAGGGCTAGTGACTTATTGGTCATTATACATGAGATGTATGTGGACCATTAAGAAGCATTGCTAGGGGAAGATTTCGGTATTTCATCACATTTCGCTAAAGACTTATCTAGATATGACTATGTCTATCTGATGAAGTCCAAAGGTGAATCGTTTGAGATGTTTTGAACATTTCAAAGATGAAGTACAAAATAACTTGGTAAAACTGTTAAGTACTTCGATTAGATCGAGGTAATGAATATTTGAGCCAAGAGTTTGACAATCATCTCAAAACTATGAAATCGTTTCAAAGTTGACTCCAACCGGAACACCACATTGTATGGTGTGTCTGAAAGGAGGAATTGAACCTTGTAGGACATGGTTCGTTCGATGATGTGTCAATCAGACTTTCCTATTTCCTATTTCCTTTTGAGGATATGCATTAGAAATAATGCGGTTACACTGAATCGAGTCCCTACTAAATCGGTTCCTAAGGCCCCACATAAGATGTGGCATGGAAGAAAACTTAGTTTGTCTTTCATGAAGATTTGGGGTTGCGAATCTTATGTAAAGAGATTTGTCTCTTATAAGTTAGCACCAAATCTGACAAAGGTTATTTTCGGAAATTAATCTTACAACCGCAAAGAGAACAAAATGTTTGTTGCTCTATACGATTCGTTTCTTGAGAAATAGTTTTTCAATAAAGAATCTAGTGGGAGTAAAATTAATCTTGAAAAGAGTTCAAGAACCTGAAAATGACATGGATCCAAGAGTAGAGACGGAACCAAGTTCACAAAGGAGTTGTGGAACCGGTTCAAGATGCACAAGTCCATCGTAGATTGAATAGGTTACGATCCGAACTCAAGAAATAGTGATTCTCGTTGCGGAAAGTGATGAAGTGGAAGTCATTAAGAATGACGATCCTACTTGCTATCAAGAAGCGATGTCCTCTCCTAATTTGGATAAATGGTTAGGAACCATGGAATCCAAATTACAATCCATGTTTAACAATCAAGTTTGGAACTTGATTGGGCTACCTAAAAGTGTAAAAACTAAAGGGTGCAAGTAGGTCTTCAAAGACCGACATGGATGTGAAGGTGTATACTTTCATGACTAAGGATTGTAACAAAGGGATTTAGGCAAATTCATAGTATTGACTATGTTGAAACCTTTTTTCGCCAGTTACAATGTCGAAGTCTGTTAGATTTTCAATTGCCATTATCACATATTGTGACTATGTGATATGACAAATGGATGTCAAACGACTTTCTTTAAATGGAAAGATTATTAAGGATGTGTATAGTACACAACCCTAATAGTTTGACGATCCAAGAAACTCTAATAGAGTATGCATGTTGCAAAGATCCATGAGATGGATTGAAGCAAGCTTAAAGGAATTGGAATCTTCGTTTTGATGAATTGGTCAAAGAGTTTGACTTTATCAAGTACGAAGATGAACCTTGTGTATGCATGAAATTCAGTGGGAGCATGGTATTATTTCTATTGTTTATTACAATGATATCTTACTCATTGGAAAAACAAGTTCCGACACTTAAGACTGTTAAGTCTTGGTCAAGGAAAGGTTTCTCAAAGAAAGATATGGGTGAAGCCGCTTACATCCTTGGCATCAAGATCTATAGAGATGGATCTAGAAGGATAAATTGGTTTGAGTCAAAGTGTTCACATTGACAAGATTATTAGAAGATTCTAAGAAGAGTAGCTTGTCAATGGGTCATGGTATTTTTCTTAGCAATATTCATTGTCTTATGACAACTGATGAGCAAAAGGGAATGAATGAAGTTCCATATGCTGCGGCACTTGGATCTGTCATGTATACCATGATTTGTACTAGACCCGACGTCTCATATGCTCTAAAGCATGATGAGTCGATACCAATCTGATCCTGATATAAACCATTGGATGGGAGTCAAGATGATCCTTAAGTACTTAAGAAGAACTAAGGATATGTTCTTGGTATTTGAAAGATTGGAAGTTAATCTTGTTGTAAGGGTTACAAAGATGCTAGCTTCCAAACTGACAAAGTTATTTTAAAATCGCAATTAGGATTTGTGTTTGTGCTTATTAGAGGTGCAATTTTGATTGGAAGAATTCCAAGCAGAAATTGTAGCCGATTCTACTACTAAGGCCATATTTTAGCAACATATGATGTAGCTGAAAGAGGCAGTTTGGATCAAAAGTTCATTTAGTGTTTTGGAAACACTTCAAGTGTTTTTCCAAGTATCACTAATCGGTGAAACTTTTGTTATGACAATAGTGGTGCCACTTGTGCAAACAATGGAACCAAGGTCACAACAGTGATCCAAACACTCACTTAGACGTTCTTCGAGGAATTCATAAAGAATGAGAAGACGTTAAAATATACAAAGTATCAACCGATGATGACATAAGGGACTCACTTACAAAGACACTCGCATAGGCAGAAGCATGATGGGCATGTTAGATCCATGAGTATTCGATACATAAATGGAGCCTAGTGCAAGTGGGAGACTGTTGGTGTAATGCCCTAGGCTTTAGTTATGTTTAACTGAAAACCGTTATGTATCATCTTTATCGTTTATGTTTATTATTTGATTATTATATAGTTTGCATATTTATTGTAATAATCTCCGTCCCTGATTATTAAGAGAATAATTAGTATAATTGTCAATGGATAATCATGTGATGATTATATGCATAAGAGATGCACATTGAAATTATGGGTACTTGTTAGAGAACAAGTGATTTGGACATGACCCGCATGAGATTTATGTCATGGTCAAATGTCATACTTAAATCTCATACGGTTACTTCATTTATTTCCTAGACCTAAGATTATCGTAACCTTACATATGATGAAAGTCATGTTTGATTTTAGTCAAACGATATCTTAACACGATATCTATAAAGACTATCATTGGCATGATCGGATTCATGATGGGAAGGATGATAAGTCAAGAAGGAATTTGTCCCTCGGAAGAGAGATGTTATGCTTGGGCCCCTCGATGAGTGATAATGATGAAAGTGTATGGCCGTACCCCAATATGATTGGAATTATCATTATACTCAAGAATCGAGAAAGCATTGAACAATAACAAGTTGACAAGGACCATGACTTGTGTTCAATATAACATCGTGAGACAAAGGGATAAATGGAAGTACACCATTGGAAACGTGAACTCTTACGTTACATTATTTGGGTAGACATAATGGCTTGCTAGAGTCCGCTTATGTCTTATGAGGTTCGATATGATCGAACTCATTGCCAACATAATGTAATCCTATTGGGTCACACACAACTAGAATGAATTGGTTAAACCGGAGGAAGAATAGTTGAGAGTTTACGTATCGGCTATATATACCGCGCGACATATTAAGCCAATGGCTTAATATACCGCGCGACATAATAGGCCAATACGCGGTTTGACAGCCTGTCTCTCCTAATACGATTAGGAGAAGTATTCTTACTATTGTAGTATAAATACAAGGGTTCTGTCAGACCTAAAAGTTAGCCGAAATTTTTCAAGCAAAATTCATAATTAAATACTCTCAATATTCTTCAAGGTTTAGATCTAGCAATCATCAAGAAGTTGTTCTTGGATTCATTCAAAGGTGTGGATACCGAAAGAGGGTCTTCGCTCGTTTATCGATCAAGGCCTAGAGTTCAAGCAAGTTGAAGAACGAAGTTTGTGATTCAATATCACATAATCAAAATCGTTCGATAGCTCAAGACCGGAAAGCGTTTCAAGGTTGGTTTAATTCTATCTCATAGGAATTTAAATTAATTGTATAGAACGGATCCTAGGGCTTCTTGGGTTTTATGTTTTAATGCTTAAATTCCGCTGCGCATGGACCCGTAAAACCCAACATTTAGTTGTTGCCTTGAAATCCATCAACGTGTTAAAAACATTATCGAATACATTCTTCTCAATGTACATCACATCAAGGTTATGTCGAATGGGATTTGTTTTCTAGCATGGCAACTCCCAAAATATACTCCTCTTGGTCCAGTTATAGAAAGTCCCAAACCCTTGTATTTTGCTCTTCGAAAACTTTTTCCCCCACCAAGGATCGGTCAATCTAGATACCTTGCTATAGACCGCGTCACCACTCAAACGAATCGGGGGCTCATCATGATCATTCTTATTCTTTTAAACGCATTCTTCTGGGTCCTGAATGGGTGGTCCTCTGGAAGAAATTATCTATGGAAATAGAACCAACATGGTTTTCCAGAGTGCTTGAGCGTGAAAGACTTTGTGTCACTCATACAATACGGACAGGCCAACTTCCCGTGAGTGCTCCAACCCGATAACATCCCATATGCAGGGAAGTTATTAACTGTCCACATCAATGCAACCTTCAGGCTGAAATTCTCTCGCTTGAAAGCATCCCACGTTTCGACCCCATCCTCCCAACGCTGTTTCAATTCGTCCATCAAAGGTCGGAGATAGACGTCAATGTTCCTCCCAGGGCTGTTTGGTCCGGGGATGAATAACTACAAGAACATGTAAGGATCACTCATACACAACCAGGAGGAAAGATTGTAGACAGTTGCTATAACCGGCCAACAAGAGTAAGATTTTGCCCCAGGACCAAACGGATTGAAACCATCAGAGCAGATGCATAACCGTATATTTCTTACTTCAGACGCAAAGTCAGGATAAGTCTTATCAAAGTGTTTCCATGCCTCCCCATCACTGGGATGAATCAACACACCCTTTTCACGCAAACTTTCCTTATGCCAACGCATTGCTTCTGCAGTAGATTTAGACGCGTAGAGGCGTTGCAATCTCGGAATCAACATCATGTAACGCAACTGCTTATGTGGTTTTTTTTTCTTGTGTTTTGAACTACCCCTCCGATTTGGCTTATATTTACTTTCTCCGCAAATTGAACACTCTGTCTTCTGTGAATCTTCCTTGTAGAATAGCATGCAGTCATTCTTACACGCATCAATATTTTCATAACATAGCCCAATCTTCCCAACCAACTTCTTTGTCTCATAAAATTTTGTAACCACCTTATTCTCTTTCGGCAACAACTGCTTAATTGCTTTTATGATACGATTATAAGCAAACTGGCTAATATTGCAATCAGCCTTTATGTTAAGGAGCTCAGCCACAGCCTCCAACACACTGATCTCACAACCTGGATAGACCTTCTCTTTTTCAGAGTCCATAGCATCAATAAATTTCTTGGTTGCAGGAGTTGGTTCCTGCTGTTGGTTCTCTGACCAATCGAATTCAGGATCGGCTGCATCCCTAACCATATCTTCCATATTCAAAGGTGGTTCTTCATTGTCCTGAATAATAGGTTCGGGTTCAGGAGGTACATGAATATTCTTGGGGGATTATTCGCAACATTTGGGCGCAATATCATTTGCTCACCATGAGCTATCCACCGTTTGTACCCAACTTCAAACCCGTTATGCAAAAGATGTCTCTGAGTATCGATCATGCGTAGAAACTTGGTATTACAACACTTGGTGCATGGACACCTAATCTTATCACCATTCATGTAACTGGGATTTGATGTAGCAAATTCAATAAACCCCTTCAACCCTCTTATAAACTCAGGATTGATACCCATTTGATTCGACAACCTCTGATTGTACATCCAACTACGATCATCGTTGACAGACATCACTCCTGCATTGCAATCTATATATTATACGTACACTCAATCTAATCGACGGATGAAACAAAATTGGGATGTTAATAATTATTTGATTTCATAATATATTAACAGTTTAGATGTAATTAACGTATTATCATTCCCTAAATTTGAATTACAAACTTAAAAGTAACAAGACACTTTATTTAGGTTTAGAATTGGGGTTGGCTTCTATCCCATCCCTAAATGCATGATTATATGAATTATGAATATCACTTTGTCTACTTGCTTTATAATCGGAAATCAAGAAATTTCGGCAGCATAACCCCATGGTCTCCAAGTGCACGACGTAAACTAGGTCAATCAAACACTATCGATTAGAATCGACAGTATGTAATAAACCATGTCTAGTATACACTCAGAGAACAATAGGAATGCAACCGAAATATCTTAACTATCAACTATTCAAGCAATTTTAATAGACAAAGGTGTTATTTACAAAATCATATAATTGTGCATTTCAAGACTGTCCACATTGACAATTTAAGAATCGATGACTACATGTTGACCTCAACATGATAAGTTAAAGATTCTTAAACGGGTTTCTAAGCTTTTGTGTTTCAACCGTCACAACGTCACGTCGTAATATTAATTTTTATTCATTACCGTAAAATGCATAATTTTACAATAATGAATTAACACACACATCTATCACATTTTTAAATTATTAATATTGTGATTAATTTTAAATATTAATATTTAATTATTTGTTCTAAAATATATAATTTTACAATGATGAATTAACATTTATACACATCTGTTTTTTTTTTAAATAATTAACATTTAAATAATAAATTTATTTTAATTTTTTATTTCTTGAGACCTTTAACTTTTTAATTGATCCGTGCCTTACAACAATATTAAATTATAATTTGATTTTATTTCGTTTGTTCGATTGCTTGATTGAGTATCAAAAGTTAGTATGCCTATAAAATATCAATCTAGGTCTCCCACTTTATCAGATGCATGCCAGTCATCTTTACAAATCCATGTGATATAAACCAGTTGTGTAAAAGTAATATAACATGATTAAATCCAGCAAACAGCAAACTTCAAATCTACCAAAGACATATATCTAATTCAACGAATAAAGAGCATGAAAAACAAAAATATCAATTTAGAACCAACTTATTGAGTAGTTAATCCCAACTAAAACAAAACAAGTATGTTTCTCCCAAATCGAACAGTTAATAACTCAGTAGTATTCCAAATATTTCGAATCTACCATGTATGTCACTTTTTCTTTAGCCATAAATATTTCAACAAGTTAAAATGGGAGTTGCAAGTAAAAATCTCTAAGCTAATTTGCTAATCTGCATAAGGGTATACTTCTTGTCCTACTTGTAGGGGAATCTGCTCTGTGCCACCACTTTAAAAGCCAAGTTCTCTATCACTTTTACAGCAAGTATAGAAGATTGAGCTGGTGTGCTTAAGGTTAAGGATCAAGTTTGGCAAGGGGTTTGTTCAAAGCGGCAACTTTAAGCTAGGTTTATTACCAATATCATATTGCAAGTATGGAAAACCTAGTTGACCAATAAGTATTTGAGGGACAGATGACCGTATTCTCAAATCCATCAGTTTCAAAGAGTGATTGAAGACTGGAAGAGTCCCTGACCCTATTTATAAAATGGCCAAACTGCCCTACTCATTTTCTTTCTCTCTCTATGCGCAATCTCTCCTCTTCTCTCTCTATCTATCTCTATCTATGCACAATTCCAATTTCTGATGCTTCCTCTCTCGTCATCTAAAGACGATGAACAAACAAACAAACAAACCAGGTTGTGGGATAATAGGGCCAACTTTGATTTGATTTGATTTGATTTGATTGTATGATAAACACTTCGAAATTTCATTGTCAGCGTCGACTCACATTACATTCATCTTCGGCCCCATCATCCTTCCCCAATTCCTTTTCCGGGTCTGTTTCATTCTCAATGATTTGTTTTCTTTACTGTTTAATTTTGATTTTGAAACTATAGAAACCCAGATTATATTTCTGATTGTGTTTTACAAAAACTAAAAATAAAATCAAAAAATTTGGAAGTGGAAATCGAGGGTTTACATACCTTGAAACGATGCAAAGAAGTGGCGGTGGAGGAGGAGATGAGTGGGTGGCGGTTAGTGGCAAAAGATGTAGAAGGGACGGCGGTGGCGGTGGAGTTGAGGGAGAGATCTGAAGGGGAGATGCTGAGAGAGTAGAGAAGAACACGGTGGCAATAGCTCGTGACGGTGGAGAGGGTGGACGACGCAGCTTCGTGGCGGTGTGGAGAGGGTGGACGGTGAGATCGGTGTGTGTGTGACCGTGAGGGAAGAGAGAGAGATGAGCGATCGTAGTATAAGGAGAGAGAGAGAGAGATTTAGGTTGTAAATGATTTTGGGGAGGGTTACTTTGTATTTATATTTAACATCAGCGACGGAACTATTTCGCCCGTAGAAATAAATTTCAGCGGCGGAATTGAATTTCGTCAGTGGAATTAACTATCATCGACGAAATTATTCCGCCGCTGGTTATTACGAAATCACGGGGATTGATGACTTGGCTCTGTGCACCGAAGGAAATGGTATTCCGCCGGTGGTAATTTTAATTTAATTAATATCAGTATTTTTATTTATATAAAACATAAAAATTATTTTAAATAAAATATAACAAATTACTTTCAAAAAATTAAATATAAGTCAATAAATATTATTTTTGAAAATAAATAAATCATAAAATAAAATAAAAATAGAGCTAAACGAATTAAAAAAATTAAATTAACACCGACGAAATTATTCCGCCGCCACTACCACCACCACCACCACCACCACCACCACCACCACCACCACCACCACCACCACTACCACCACCAACGAAATTATTCCGTCGCCACTACCACCACCACCACCCCCACCACCACCACTACCACCACCACCACCACTACTATCACTACTATCACCACTACCACCACCACTACTACCACTACCACTACCACCACTACTACCACTACTATTATTACTACTACTACCACCACTACTACCACTACTATCGCTACTACCACTACTACTATCACTACTACCACTACCACTACTACTACTACCACCACCACCACCACCACCACCTCTACCACTACATCCACTACCACCACTACTACCGCTACTATCACTACTACTACACTACTACTACCACTACTACCACTACCACTAGGGCTGTTATGCGAACCGAGCAGCTCAAGCTCGACTCGAGCTCGACTCGAAAAAACTCGACTCGAATGAGCTCGAGTTGAAGCTCGACCTCGAACAAGAATTTTAACTCGTGAAATTTTCGAGTCGAACAGACTCGACTTGTGAGCTCGAAAAAGCTCGTTTCGAATTCGACTCGAGTCGAGCTCGACTCGATAAACTCGATAAAAAATCGAATTTTTTATTGTTTGTGATCAGCTCGAACTCGAACTCGACTCGTGACGCTCGTCAGTAACTTGATTTTTTATTTTATACATTGATTTCATACACACTTTATACATTGATTTCATACACACACACACACGCACACACACATATATATATATTTTGGATAAAGAAAACTGTTTTGGACTTTTTTAGTTGAGAAAGTTTTTTCAAAAAGTTACTCCCTCCGTCCCAGACCAAGGGTATATGGGAGGAATTTCACGCTTCTTAAGAAATTTTTTAAAAAATGAATAAAAGTTAAATGTGAGATAGGGAATAGTAATTAAATGTGTGGTAGGAAATATGAGAGATAATGTAAAAGTTAAATGTGTGGTAGGGAATAGGAGAGAGAATGTAAAAGTTAAAAATATTTAATAGGAGAGAGAATGAGTGGGAGGAATAGTAGTTAAATGTGTGGTATGAAATAGGAGAGAGAATGTATAAGGATATAATGAATGGTTTTTTTGTAAATATATGAAGATGATAAGGGTATTAATATATTCAAAAACTTGCCTTTTTTGAAAATGAACTCTTGGTCTGGGACGTCCCAAAAGGGAAAGATGAACCCTTGATCTGGGACGGAGGGAGTATATAAAAAAAGTTAGAAAAAAAATAAACAAATTAAAGGCCTAAAATTCATTTATTATGTAAAAAAGGCCCAAAACTCGAGTTTGACTCGTTTGAACTCGAGTTCGATAACAACTCGAACTCGAAATAAACTCGATAAGCTCGAAAATTTGTTTCCAAAAAAAGCTCAAACTCAAACTCGGATCGTTTAAGCTCGAAATCGAGATCGACTAGAGAAGCTCGCGAGTAGCTCGCGAACAACTCGAACTCGATTGAGCTCGAGTTCGAACCACCGATTGAACTCAAACCCGAACTCGAGAAAAGCTCGAACTCGATAACTATCAAATGAGCTCGAGCTCGAACACAGAAAACTCGTTCGAACTCGACTCGTTTACAACCCTAACTACCACCACTACATACTGCCACTACTACCACTACCACTACTACCACCACCACTACTTCTATCACTACCACAACTACTACCACTACTAATACTAACAATTTCTGTTAAGTTCTATACTGTATATTAACTTTTTATCTTTTTCGATAATCGTGAACCGCCGGTTAACCGAACCGGCCAACGTCTACCTTAACCTATACCCTAAATTCCTAAAACCCATACCCCAAAAATTATTAACTTTTGTTATATAACTTAATGTAAAAAAATTTATACCTCTATATTCTAACTCTAAGCCCTAAATCCTAAATCTCAAATCTCATATACTTATACCCCAACCCCTAAATCCTAAATCATATACTTATACCCCTAAACCCTAAACCTTAAACCCTAAACCCTAACCCTAAACCCTAAATCTCAAATTTCATATACTTATACCCCAACCCCAAAACCCTAAATCATATTCTTATACCCCGAACCCTAAACCCTAAACCCTAAACCCTAAACAAATGAAAGTATATAGAAGAAAAGAGGGACGGACTACCCTATATTTATTTATTTATTTTAATTTTTTATTCACTGAAAAATAATATTTTAGACTTTGTTAATTAGTATTTTTTTTTACACAAAAGATATATAAAAAAAGATAGAAAAAACTAAATAAATAAAAGTATATAGAAGAAAAGAGGGACGAACTACCCTATATTTTTTTTAATTTTTATTGACTAGGAAATAATATTTTAGACTTTGTTAATTAGCGGTTTTTTTAAATATATATTAAAAACAAAATTAAATTACCACCGATGGAATAATTTCGTCGCTGATAAATTAAAAAAAAATTAAATAATCACCGAAGGAATAATTTCACCGCTGATAAATTAAAAAAAAATTAAAAACAAAATTAAATTATCACCGACGGAATAATTTCTTCGCTGATAAAATAAAAAAAATTAAATTATCACCGACGGAATAATTCCATCGCTGATAAAATAAAAAAAAATTGAATACAAAATTATATTATCACTGACGGAATAATTCCGCCGCTGATAAATTAAAAAAATTAAAAACAAAAGTAGATTATCACCGACGGAATAATTTTGTCGCTGATAAATTAAAAAAAAATTAATTTAACACCGATGGAATTATTCCGGCGCTGATAAATAAAAAAAAATAGAAAATATTAAATTAACACCGACGGATTAATTTCGCCGCTGATAAAAGAAATAGTGACGAAAAATTCCGTCGGTAATGTCAAGACCAATCAAATACACATTAGTGGCGGTATTGAAACGAATATTCGACGAATATTCATTTTTAGTGACGGAATATACCGGCGAAATTTAATTTCGACGCCAATTTTATTTCGTCGCTATAGCATCATTTCCGCCGCTATATAGTAACGGAATAATTCTGTCACTGGATATTCCGTCGCTAAAGACCCAATTTCTAGTAGTGATATACCTTCTCCTCCGCGTCAATCAACCACACCACTCTCCCTTTCCACTCTTTAAGCTACTTCTCAACCCACTAACACTCATCATCGCCTTTCCACCTCTTCACGACTTTCAGCTATATATGAAGCTACAAGTTATTTTATTAGTTGCATTTGGAGTAAATAATGCAGTAAATAATATTATATATTGTAATTTTCAGGCGTGAATCGTGCTTCAAATTTTATATAGTTCTTGGGTTTTAATAAATTTTCCTTTAGTTTGATTGATTGATTTATGTTAAGTATTTGGGTTTGAAATTGAGTCAGGGAATTATTTCTCAAAACTATGTTTTTTAATATTAGAGAGTTGAATCTCAAAGTTCTTACTTTATAAATGGTTTTTTGGTTGAAATAAAAACAATTTTAATAGTTATTTTTTTTTTTAAATTCGATCCAAAATGTATTTCATGGAGTTATGTGTTCCTTTTTATTTCATATTATCAAAATTTCACTTTAGCAGTTGCCTATATTATAGGTTTTAATAGATATCTATCGGAGGTGGTTATAGATGTTAGACAAAATCTTACAATAAGCACAAAAAGAGAAAAAAATTACAATATATTGAAATACAATTTACAACGTAAAATTAAACAAAGAGAAAATCGTAGGTTGATCGTCTTGATGTTTTTCGAGTCGTGTGTGACACACTCTCCTTAAGACAAATTCACCGTCTCACCGAGTTGTGCTTGAGGTTGTTATGAACGTTCGCCTCCCAGGATAAAACGGACTGACCAGACTATTCTTGCACACTAAAATCTCCGGCGAATCTCACTATGCTTGGACAAAATCACCATGGATAAATTTCTAGGAGGCCAAAGAAAGAAGATGAACAAATTGCAAAGATGAGGAGAAAGATTGATGGATTTTTTTTTTCATTTGTTGTGGGTTTCTCAAGTTATAGCTTCAACAACCATGTGATGAATTCTCAATTAATCATTATATTAATATGTGAGTCATTACCGTATATTCATGGGGTTTAATTCCACACTTTGTAACCCCTAATCCCAAGGTAATGATCCCTATTAATCCCTCATTAATCTAGTAATCATGGGACATCAATAGTGGGGTTAAATTCTAAAATTTATATTTTCAACCCATCAATTTTGAGCTATCATATCTTTCTCATCTAATCTCAAATTGGACATCTAGATATACCATTTTAATGTTCACACTTAGTAGAACATGAACCCATAATAATCTTTGTCAAACGACAAACGATTCATGTAAGGAAAATACACAATTTCCTTCACACACAACGCATTTTTCCAACAATTCCCCACAAGAAGGAAATTGAGGACGAGATTGATGATAGAGTCCGTCAGACGAAAACTTGCATACGATAGATGTGGGAATTTCCATTGAACCTTCGCTCATACAAGCATATTTACTCTACTCGCAAGTCGATAGGCGCGATGTCCTTGAATCGTTATGCTTTTTTGTGTAGCCGATCATGTGCTTGACACAAGTATCGTCCTAATATAGTTCAATTCTCATAGCTGTGTTCATTCATGGTCCTGAACATTTTGCCTGGTTCTGTGAGAGGGTCTAAGAATTGAGCCTCACATAATTCTCCTCGAAGCAGCCCCACTTCTCTCTCACATAGGTGATTTTTTAAAAGCAACCCGTATTATCCCACTCGAATTTTTAACGCGTAAGAATCATTAAAAAACATAGGCTTATCCTTGTCCTTTCGGGATGTCACTAATAGGAATGAACATGGGGATAATTCTCCCACAGTGACGCTACAAGTCTTTTAACAGTTAGGTTGTCCCATTGAATATAGTTCTTGGGATCTCCAGTCATCTAGATTGGGCTTTTCGCTGTGTTTAACTTTCAAGAGGCTTAAGTCCCATTCCCCTCCGATTTTACAACTAACTCTCGATTTAACCCTTTGATTAACGGATCCATTTATCATTTGACCTCACCTAGTCAAATTAGTTAAGAGTAGTTGTCTAATGGTATTATGTCTTAGACATATATGTCTAGACTACAATTACACACATTGCTATATGTCTTTTCAATTATAAATTGACTTTAGCAATATACCATCTTGCTAACACGAGCTTTATCCATTTGATAATTGCTAACTCAAATTCATTAAAATCCCATCTATTCCATATTGATCCTTTCAAAAATTTTAAGAATATCCACCTAATGACTTGTTTAACAACGAGTCCATTAGTTTTCCTTGAATTTGAATCAACAGATCAAATTGACTAGAATTTTTCTTAGTTAACATATCATTTTTTGATTTTATTAACAAAGTGACGTAGTCACTCTTGTTTAAATCCACACAATCAAAATTTTGATGTCGTTATCTTTGTACTTGTCTCAAGTCATACAATGACTTTCCAAACTAGCACATTTTCTTCTAGGTTCCATTTATTGAACCGTTTCAACACTTTGATCTATTATTCAAAGTATCATTTATTCACTTCCATGAATTTGACATCAATACTTGATTTTCATTGATTTTATTTTCTTTTGATTTTTATATATATTCAAACTTATTGAATCATATATAACAAATCAATATGTACAATTGTTATGAATATAACTCTTGAAACATAATCCACCATTTATTAACCAATATCAATTTCTTTGGTAATTGGACTTTCTACTTTACTAAGCACCCCCACATTCACAAGTGTACGTAGGCCTACGTTTTCATACTTCATATGGACATCTCATTGTTTTCTTGGAAAAATCTTTCGAAAAGGTAATTATTTTCCAAAGTATACTCACTCCCACATTTTTGGGGTAGTCCTAAAATTAACAATAATGCTAATTTTCATTATTAACACCATTTGATCATGTTGTACATTGTGGACACTCTGTTTCATTGCTCAAGTACAACAAACTCCTCGAATTGTTCTATGTAAATTTCCTCTTCTAAATAGACATTTAGAAAGATTATTTACATCTATTTGATGTATTTCAAATTTTGCTATGCATCAATTGCAAATACAAATCTTTAATCTCGTGATGAGAGAATAAGTATAAAAGTAATCAAGGTCTTCATTTTTCTTGTAATCCTCAATTACAAGATCAGCCTTGTACTCATTGATTGTTCCATCAGCCTTCATTTCCTTTTTGAAAATTCACTTATATGCTAGTGGTTTACTACTCAAAGGTAAATTCACTAGTTTTCAAGTGTGATTTTTCAAGATGGAATCAATCTCATTTTTAATGGTCTCTTTCCACAAAGATCATTCCAAAGAACTCAATGTCTTTATAACTTTGATTCACTTTCTAGCATGGAGGTTAGAAAATATGGGCCATAAAATTTTCTTATCCTACCTCATTTGCTATGTCGAGGTTATGCCTCTTCTTCATCATTTCCTCAAGATAAGTTTCTTCTTCTTCTATTGAATCATGAATCCATTTAAATGAGTTTGCCTCATCTCTTAATTTATACGGAAACATATTCTTAAAGAAAGAATCGCTTCATGATTCCATTATTGAATATTGAATTCATAAACAAGAATTCTATAATCATAACTTTTGTAAGCATACCCAACACATATGCAATTAATAGTATTTAGTATAACTTATACACAAACTACACTTAGTTGTGTTTTATCACTATCTCTTTATTAAGTTGATTTCCAACTTTTCCTTTAAAGAGACAAGATTCAACATTTTGCTTTTTAGCAAGCAACGGTAAAGGTAAAAACTTACATTTTACCATCATATGTATGAATTATATTCACACTTCAAGCATCAATATGCTTTGATTATAACTTCAAGCACATATTTGATAAGTCTTGTTTGAATCTATTTTGACCATATAAAGAGATTCATTCTCATTATTAATCACTTGAATACCCTTCCATTTCATTCATTCAAACATCATGAATTACATTCTTGATGACATCACAATTGCCACTCAAGACACAAGGTATATGCTTGATTTTTTCAAACAAGTTTGACTTTTTAAACACGTTTGACTTTTCAAACGATTTTGACGTTTCACACAAGTTTGACATTTTAAACAAGTTTGACCAACTTTGTCTTTGTATTAAGCATTTCTGCATGCTTCATTACATTTGCTTTCGCCACAAGAAATGTTAGACAACTTTTTCTCCAAAGTTCTATTATCTTTTCTAACACAAAAACGAATAGCACACACCTCAACATTTATTTCTATTCATTTATGTTTGAGGTGATTTTAAAATATCTTCAAGTGGGAAGCAATTTCTCAATTATTGTCATCACTTGAGAATTTTACTCAACACCATCCATTTGACGTGGTTTTCATGGAAGACTATTTTCACTTCTTCCATATGATTTGTTTTTTCGATTTATGGAGTCCACTATTTTAAAATCAAGGAAGCGGCTTACGATGATTTTCATTGCATCCGCATTCTCGATTTTATATTTATAGTCCAACGACTTCTACAAATCTTTTGCAATTTTCTTGGTACTATATACGTTTTATAATGAATCAAACAATTAATTAAGTATATAGTTCCGATAAAGAAAATTCGCATGCTTCAACCGCACTCACGGCTTGAACATCCATCACATTTTCACCAAACTTTGTAGGATCTTTCGTAAGAAACCCCTATAAATTTAAGGTGGTCAAGTAGAACATCTTTTGTTGCCATCACTTAAAGTCGAGGCCAACAAAATTTTCTAACTTCTCACTATGGTGATCCGGAATACTTGGAACAACCACATTCCATAAGAGATTTGTCTCCACACAAACCAAACATTGACTTTAATTTTCAACAATTATAACTTTGTTGTGATAAATATAACTCTCTAACTTAATTATAGAATTAACTCCAAGAATAAATTGTTAATTCAATAGGAGAATTAACACAATTTATTTTTTATAACCACTCATATTTATAAACCTCTAAATTCCTTAATGGAATTATAGTTGAAGGTTTATTATTCCAAAACTTTAAATGTCCCATCTTGGAGTACCTCTAAATTAGAGAAAGTCACATCAACTACAATAGGATTTAACAACTTTCTTCAAGAAGTCCTATTATTTTTATCTTTATGATATTAGTCACATATTTTCCCAATAGGTTTTAACAACTTTTTTCAAGAAGTCCTTTGGTTTTAGTTCTTGTAACATTTGTCAATGTTCCCAACAATAGAATTTAGCAACTTCTTTCAAGAAGTTCTATTGATTTTATCTTTGTGACATTTGTCACTATTGACAATAATAGGATTTAACAACTCCTTTCAAGAAGTCCTATCATCTTTGTCAATATATCGTTGATAAAATGCAACGTTAAAGACTACATCGTTTAACGTTCATCTTTTCAAATTAGTTTCAACGAACTATTCAATTTGTCAACCATAAGAATGTTAAAGACTACATCTTTCAACATTCAATTTCTCAACTTAGTTCCTATGAACTTTTCAATTTTTGTCACTATGATCTCATGAACCATAAAAGATATATCACCCATTGTATAAACACTAGAAGTGGCGTCGCCACAACTATTTTACACAATCATCGCAACATCCTTGATGTTCATCCGTTAGTTCATTATATTTTCAAAAAAATATTTTTTTTTCTTTCAAAAACTGTTATGTTTCGAAAATTTTAACTTCATCTCCATATAAAATATTTAGATCTCCACCATCCAGATTGTTCTTCTATGATATTAGAACTTGCTCAACAAATTTGAGCTCGATCTAAGAGTTAACGAATCGAGAATTGCAATTTTACCACAACTGGTTATTGCAAAAAACTGCTGGAGTTTTCTTCCATCCGTCTCTTTCATCGTTTTCTATCTTTTCTCTCGTGGCCACCGCTCCACCTAATTTTCAAATCTGTAATCCTTTCTCAAATAGAAAATTTGTCTTAAGATTGTTAGACAAAATCTTACAATAAGCACAAAAAGAGAAAAGCATTACAATATATTGAAATACAATTTACAATGTAAAATTAAACAAGGAGAAAATCGTAGGTTGATCATCTTGATGTTTTTCGAGTCATGTGTGATACACTCTCCTTAAGACAAATTCGGCCCTCACCGAGTTGTACTTGAGGTTGTTTTGGAAGTTCGCCTCCCAGGATAAAACGGACGGACCAGACTATTCTTGCACACTAAAATCTCCGGCGAATCTCAGTATGCTTGGACAAAATCACCATGGATAAATTTCTAGAAGGTCAAAGAAAGAAGATGAACAAATTGCACAGGGGAGGAGGAAGATTGATGGAAAAAGTTTCTTCATTTGTTGTGGGTTTCTCAAGTTATAGCTTCAACAACCATGTGATGAATTCTCAATTAATAATTATATTTGAACAGTATAAACCGAGATACGAACATGGGCTTGCCCGGGTTAGGCCCAAATGGATTGGGCTATAAACATGATCCATATACAAGTCGTGGGAAGCAATCTTTGGGCTTCCTCGTTCCTCGTACATCGTCATCAACAAGGCTAATCAAGGCCCAATATACAAGTATGCATGTCCCTATTACAAGTGCCGAGGTGCCCTCCTCGTATGCCGAGAGGCATCTCCTCGGCCTTACATTGACGGCTGGCTCTTCATACTATTTTCGTGACATCATTCTCCGAGGTGTCACAAACAACGAGGAGAGGAAAGTTCTTACCTCGGCATATCTTCATATGACGAGGAGACAAAATCGTTCATCTCGGCATATTCACATGTCGGCAATCATCAAATGACGAGGAAGCAGAATCACGCATCTCGGCTTACATGTCAATGCCGAGATAAAGAATTCTTGCTCCTCGGATTTCCGGCAAGCAGATCATACAATCCTATTCCAACAAGGATTCAACAGTTATTATTCAATCAGGATTGTAACCAACTACATCAATTCAAGTCAAACAATAACTCCTTAACAGATATAATTCTCTTAAGATTATATCTTATCTCTTTACAAGTTCAATTCAACATGGATTCTATCAATCCATCCCTATAAATACAAGTCATTTGGCACAATATTTGGTACGTTACTTTTTTACATACATAAACTCTGTCAATTTAGTTTCTCATACACAAACCGTAAACTTACTCTCACGCCGGAGGGCCTTTAGCCGAACTCGCCCCGGCTTAGTTTATGTGTTTTCTCTTATTTTCAGGCCTAACAATCTCCGGAGCATCCGATCGCTTGGATTTGGGCTGATTTGACGATTTTAGCATCATCAATTGGTTCCATTGCCGGGAAATCGATTCAAACACCCTTTGTTTGACCTGGAAAAGGTCGCCTAAAGCCTGTTTTTTGCTGGATTTGTTCTTAATTCGAACGGAAAATTTGCTCCGATTTTGTTTTGTTCTTGATTTGGCCGGAATTTGCAAGATTTAGCCGGAATTTGCCCAGTTTCGCTTGGAATCAGTGTTTTGACCGGAAAACTTGGCGTTGTCAAATTGCAAATTGCAATTTTTTGGTTGGCGTCAAATTCTGCTCCGAATTTAGCTGAAATTCGTGATTATTGTGAAATTCGCCTAATTGGTAATTTGTTGTTGATATGCAATGGACGGACAATTCACAAGTGTAACTGCTGAGGAACAAACCCAAGTGAATGGGGTTAACCCAGATGCCGAGGTGCTTCCTCCTCCCCCTCCTCAGCCTGAAGGGCCCCCTCCCCTCGCCATGACTCTACGTTCCATGGGGAAACCAAATACTGAGGGAGCAGGTGCAAACCTTCCTCGTCCCACTCGTCCTCGAGGGAAGAGAATTGGGAGGAAGATGATGAAGAATGCCGACGTCGGCCAAGCAGAAGGCACTCAGCCCGTTGACCGACGTACTTTGCTATATAAGCAGATGGAGACGTTGCAAAGAATGTATGAGATACAGGCTGCTCTATTGCAATTGGATCCAGACAATTCCATGGCTGAGTTTATGCTGCCGTCAATGGGAAACTCTCGTGGAAGGGAGCAAGGTGAGCGACGAGGTCCTCCCCTCGATCCCACTGTACAACCTAAGCAGGCCCTCCGAGATCCTCCCCGTCCTCGGCATACCAACCAGAAGAAAGACCAGGTAGTTGACCTGAGAAGCCAGTTGAGTTCCAAGGAACAAGAAGTGAATTCCAGGGACCTAAGGACGAGGCTCAGCTTGTCCAAGCGTTTATCTCCTCCTCGTCTCGTCATGGCACCTCGTCGTCCCAGGTCTCCTCGACCCCATCAACCTCATCATGATTCCCCTCGTCGGAGAGACTCACCTCGACCTCGTCCTCGTGAATTCGTGCAGCCGAGAACTCCTGAACCATACAGAATGATACTTGGTGGCCATGAGTTGGAACCAAGACGTGATAAGGCACCATCTAAACGTGACAGACACCGAAACGACGTGGAACACAGTAGGGTGAATGGTCACCCCAAAGATAAATCGACCCGTAGCTCCCAGCGAAGCACCCACTCCAGCAGTGATAAGGGAGTGGAAACCAAACAATGGGAACTATTGAAACAAAGACTTGATGACATGGAGATGGGAAAGAAGGTTGATGACGATGACTTCGACTGGTCAACTCGTCCATTCTCCTTGAGGATAACTGATGCACCTCCAAATCCGCACTTTAAGGTCCCGAACTTTGAAAAGTACAACAGAACCACTGACGCGAAAGATCATGTGCAAAGTTTCAAACAAACCATGAACCTCCTCACTATAGCTGATGACATGCTCTGTAAAGCTTTCGCGAGCACCTTCTCCGGAACAGCCTTGACCTGGTTCCATGAGCTGAAAAAAGGTTGCATCGATAGCTGGAGAGGCATGAGGAGGATGTTTTTGAACCACTTTGCCATGACAGGAAGGAGAAAGATGAGATTGACCGAACTTGCCAATATCGAGCAAGGGAAGGGGGAGACCACCCTCAGTTATTACAACCGATTTCGCAAAATGGCAGACCTGGTGGAAGAAAGCCTCACTGACAGGGAGGTCATTGTTTGTTTTAACTCCGGATTGAAATCCGGTCCCCTCATCTATGAACTCTCCGCCCGAGAACCTAAGTCCAAGTCTGAATTGTACCAAGTGGCTTACGCCATTGCAATGGCTGAGGATAAAAGCAAGAAAAGGGGATCAGACAAGGCGGAACCGGAAGCGACTGGCACTCGCCAGAATGACAATGGGAATGGAAAGGGATCCAAGGGGAAGAACAGAACAAGAAGCACTGAGAAGCCCGAAGTATTCACTCCTCTTACCAAACCCATCTCGGAGATCATGCAGCTTGTAAATCTTCCACCTCCTCGTCCGCTGAGCGATAAACCAAAGTTTCCTCGTGACACCTCCAAATACTGTGATTTTCACAAGGACAATGGCCACACCACTGACAACTGTTGGGCCCTCAAGAAAATGATCCAACGGTGGGTTGACGAGGGAAAGCTAGACCGCTATGTCATGAAAAAGGATGGCAAGCGGAAGCGGAAGGAGGAGGAAAGTGAAGATGATGATAAAAGTGAAGACGGAGAACGTAGGCCCCCTAGGGCCAAATTACATGTGATTCGTGAAGAGGTGACTTCCACCAGAAAGCTAAGGGACCAAATCCATGAATTAAGCAAAGTGTACCACGTGCCTGCTTGGATCCATAAGGAGGAAGAGGTCATTAGTTTTTCTCCCAACGAATTGGCAGGGAGCCGTGCTGCCCGTGAACAACCCTTGGCGATAAAGGGTCGGATTGATAATGTGGAATCAGAAAGACTACTTGTAGACACGGGGGCCTCCCGTGACATCCTGTACTATTCTGCTTTCCAACAGATGAGCTTGAAGGATACCATGTTGGAACCTTATCACGGAAGGCTGGAAGGATTCACCAACCATAAGGTTGGAGCTAAGGGAACTATGGAGCTAGAACTTGAAATTGGCGAACATCCCTTCAGATCCAAGGCTACTGTCAGTTTCGTAGTCATGGACTTGACAAGTGATTATCATGCTATCATAGGCATTCCAAGTCAAGATAAACTTGGGCTGGTTGCCTCCCTTCCTACCAACGAGTTAAATTTCCCACTCGTTCCGGAATTGGATGCGTGAGGGCGACCCCCAAAGACTTCTTGGAACATGTCGTCAGAAGCAGGAAAAAATCTAAGACCGTGGAGATAGATACCCCCGAAGAAAACATCAAGGTCTCTAAATCTCAAAAAACTATCGAAACTAGCTCTAGGGTGAGCTACATCCGTGAGGTGCTGAATGAGGAAGAGCCTATGGTCCTAGAAATTGCAGTTGACCAAGGCATAGTTCCACCCGTCTCTGAGCAAGATCCCATTCTCGTCAACTGCCAGAACTCGGGGGCCAACCATGACTTGAGGAAGGTCAATCCGCTCGACGTCGATGAACTAATGGAGGAAGAGGGCCTCAACGTAAATAACAATGAAGGTAGGAGAATTAGAGAAATCATCATCGAGTCCCTGGAATTTCGAGATGGTCCTGAAATGGAGCCTGTGGACGAACTGGAAGAGGTGGTCATTAACCCTGACTATACTGAACAAAAAATCAAACTCGGGGGCCAATTATCTCCAGAAGAGAAGGAAAGAATCATCTCCCTCCTGAAAAACAGTCTCGACGTCTTTGCTTGGAGAGTCGAAGACATGAGGGGGATCAATGAGGAAGTAGCACTCCACCGTTTAGAAGTTGATCCACTGGCGAAAACTATCTCGCAGACAAGGAGAAATTTTGCAAGAGACAAGGAGGAGGCTATTAAGGAAGAGGTGAAAAAGTTACTGAGCGCCGAAATTATACGTGAAGTCAAGTACCCCGTTTGGTTGGCTAATGTAGTAATGGTGAAGAAGCAAAATGGGAAGTGGCGTATGTGTATAGAATTCACTGATCTGAACAAAGCCTGCTCCAAGGACAGTTATCCTCTCCCCAGAATCGAGAAATTGGTCGACTCCATTGCTGGACACCAGACACTCAGTTTCCTAGATGCCTATTCAGGCTACCATCAAATCAAAATGGCGGAAGAGGACATTGAAAAAATGGCCTTCCAAACACCTGGGGGAAACTACTATTATGTTATGATGCCCTTTGGGCTCAAAAATGCCCGTGCTACATACCAACGCATGGTGAACAAGGTATTTGAAGCACAAATAGGTCGCAACATGGAGGCCTATATCGATGACAAGGTCATAAAGACCAAGGAGGGCAGTCACGCTCCTGACCTAGAAGAGACAATAAACAACCTCCGAGCTAATAACATGAAACTGAATCCAAGCAAGTGCGTATTTGGAGTAACGGCGGGAAAGTTCCTAGGCTTCATGGTATCTCAAAGGGGAATAGAGGCCAACCCTGAAAAAATTAAGGCGCTCATTGACATGAAGGAACCCACCAACATCAAAGAGGTTCAGAGATTAAATGGAAGAATAGCAGCACTTGGAAGATTCATCGCCAAATCCGCCGAAAAGTCACTGCCCTTCTTCAAGGTATTGAAGGGTACCAAGAGCTTCTCCTGGACTCCCGAATGTTTCGAGGCATTTCTCCAGTTGAAGGAATACTTGGGTTCCCCTCCCTTGCTTAGCAGTCCGGCTACTGGTGAGATGCTGTATGTCTTCCTAGCTGCCACCGATCATGCAGTCGCAGCTGTCCTAGTAAGAAACGATGAAGGAACACAGAAGCCCGTCTATTATATCTCTAAGGCACTGTCTGACGTGGAGAGCAGATACTTCAACGTGGAGAAAATAGCGTACGCCCTAGTTATTGCCTCAAGGAAACTACGTGCCTATTTTTCTGCGCATCCCATCACGATTTATACCAATGAACCGTTGAAGAAGATCCTGCATAAGTTGGACGGCTCCGGACGTCTCCTGAATTGGTCAATCACTCTTACTGAGTTTGATATCACTTACCAACCAAGGAAGACCAGACCAAGGAAGACCCTCCTGGCACAGCCTTTGGTTGACTTCATGGTTGAGACTGCCTTCATGGGTGAACATGTCCCCACCTCCCATAAGCAAAACACACCGGAGGAAAAAAGTCTCCCATCAAACTCCCCTCCGACTGTTGGATCTTGTATACGGACGGATCGGCTACAAAGGAAAGAAGCGGAGCTGGAGTGGTATTAGCAAGCCCGGAGGAAGAGTACACCATGCAAGATATCATCCGTTTCAAGTTCCCTGCCTCCAACAATCAAGCCGAATACGAAGCTCTAATATTTGGCATTGAGTTGGCCTCCTTCTACGGAGCAACTAAGGTGGCGGCTTTCTGTGACTCCCAACTCGTGGTCAAACAAGTAAAGGGAGAGTATAACACCCAAGACCCCACTCTTGCCAAATATAGAGACCTTGTCCTGGACATGACGAAGAAGATGGAATTTTTTGAACTCAAGCAAATAGGCAGGGAAGACAACCAAATCGCAGACGTTCTATCTAAACTAGCAACCATGGATGTGTCTAAGTCTAAGACCAATCCATACGTAGTTTATACTGAGGAACCTGCGTATGAAAGATTACAAGTCATGCTCCTAGATGGAGAGGAGAGATGCTGGATCGATGACTACATTGACTACATCAAGAATAGCTAACTCCCGGAAGATGAGGCGCAAGCTAAACTTATCAAGAAGAGGTCCCCAAGGTTCGTTGTGATGAGCAGAGTCCTCTACCGAAGATCTTTCACTAAGCCCCTGCTACGGTGTGTCTATCCCAAGGAAATTGAGAACCTCTTGGCTGAAGTACATGAAGGTGTTTGCGGCGGACACCCGGGGGCCAGAACCTTAGCCAACAAGATCATCTCGCTAGGTTACTACTGGCCAAACCTGAGGGAGGACGCGCACGCCTATGTTAGAAAATGTGACAAGTGCCAAAGATTCTCCGACATTCCTAGACTACCGGCAGTTGAGTAGACACTTGTGATACCTACGTGGCCATTTGACATGTGGGGGATCGACATCATCGGCCCCTTCCCTCCCGCCCGTGGTAATTGCAAGTACGTGATAGTAGATGTTGATTACTTCTCCAAGTGGATAGAAGCGAAGGCATTAGGCAAGATAACGGAAGAAAACACAATCAACTTTGTCCACGACTACATCTGGTGTCGATTTGGTCTTCCCCATACAATTGTATCCGATCATGGCCTCCAGTTCTCTACGACATTCACAACAGAATTGGGAAGAGTTAAAGTCCGCCACGCAAAGTCTTCAGTTAGCGGGGCCCAAGGCAACGGTCAAGCAGAAGCTGCCAATAAACTGGTTCTAACAGCCCTTACCAAGAACCTTGAAGGACGCGAGGGTAGATAGTTGGACGAACTTCCCCTAGCTTTATGGGCTGTTCGCACAACCACCCGGGGGCCAACCGGGAAACCCCATTCGCATTAACCTTCGGTTCTGAGGCTATGGCACCAGCTGAAATGGCCATCCCCACTGTGAGAAACTCCCATTACGATGAGCAAGTCAACAAGGTTAATAGGCTCCTAGACCTAGACCTGGTAGATGAAAAATGACTAGCTGCACAGATGAGGATGGTAAACTACAAACAAAGGACCAAGGCATATCATGACAAGAGGGTCATCCGAAGAGTATTCCAAGTAGACGATTGGGTACTTAGAAAAATTGAGGCAACTGGTCGGAAGGCAGATCAAAACAAGCTCTCCCCAAATTGGGAAGGTCCCTATATCATCACTCAAGTCATTCGAGAGGGGACCTACAGATTGAAGACTAAAGAGGGGAAGGATCTCAAACATCCATGGCACTCCGACAATCTTCGAAAATACTATCATTAGTCTAGTTAATTTTTGCAATAGATTAGTTTCTTGTTTTCTGTCTTTTACTTTTTAGTTTGATAGGATTGCAGTTCGATGTAATCACATTTCAGTTTTACGAAGGTAGTTTCTTCTAACATGCAAAGCAACTATCGACTCCTGACACAAACACCAGGAGACGAGGATCTTATCCCCGACTCCTCAAAACATACGCCTTACGTCTTGACAAGGGTCCGCCTTGACTCAATGACTATAGGTTCCTGACAGCCAACACGAGATCTCTCCCTCGACATATTGGCTTACCTTACATCCTGACAAGGGTCCGCCTTGATCCAAGGATTACAAGGTTTAAACAGTCAAGACCGAGGAACTCTCCTCGGCTCATTGACTGGCCTCACGCCAAGACAAGGAAACACCTTGTCACTACGACTATGAGGCATCACGTCTGAAACCTATGCACGAGTCATCTTCCTCGACATAAGGAGACGAAAAAGAAGAAAATCACCTTAACAGTCAAAGCCGAGGAGAAACCCCCTCGGCTTATACGACTTGAAGTGTGGTTGAGACCGAGGGTATCCACCTCGGCTTAACAACTCAATTTATCACCAAGGGACGAGGGAACCTCCTCGTCCTTCTCCTTACAAGTCTCGTACCCGTACATATCACGCAGACAAGCATTCAAATAATTTATTGAAACAACATGAATTAAAAACAAAAGGACTTTTTCATTGATAATCAAGAGAAAGTACAAGTCCTACCAAACTATTACAACAAAAAGAAAACCCTAGGACTGATGTGCGTCTTCAAAGGGTTTATCCAACCAATCATCTGTAGAGGCACCTGGGGGAGGAGGGATAGTCTGTTCAGTTCCAACATTGATCTTCTCGGCCTCTCCTCCCTCTACCTCGGCTTCTGGGTCCTCGGCTCCCATCCTCGCGTCTTCTATGGCCTCAACCAGAGCTTTAAGGTTGCCAGAATCCACAGATGGGGGCACCCACACTTCACGGCCAGCTTGGGCATCTTCCCTGGCCATGATCTCCAAGTTGTATTGAGAAAATGGAACCAGGGGGTGAAGAGCCATTGCTTCTGGGTCATACTGGTCTTGGCTGATCAGCAGAGCAATTTTATTTATGTCCAAGCCGGTGGTGGGATCAGCCAACAGACGACGGGCCAGGTGAAGGTAGCCGTCCTCGAACATAGTCGCCGTCTTGGCGTCCACGGCATCTTGAAAGGCCGAGCTGGACATCATCGCATCCTGGAAGGCCTGGCTGGCCTTAAAACGAGTCACGGCTTCCTCTTCCCTGAAGGGAAGGGTAGCCACAAACCCTCGGCACTTAGCCTCCGCCTCCTCGGCCCTCATTTGGACCTCGGCCTTGAGCCTCCGCTCCTCGGCCAGCTCGGCATCTTTTAGCCGGAGTTGCTCCTCGTCTTTATCTCGGGCGTCCTTGGCCTGCCCGCGAGCCTCCTCGGCTCTTTTTACCTCGGCCTCCACTTTGGCCTGAGCAGCCCCAAGGTCCGCATCCTTGGCCTTCAGCAGCTCGGCCAGAGCGGCCTTCTTGGCCTCGCCCTTTTCTTGGGCGGCCCTAGAATCGTGCAACAGTTTGGCATTATTCTTTGCCAATACGTTCTCGTATGCCGTAATGGAAGCCCACTGCAAGATTAACCAATGTCAGGTATCTTATCAAGTAAAAAGTTATGTAATCAACAACTAAGAATACGAGATAGTTACCTCGGCCATCATGAGACCCTTGCGGCATAGCAAGTTCTCTTGGCTAGGCTTCTCTCGAACGAGAGCCTCATAAGCCTCCTCATCCAAAGCCCTCTGAACAGGAGCTCTGCCCAATCTCAGTAAAGGACCCTTTCTGTTCTGCAGAGGGATACCCCTCAAGCGCGGGACATTTGCAGCCATACGACGAGCCAGCTCATCGGCATCGTCATAGGTTTTGACGGTCTGAATGGTGAGGGGAGGAGGATCTTGGATATTCGAGGACTCCACAGCCGCCCTTTTTGTTGCAGGCTCCTCGGCAGAAGCACCTGGGGGCCTCTTCGAGCTTGAGCGCCACTGGACGAGATCGGTGTCCTCGGCCAGCGGGATGTCCGTATCCACATTCACGTCAACTTGGAGGCTATGCCCCTCGGTTGTTGAAGGAGCATCCCGTTCCTCGGAAACCATCTCCTCGGCGTTGACCTCTTCATGTAACTTGATGGGGAGAGGTTGGTCCCCCTTGGTCCCTAGGATGAGGTTACGACGATTAGTCTCATCCTTTCTCTCCGTCAAGACCGATTTCTTGGCCTGAAGTCTCCTCTGTTTGATCAACTCCTGGGCACTTAGTTGCTTCATAGCCAACTTTTCTTCTTCCTCGGGAGTTAAATCTGCAAAGACGAGGAAAATATATTACAAGGGTGACCAAAGCAACATGCAAAAAATACAAATGTAAAGGCAAAGAAGCAATTACAGCCTACGACGTCCTGTTCCTTAAGGCACTGATCCTTAGGTTTAAGCTTACAACAAGCACATTCTTCGTGAAATACAAGACCAGGATGGATCCTCCAGTCATTGAATCGTATCCCCCTCTTAACATCAACGAGGGGAACCACCCCGTCCTTCTCACCAGGCATCAGGCCCGCTTGGATGTAGTAATGATCATTGGCCTCCAAGGCCGCCCAATCGAGTAGCCCGACCTCTGAAAATTCCTCCAGGCGCTTGATCAGGTCATCGTCCATCCATACCTTTGCACGGGACCCGAGGAGGTTGGCACATCGGTAGGGGATTGGAACTCCCAACCTTGTCGGCTTTCTACCCTTATCGCATGATTATCCCATCCTCCTACCTTGCTGGACGTAGGGAGGAGTATCTTCGGTTTCTTAGGCTCACTCCGTAGGACGAGGAGACGAGTGCCCTTCATATACCCAACAGAGAAGAAATGACGGAAGGCTCCCATGGTAGGCTCGTAACCTAAGCTACGACAAAGCACTATGAAACTTACAAGGACCCTGGTCCCATTAGCCCCCAACATGGCTGGGACCGCCCTCACATCGCCAAGGAATTCATTGATGAATGGGTCCAGTGGGAGACGAAGTCCCTGCTGAAATTGTTTGAAATAGAAATGGAGGTGGTTGTCGTTGTAATAGAATTTATACTCCTCGTCATCATCTGCAAAGGTGGGCTTGACAACATAAGTTAGCCTGAACTCGGCCCTATCTACCCCGTACTTGGTGTACAATTGCTCCAACATGGGGTCCCCAGCTTTCGGGGGTCTCTCTCGGCCTCGGCTCCCTCCACCTTGTCCACCGCGTCCTCGACCTACTCTTCCCTCGACTTGGGCACCTTCAACAAAGGCATCTACAATCTTGGTTGACGAGGAGGCCACTTCCCCTCTTCCCGTCATATCTGCAAAAAGACGAGGAGTCAAAATTAGTAACCTCGTCCCTGACTGATTTCAAGACGGGGAAGAGGGATATCCCCCCTCGTCATTATAGATAGGCCGAGGAGGGAGCCTTACCACTTAGACGCTCACGAACTATGTGATCTGAGGATGGGTAGAACAAATTGATGTGCTCCACCATCTCGGCCCTATCCTCGAACAAGACAATATTTGGGGAATCCGAGACAATCCTATCTATCCTTGTTTTATCTGGGTATTGAAGAAACATTAGAGTACGACCATAATTTCTCAACATTTTTCCTATGTCATCCAAATTCAGCATCAACCATGGACCTCTCTCTCTCCGGTAAACCCTCAGATTGCCGGTGTGATACCCATAGCGGAATCGGGGGGAATGGTCCCAAGAACGAGCCATTTCTAAGGGAAATCAAAGATCAATGGGGGATTTCATACAAAATATCCAAGGAATGCATACAAGATTTGAGGAAAATCCAAGATTCAAAGAAATTTGAAAAACCTCACAAAATTCCAACATTCAACAATGGCGGTTTGGACATCAAATTCCATTCTAAAACCCTAGAAATGGCAAAATCATTGACAAAAACGCATAAAAGGGAAGAAAAACTATACCTGTTGCTGAAAAGTGGATGGAATATGACTCGAAATCACGCACACTGGAGAATCCAAGCTTCGCCGAAAATTGGGTTCTAGAAAGTCAAGGTCGCCGGAGGAGTTGTTGCTTAATCCTTACAATATGCTCTCAATTATCTCAGTTGCGGAAAAGTTTAAATGAATGGGGTTTTAGTTTTTATACTAGCCTAAAGTGGGTAAAACCCGAAATTCGAATGGGCCACCGGGTATAACGCCTCAAACATTTAATGCCAGCACCAACTTCCAAAACGTGTCAGGTAGGGGGCCCACCACTCATCATCATAGCTAGTAACCGGCGGATAATGAAGCGACACCAAAAATGAAGCGTCTCGGACGCGTGTCAAGCCTGTTCGTATCCCAAAAGCCGAGGACGAGATGACTTTATCCTCGTCCTAATCCGAGCTAGAAAGTCGGGGGCCACTGAACAGTATAAACCGAGAAACGAACATGGGCTTGCCCGGGTTAGGCCCAAATGGATTGGGCTATAAGCATAATCCATATACAAGTCATGGGAAGCAATCTTTGGGCTTCCTCGTTCCTCGTACATCGTCATCAACAAGGCTAATCAAGGCCCAATATACAAGTATGCATGTCCCTATTACAAGTGCCGAGGTACCCTCCTCGTATGCCGAGAGGCATCTCCTCGGCCTTACATTGACGGCTGGCTCTTCATACTATTTCCGTGACATCATTCTCCGAGGTGTCACAAACAACGAGGAGAGGAAAATTCTTACCTCGGCATATCTTTATATGACGAGGAGACAAAATTGTTCATCTCGACATATTCACATGTTGGCAAATCATCAAATGACGAGGAAGCAGAATCACGCATCTCGGCTTACATGCCAATGCCGAGATAAAGAATTCTTGCTCCTCGGCTTTCCGGCTAGCAGATCGTACAATCCTATTTCAACAAGGATTCAACAGTTATTATCCAATCAGGATTGTAACCAACCACATCAATTCAAGTCAAACAATAACTCCTTAACATATATAATTCTCTTAAGATTATATCTTATCTCTTTACAAGTTCAATTCAACATGAATTCTATAAATCCATCCCTATAAATACAAGTCATTTGGCACAATATTTGGTACGTTACTTTTTACATACAGAAACTCTTTCAATTTAGTTTCTCATACACAAACCGTAAACTTACTCTCACGCCGGAGGGCCTTTAGCCGGACTCGCCCCGGCTTAGTTTACGTGTTTTCTCTTATTTTCAGGCCTAACAATCTCCAGAGCATCCGATTGCTTGGATTTGGACTGATTTGACAATTTTGGCATCATCAATATTAATATGAGAATCATTACCTTGTATTCATGAGGTTTAATTCCACACTTTGTAACCCCTAATCCAAAGGTAATGATCCCTATTAATCTCTCATTAATCTAGGAATCTTGGGGCATCAATAGTGGGGTTAAATTTTAAAATTTATACTTTCAACCCATCAACTTTGAGCTATCATATCTTTTTCATCCAATCTCAAATTGGACATCCAGATATACCATTTCAATGTTCACACGTAGTAGAACATGAACCCATAATAATCTTTGTCAAACGACAAACGATTCATGTAAGAAAAATGCACAATTTTTTCGCACACAACGCATTTTTTCCAACAATAGATGTCGATCAAACGTTGTTATGATAGATTTCTATCAGATTTGTGATGATATTTGGCTAAATAGTGTGAGAGGTGGTTCTTCGTGAACGAAAATCAAGTGAAACGATTGTGCGGAATCGAAATAAAATGGGCTGCGAAATTTTTGTCCCTGGGGCCTCGGAGTAATTCGGTAAATACTAAATACAGGGAACGAAAAATTCCAACCCTGTTCTTGCCCGTCTCGTGTGTGTATACACGATTGCGCCGCCGCCACCACCGGCCAAGTCTCCCCACAAGGCTGCCAATCCGACGTTCTCGAATTTCTCGAGAGATTCTTGAAATTGGGTATTGAAATTGAATGGGATGAAGAAGAGGACGCTTATTTCTCAAACTGCAAAGCTTGCCAGTCCAAACATGGCGTCTGCGGATTCAATTCAACCAACCCAAATAAGCAATTCATACGCCGGATCCGACCTAAATTAGGCCGCCATGGATTCGTCAAAAAAGCCCAAATCGAATTGCAGTTTTATGCATAACCTTCCTATTTATTTTCTTCTTACTAACAGTCTTAATAAGCACATTGATCTCCCGTTCATGCCGGAAATCATTATCCCTATTAGAAGATCCCGCACTCCTCTACTTACACCGCCACCGCTCCGCCAGTCTCCTCCCACCTGTATTCACATTCGAAGAGCTTCAATTATCAACAAACAACTTCGATCCCAAGAGAAAAATCGGCGACGGCGGATTCGGCGTAGTCTTCTTAGGCCAACTCTATGGCAATCATATTGTTGCCGTCAAGTACCTTCACAGACAAATCCCAGCAACTAAATCCGGTAACAAATCGGTCTCGGCCAAATCATTCTGCAATGAAATGAAAAAAAAATAATTATATAAATGGGTATTTTGATAATTTTGTTGGTTTCCTGTATTTAACCATATCTATAGGATATGGTTAAATACAGGGAACGAAAAATACAGGGAACCAAAAAAATTATCAAAATACCCATTTATATAATTTTTTTTTTTTCATTTCATATCTTCCTCTCCCTCGCTCTCTCTCTCGCCGTCCTTCTTCCTCCTCCGCTTTCGCCGCCGCTGCCATTAAATCACTCTTCAAACTCCCCCCAACCACCTCCAACAACAATCCCAGCACCAGTACTAGCACGGCCTCAAAAATCAAAACCTAATTTATTGAAATTAGCCGATCCCTAAATCAAAAAAATTTGCATGCTTTGCCCAAAGATTCTCAGCCCATACTCATTGCCCAGAATTTTATTATTTCTTTGTGTTTTTTGAATGGTTGCAATAGTTTTATGTCAATATTCCCGGCCCATACTCATGCTTTGTCAGATTTTTATAGTAAATAAGTTAACAAAATCAAGCTGTTGTCGTGCAATTAAAGAGTAAATGCCCTAAATCAAAATTCGATCATTTTGATTTAGGGATCTGACAATTAAAAAGTAAAGATTTATTTTCCAAACAAAACAAGGGTGAAATTGAAATTTTTTATTCCCTATATTTTTAGTTCCTTATATTTAGTATTTACCACATATCTATATCTATATCTGAGTAATTCACACTCGTCGAAGACATCTGGTTACCAAAATACCCTAACCCCTTTTCTTTACACCTAACAGAAGCAGAGAGCGTGCTGAGCCCCTTTACTGCAACTCCCTTTCCTTTTCTAAGCAAAAAAAAAGCTGCTTCTTTTCTTCATCCCATTTCCCTCCTTCCACAAACCTTCCTCCAATCTTCAATGGCGATCATATCTGAAGAACCCGATTCCACCAACAAATCCACCTCCTCTCCTTCCAAATCCAAACTCAAAACCACACCCGGCTCCATACCCACACCCCAGAACCCGAACCCATTCACATTCTGGTTCTACGTCACACTCTCAGTCTCTCTCCTCACTCTCATCTTCATCACTCTCTCCTCTATTTCCCCCACCCAAGATCCCAAATTATGGTTCCTCTCCCTCCCCACCCATCTCCGCCACCATTTCTCCTCTGGCCGTACCATCAAAGTCCAGCCCACACCCAATCTCCCTTCAATCGAAGTTTTTTCTATTCAACACGGCCCAATCACATCCAATCCCGTCCTGATCATACATGGTTTGGGATGTAGCTCTTACTCTTTCAGCTCAATTGTTAAGTCATTGGCTCGAAAGGGTCTCCATGCTGTTGCTCTGGACCTCCCTGGTTCTGGGTTTTCGGATAAATCTAATGTTTTTGTTGAGGAGAGGGAAAATGTGGGCCCCAAGTCCAAGAGTGTGTGGGAGATTTATAGTGAGATTAAGGAGAAGGGTATATTTTGGGGGTTTGATCAGTTGGTTGAAAATGGGTATGTTGAGTATCAGGAGGAAGAAAAGGTTTCGAAGGTGGAGATTGTGAGGCCAATTGAATTGGATAGTGAAGTTATGGGCAGGGTTTTGGGTCAAGTGATTGATTCACTGGGATTAGCACCTGTTGATTTGGTTCTTCATGATTCTGCACTTGGGTTGGGAGCTAATTGGATATCTGAGAATTTAGGGTTTGTGAGGAGCGTTACGATTCTTGATGGAACTTCGAGTTCGACTGCTTTGCCTTTGTGGGTTTTGCAAGTGCCGGTGATTAGGGAGGTTGTTTTGGGGTTTGGTTTTGTGTTTGGGAGGGTTCTTGAGGGGTGTTGTTCGAAATCTGGCAATGGTGGGATTGACGTAGAGGCTCATAGGGTTCTTTTGACGGGTAGGGATGGAAGAAGAGCTGTTGTTGGGATGGGGAAGAACTTGAATTGTAGTTTTGATTTGGCTGAATGGAGTAGTTTGGATGGTGTGAAAGAATTGCCTATGCAAGTGATTTGGTCTAGTGATTCGTCTAAAGAATGGAGTGAAGAAGGAGTTCGTGTTGCCAATGCACTTCCGCGGGCGAGTTTTGTCATCCATTCTGGTGGGCGATGGCCTCAGGTGAGGATAGCTAGCAAACCTGTTATTATTATTTCTGCTTTCTTGTATGCTATGAAGTACAAAGTAAATGATTTTACAACTCTGCGTTATAGTAATTGTTTTCAAAGATTTGAATGTGTTCATTGTTTCAGCATTTGCAAACGATTTGATGTGTTTTTTGAGTGATTTGTCTTTGAACAGCAGAATATCTGATTATATTTTGTTCAAATATTGCATTCATTGCATGTCATTGGACAATAGATATGGTAAAGTCTTGCTCCATTGACAGATTATGTTATAGTAGTTCCAGTGGTTATTCAAACTGAACTGTGACATGCTTTGTCTTTTGTGCTTCTCCCATAAGAAAGAGAAATTGAAAATGCATGTGAATGAGATAACTAGTTTGTGCTAACGATGGTACTTAGGCTCAATGGCGGAGGCACCAAGGGGCAAGCAGGGGCAGCTGCGCCCCCTTGGCTTTTTTTAGAGGCAAAACAATGGCATTTCACTGCTATGGATACAAATATACTCCCTTCATCCCACTAAAAATTACACTTTTGTTTTGGACACGGGATTTAAGTGTAAGTGGTGCAAGTGTTGCGAGTATAAAAAGTGTGGTAGGAGAGAGAAAAATGGTGTAGAAAATAGTAAGTGAATAGTAGGTGCGAGTATTCAAGTGGGTCTAATTGAATAAAGATATATTAAAACATTTTCATTTTCGAAAGTTGTAATTTTTATTGAGACATCCAAAGAGGTAAAGAGTGTAACTTTTAGTAGGATAGAGGAAGTATATGCTGAAGTAAATATTTTATGTTTATGATTTACTTTTAGTAGGTGTGATTTGTAGATGCTGAACAACTATATATGTTGAACTTTTTGGTACATGTAATTATGTTATACATGTGTTGAATCGTATAAGAGATCAATAGATGTATTATTACCATTAAAGTAGGTACTTAACAAACATGTCTATGTAAAGTTGTATTGTACTCCCTCCGTCCCACCCGAAAAGACACAAGGTAGACCTTTCACGGGAACTAAGGAATGTGTATAGAAGAGTAAGTGTTGTGAGTATGAAAAGTGAAGTAGGAGAGAGAAAGTGAGGTATGAGAGAGAAAGTGAGGTAGAAAATAGTACTGTAATTGGATAGTTATTGTGAGTATGACAAGTGGTCCATAAATAAAGAAATATTAAAAATTTCTATTTCGGGAGTGTACCTTTTCAAATGGGACACCCAAAATGAAAATTTGTGCCTTTTAGAATGGGACAGAGGGAGTATATGATAAAAACAGTAAAAAAAAAATTGTGGCCGCTGCCCCCGAACCCCCATTCATCATTTCTTGGCTCTAAAATATCCCCCCTTTCTCGATTCCCGGCTCCGCCACTGATTAGGCTCTACTAACAGTAAAAAAGATGGAGTTTATTGCTAAATTGCTCTGCTTACTAATTGAGGATAGTCAATGTCACATACGTACTTTCGAAATATTAAATGTTACCTGCGTACTTTAATTTTGATTTAAATTGGACCACTTTTTCTAACACTCGTTAAAAAACTAACGACCTCATGATAAAATTGTGTCTAAGTGGTACATCATGTTAAAATTATTACATTTTGCACCCTAAATATTAAGAATGTTAGAAATTTAACCAAATTGGTTATGTTTATGTCTATTGATGAGTGTTTTGGTCATTCTCAATTTAATTTTAATTTTTTAAAAGTTTTATTTGAAACAAATTTAGAACACTAATTATTATTTAAAAAACCATATCAAAACAAATAAAAAAACAAAGATCTATCTTCTTTCTCTCCATCTACCAACCAACCACTACACAATCCAAAGATCCTTTGGTTTTCGAGTACGCAAGCAGGGTATTTTTTTTGGGGGGGGGGGAGGAGTAGATTGAGTGTCTTCTGGGTCATCATCATTATTGTCCCCTGTGAGAAGTGGATAATTTTCGTATCCTTGTGTTGCTGGGTTTGGATTTGATAGTGTTCCTCATTTCCATTAGCATCAGCTGATTTCTTAGCATCTTGTAACTCCACCTCAGGTGGTTTGTGAACATCAGAAGAAGAATGGTGGGGATTGACGCCAGAACCATGATTACCCGTAAGATTAGAAAGTGGGTGTTGTTCTAATTGGTATCATCATCAGGTTCAAGGGGAAATAGGCGTAAAATTAGTAGTAACTGGGTCGTTTGGGAAGATTCAACCACTATGGTGTTGGTGTTGATTTTCTAATTTGAGCTCTGCTGCATCAACAATTTTCTTTCAAATAAAACTTTTAAAAAAATTAAAATTAAATTGAGAATGACCAAAACACCCATCATGTGACATAAACATAACCAATTTTGTTAAATTTCTAACATTCTTATAATTTAGGGTGCAAAATGGAATAATTTTAATATGATGTACCACTTCGACACAATTTTATCATGAAGCCGTTAGTTTTTAACGGGTGTTAGAAAAAGTGGTCCAATTTAAATCAAAAGTAAAGAAAGCAGGTGACACATTTCATGTTTCGAAAGTACGCATGTGACATTGACTATCCCCAATTAGTACGCAGGGCAATTTGGCAATAAACTCAAAAAAGATGTCTAGGACTAGAAGAGAATGCGACACCATTAATTCGAACAACTCATTATTAAGCCCACTCCATTTTTGCTCATTTTTTGTGGTTATACATTTTTAGATTTATTCTTTGTAGATTGTATTGTAAATTTGATTTTTTTTAATTTGAAATGTAAATGCATGGTTTGACAAATAACAACAATAGAAAGGCAGTTAAGTTGTGGTCTAGTTTTGGGAGTTGGGAGCAGTGTGCTCCGGGATGATTGGAGAGACCACTAGGCTCTTCTCTTGCAATATACTCCCGCTGTCCCTAAATGAATGTCCATTTTCAAAAAAAAAATTGTCCCAAATTGAATGTCATTTCTGGAAATAACTTTGTCCCCTTTTTTTTTTACCATTTTTTTTCCACTGGTCATTTTATACTTTAAAAACTAAATGTTTGGAAAATGGAAAACAAAAATATTTTTGCATCTTTGCCATTTAATTGTACAAAAAGTAAACATTTCTAGAATGTCCCCTTAAATG
>JAFEMH010003378.1:195000-269674 GCA_022495995.1 Adenophora triphylla var. japonica
CTTTGATTGAGTGGAAATGGGTAATTCGTATATATAAAACATACGGGCCCATCCCACACCTTAATCAAGGATGACATCGTGCGCTCCAAGCGAGGTGTATAAACCTTAATCGAATGAAAGAAAGTAATTTCTTTAAACCTTTGAGGGGATTAAGTACCCTAAACTTAAGATGAGATGGCCAGTCTCAGACGGTTGATCTCATGAGCCTTCGAAGTTCCAAAAATGGTAACATCTTGCAAAACAATGACATAGTAAGAGTATTTGACATCTTGACTGATGTCACTTTAATGAAAGAAAAGAAATAAACTTTGTGGAAATCTATTTATTAAAAAGGAAATAAAGAAATGTTTATTGATAATAAAGGATGATTCATACCTGACCTATTACCTTAAGATATCGTCTACGTGGAGTGATGTCGACACCTTGAGACGTGGTGACCTATTTGAATGTTTCGAGTTTTCTTGTTTTCTGAATTGAGTGATATGCTATGACTTACATGAAATATGTCGACGCCTTGCCAGAAAGATTTGTCTGCTGCATCTTATCTTCCGCTAGCCTAATGAATCTTAATGCCCAATTCCGGATGTCCTCCATCCTCTTGCACGGGTTCATCACCAACTCCTCATAGTATGGAGAATCCTTTTTCAAACCCATTTTGAAGGCTTCAGCGGCTGTTGCCATATCTAGGTTGGGGATTTCTAAGACTTCTTTGTTGAACCTGATAACGTAGTCTTTCAACGCTTCGGTAGGCTGCTGAGTGATACGATAAAGGTCACTGGTGAGTTTCTCGAACTGTCTGCTACAAGAGAACTGGTGGTTGAACATGTTGACAAGCTGGGCAAATGACCCAATGGATCCAGGATGTTGACGAATCAGCCACTTCGAAGCTGGTCCTACCAATGTTGAACCAAATCCTCTGCACAAGCATACTTCTCGAAATTGGAGAGGTATGCGGACAATTTCCATCTTTTCTAGATAATGAGCGACATGCTCCTCAGGATCGATGCTTCCATCATACAGCTTCATGGTTGGAATGCTAAATCTTTTTGGGATGTCGACATGTGCAATAGTGTAAGTACCCAAATCCGGATCGTCAAAATCCGTTAGAAGTTAATCGGAATCCGTTAACTGGCCCGCTCCAGGTTAACCGGAACCCGTTAAGCTCCCCGTTGCCAAGCCAACGAGACGTCCCGGGACTGCCTTTACATCCCGACGTCGAAACGTACTTAACACGTCATCGCACGTGAAAGTATGGCTTTCCCTAAAAAACACACTTTTCCGACACTTTTCGGGGGCGTTTCGGACATTTTCCGAACTGTTATTTTAAAAACGGACAAAACCGGGACCCGGGCACGAACTCCCACATGGCTGGTGAGTCATGGGACACTTGGCACGCATGCCACCTCTCTCTAGTCACCTTTCAATCAAAAATCAAGGAGAAAAGACTAAAATACCCCTGGTATGCAGTCCAAGTCCGGCCAGACTCCTTTGCAGACTCTCAGAAATTGCCAGCAAGTCCCTCCAATTTCCAAAGTTTCACAAAACCCCCTGGATTTCAAGCTAAGTCCGGCCGGACTCATGCTGAAATTTCACCTATAAATAGAAGGGCTGTCAAAGCCATTTAGAACAACAAAAATTCACTCCATTTTCACCATAGCCACGGCCTAAACTGAGTTCCACTCCCCCCGAGCCTCGGTTTTACCTCGTTTTGCGTGAAAACTCTGTATTTCGATCAAATACGACCCCCTCCACTCCGAAACACCGTTCCAAACCACTTTCCGTATCCCGTATACACCCCCCGAGCCAAAGGAGTCGACCCTAGCCATAGGTATAACTCCCTCTCCCTAATCTCTCGTTTTGCCTCGGTTTACGCGCCAGTCGCTATAACCGTTTCGGACGAACATCATTGAAATATAGACGCCTCCATCTAACGGGATCCGATACGTTTTAGCCCCTAGATCCTCTTCTCTTCCCGTAAGAGAAGTAATCTCGGATTAAAACGGCGTTCCGACCCCGTTCCGTTTAAATTTCTGTCATTTACAATTCCGGATCAATCGATCCGTCGAACGTTATTTAAATTCCTGTCATTTATCATTCCAGACCGTTTGATCCGTCGAACGTCATTTACATTTCTTGCAACTTTACAATTCCGAGTCGTTTGGCTCGTTGATCGTCATTTACAATTCCGGATCGTTTGATTCTGTTGATACCGCACTTTAAATACTGTCATTTACAAAGTCCGACCCATTTGGATCGTGATATTATTTACTTTTCAAAGTCCGAGTCGCAACCCGATTCGTTGATTGCATATCATTTCATACGTTTTTTCCCGTAAAAATCGTTAACAATGTAATGGTCGGTTCAAAACCGGAGTTCGACCTTCGAACTCTCTTTCAAAATGCGCGAAATGACGTTTGGCATCCGAACGCTCATCTTCAAACTTAAAAGCCGATTTTTGACATTCAAAATCATTTAATACGTTTTTTCCCATAAAAATCGTTAATAATGTAATGCCCGGTTCAAAACCGGAGTTCGACCTTCGAACTCTCTTTCAAAATGCGCGAAATGACGTTTGGCATCCAAACGCTCATCTTCAAACTTAAAAGCCGAAATTTTGACATTCAAAATCATTTAATACGTTTTTTCCCGTAAAAATCGTTAACAATGTAACGCCCGGTTCAAAATCGGAGTTCGACCTTCTAACTCTCTTTCAAAATGCGCGAAATGACATTTGGCATCCGAACGCTCATCTTCAAACTCAAAAATCCGACGTTTGACATTCAAACGCTCTTTTCTTAAAAGTCAACATTTGACACTTAAGATAAACAGATAAAATCAGCATTTGCGCCACTTTTTCCTAAAAACTTCCAAAATCGACGTTTGTCATTCAAACGCTCGTCTTTTCAAACAAAGTCACCTAATCAACGTTTGACATTCAAACCAAGATTAAAGCTTGTCATTCAAGCCCCCATTTCAAAATGCAAACACACACACACGCACACGTTTTCGAGAAAGGTAGAAAGACTCGTCATACGAGGCGTTTCGGGTGATCTCGTAATACTCTTCCCGAAACGTAACGTGACCTCCGAACCTAACAATCTCTGGTACCAAATAGTTTTTTACTCGTTTTTGCTACCAATAAAAATGACTCCCTGTTTTCAAAAAAGCCTTTTCCTAAGTTTTTGCTACCAATAAAAACGACACCATTTTCACTAAAGCCGTTTCTCAACGTTTGGGCTCAAAATACAAAAACCGCGTGGCGACTCCTCTTCCTTCCCGAAAAGCGAGGTCTCAGACACCAACCCTCCGCGAAAGACAACCGCCTTTTCGCTCCGCGCGAAATCCCGGGTAATTTCAGTTGGCGACTCCGCTGGGGATCGTGGATACTTTTTTAAAAACTGCCGTTGTTTTCAAAAAAAGCCTTCCGTGGGTCAAACTTTCGTTTACCCTTCCTCGTTTTCGTGTGCGTGTGTTACTTTAAACCTCGAACGGTTTTTTCAAAGGCATTACATTGTCGTCTTTTCAAAATCATACCATGTTTGTGCATCCCCATTCATGTTCGATTTTCATGCTATCTTTTGAACTGCGCATCAAAATTCTTTAAGACACATTCTGAAAAATCTCTGTTTTACTCAGAAAAAAAGAATTTTAGTGACCGCACACTACTCGCACTTGCTGCCTCGGTACACCGCACTTCACGTGCACTTGCTGCCTCGGTACACTGCACACTACGACCCGTAAACCGGGATGGCCTTATCAGTTGCACCTCGGTTGGTCTGCCAGACACTTTTCGAGGGCGCACGGGGTCGTCCCAAATAGCCCATCCTAGCCCGTGTAAGCCATGCACTCTTTGTGTCACACTTTGTCCAAGACCCCGGTTGGTTTTTGGCTTAGTTCGTGTCATAAAGCCTAAGTGTACGTTTTTTACGCCGGGTTACGCCACGAGTCAAGCTCGAGAGGTTGAGACCGAAGGTCGTTCCCGACCCGAAGTCTTGAGCTTTTCAGCCTTGACTTTGACGCGGAGCTCTGTCGAAAAATATACCCGAAGGTTCAATGTGACACCGCACCGTATGCATCGTGCCAGCCACAACTTGGCCAACGCCAAAAGCTAAGGTCCCTCGCGCAAGCGAGTCAGGAGAGGTCATGCCGAAATTTTGGCACGATCCCCGCCTTAACTTAAGGACGTTGACTTCGACTATGGCCCGTGCGTCACATACGTTGGAAGTTTGCGTGATCAGCTAGCCTTAAGTTCACTTTTTCCTTTGTCGGTGGAACTCGCTTGCCTTATAGGACCTCGCTCGGGATTTTCCGTCCCGAGAAAGATGATTTACAAATGGAAACGAGGGGCTTATAAGCGTAGTGACGAGATTCACTGATTAGAGCTCTAGGATTAGTTGCGAAAAAGAAGACACGCTCTTTTCCAACCGATTAGGACTCTGAGAAAATGCGTTTTAAGTAAACATTAATCGGTAACTGCACATTGCACAAGCCCGAAACCTTGAGCCAAATACCATTTTTCGAATCCTAAACCCTCCCTTTCGTTCCCTGCAGCGAGCAGAAAGTGGTTCAGATTTCCGGGTCAGCGCCTCGCCAGAATTACAGTTACGGCAGCGTCAGACAGTTCTTCGGTTCCCTCAGTTCCCTCAGCCAGAATTTCAGACATGTCTAGCTCACCGAGAAATCGTGACGGGGATGACCCCCGCCACCGGTAATGAGATATGACTTTGGAAGAAGCCATCCGGGCTTGTGAGGTTCACAAGAGGCGTAAAGAAAATCAGCAGAATTTCATGGTACAGCTTCTGAATGAGCGAGGTATAGCAGCTATCCCCCAGTCAGACGGTACTTTCGTCCTGGTCGAGGATGACGATTCCCCAAAACCAGTTCCTCAAACCTTCAACCAGGTTCCTCCCTCGCCAACTTACGGGATTCCTTCGAACTAAGGAAACAGCCGACCTAGGCTTCACGTTGCCACCTCTCAGGGCAACCCTGTCATATTTGGCCAGGCCGGTGCTACTCCCATCACTCAATACCACCAGTGCACCGCTGGACCATCTCAAACAGATGCCAATATCCTTCAATACCCTCCCGGGTTCATCCCGTTGCCTATACACGAATCCCAAAACACCGGAGACAAACCTCGATATAGTTCAGAAAAGGCCCCCATATATCCACATATATCAAGCCTTCCACCTCCAATCACTACCGCTCACGTGGTAGCACCCGGCGCCGAGCCTCACATTCTACCACTGGACCCAACCTTAGCCTGGATGGTCGAACAGATGAAAGACCTGAAAGCCACCATGAGCAGCGCAAAGCAGTAAACTCTCAAATCCACAGATCCGAGAATGGTCACGCCTCTCCCTGCCAAGTTCAGAATGCCGGAGATGGACCGATTCAACGGAACCGAATGTCCTCAAATGCATGTCGACACCTACGTTCTCGGCATGAGAGCAAAAGGAGCAACCCTCCAGCAAATGGCCGACCACTTCCAGCATACGCTCAAAAGTTCAGCGTTACGATGGTTTCTGAGGGTCAAGCCTGCGGATCGCCACACACAGGATCGGATCAAGAACATCTTCCTGGGCAGTACGAGATCCAACTTAGAGTGGGAAACAAGTCGTGAGGACTTAATCACCACTGAACAGAAAGCGGATGAAAGCGTCGGAGAATTCTACAAAAGGTGGAGTTGGAAACTCTCCGAAATCATGGAGCCACTCTCCAAGGATGAACAGATGCGGATCTTCAAGTCCTGCTTAAGACCGTCCATCAGAACTCTCATCAGTCATCATTTCTTCCCAGATCTCCGGGCCATGGTCAATGCCGGCTCACATTTCGAGAAGGATCTCAAGGAAAAGTTGGCTACTGCACAGGCATACAGATACCGATCGGCAGTTGCATTCAATCCCGCACCGGCCCTCGGCAAAGGGAAAGATACGTCTGTCAACTACATCCATCAGGGACAGCAGTCGGGCAACAGAAACCCGGTCCCACAAAGCAACAATTCCACTCAGAAGCAGCCTGCCGTACACTTCGACAAGTTTGACATGCCACTGAGCAAGATGCTGGAAGGGTTAATTAAGGAAGGTCTCCTTAAACCCGTTGCAAATTACAAACCCAAGAATCCCGTAGTCAATGCTGACAAGAGCAAGTACTGCGCCTTTCATCAGTATCACGGCCATACCACCGATAACTGCGTGGGGTTACGATACGAAATCCAGAACTTGATAGAGGAAGGAAAATTGGAGCGTCCCCGTGGACCCAATACAGTCGGAAATCCTTTCCCGAACAACAACAGTGTGAATTCCATTGAATGGGTGCCCAAGAAGATTGCCGCGGAGCCAGTTCCTCCGCCTCTTCTAGCCGGGTCTTCATCGAATGTCCACATCAGCTACGATGTTTGTGACTGCTCCGCATGCCTGGAGTACGAGTCCCAAGACACGGTCCGGAGCAATCCTCCGAGAAAACAGAAGAAGAAGTCCTCTCAACAGAAACTGAGAGAAAGATACGAAGCTGGAGACACCAGTGTGGGTACACTCGGAGAGCCATCCGGGAGGTTCGACTACTACGTACTCTACTCCAGCCAGTCCTCCCTTCCTCCAGGCCATGCAACTTTAGAGCAGATAGGGGTGGGAAAGCCGAAAAGTCCTGCTGACAACAGAGTTCAGACCTTGGGACACCGGAATACCTCAGATCTTGGTAATCTTACTGCCAGTCAGAAGCCTAACCCCCCGCGGGATCAGCCAAGGTTCAATTTGTCCAGCTTCCGAGCACGGACCGGCAAAGGAAGATCAAAGTCAGCTTGGCACTCGCACTCGATCAACGTGCTAACCAAGGGCGGCAACCGCCACAAACAGCCTCAACACCATCCCGAGGCTCCAGCGAAGGCTTTACCTCGCAAGAGGAAAACAGGAAACAGATGGCTTGATGACTCTCCTTCTCCGGATAGAGACCAGATCTACGATTCCCGACTGTATGGCAGTATGATCACGTTCTGTGACGAAGACCTCCCAAGAGATGCCTTGGGGCACAATGAAGCTCTGTACATCACTCTCAGGCTCAACACCATATCACTCCCCAGAGTATTAGTAGACAACGGGTCAGCCGTTAACGTTCTCCCTCTCAGCATGATGCGAGCCCTACGCATCAACAAAAGCCACCTGATTCCGTCAACCCGGACTATCAAGGCCTACGACAACACGTCTCATCCCATCCTGGGGACGGTGACTCTGGAGCTCTGGTTCGAAACCCAAATGGTTCCAGCAAAATTCCACGTGATGGACATTCCATCCGAATTCACAGCTCTGTTGGGACGCCCTTGGCTACATCACATGAAAGCCATAGCCTCCACTCTCCATCAGTTCGTTAAGTTCATTAATCGGCAGGGAGATCTTGAAGTCATCAGAGGGGACAGCTTCCTCATAGGAAACGAAGCCGAGACAAGAACAAGAGTGCCCGCAGGCGTCGCAGCCACCACCTGGCTACCTCCTTCAAATCAACCAGGGACTACCGGGCAAATCTCATCATAATCCCTCGTGAGTCCGGAGATGCTAACTATGTCAATGTCCTCGAGCAGTGCACTCGGCTAGCCCGATACATCAAGTTCAACCTGTCGTTTCCAACACTTGGAGGCGATTGGAAAGAAATACCGAGCATCGCCATGATGCGGGCACATAAACCCCTCGTCTCCAATCGGAGATTCATCAGCATTCTTCAAGCCAACTCTCTGGCCCCGCCAGGCGAAGAGATTTTCGTGATAAAGGTCAACAAGCACCGTCATACTCGTCTTGAATGCATGGACGTCGTATGGGATGTCCTCCACGAGGAATTACCCGCTGAACCCCTTTTCTCCAAATAAGGGCATGATGTTTTTCTAGCAGCTCCAAGAATGCAAAGCAGACGCGAGGCATCCTTACGTTTGGGTTGAGCCGTCGACGGCGACAAATCAGACTCTCCGGAGTCGAGGACGCGGCACCCGAGAAGATCCCTACATTCATATGCTCGCTCGAGGACGGCACCTGCTCCGATTAGGTCACCTACGACCAGTGGCTCCAACACTATGGAAATTGTCAAGCTCAACGCCTAGTACAGCAGCTTATCCGACAATTGGAAGCAATCGGTTGACACGACAAAGAACCCTCTCGATCAAGCGATCGACGACGACTTCGTCAACATCATCTATTCCAGATATCCCGATGATGCCAAGGATCCGGTCCTCATTATCAGATTTTGCAACGCCAATGTTACCCTCGACGACTGCCTGCTCATGGTAAATGAGGCCCTGGCCAATCGAGCTCAGAGCTCCTCATCAATTCCGACTACCAGCCCCAGTGGCAACCGGCCCGTGCCGTCAGTCAAGCTTAAAGCCACAAGCGCCGTCAAGGCCAAGGGCAACAGCGAAGGAGACAAAGCTCCTCACCCTGCTACGAATCAGATTAACCTCGGGAACGCTTCCAACAGCCGCTCCAAAAACATCTGTGAAGGTCTTCCCCACAAGACAGACTCAGCTTCCGACGAGGGAAATGACCACCTCAGCATCAACATGCTCCAGTTTGATTCTGCTCCCAGTCGTCACGACCACGGATTCAGACATCCCGCCAGCAAACTGCTAGCTTTGATAGACTTGGCGATCCAGCGAGCTCACGAGACTATAAACATTGCAGAATTCAACACCTCCGTGGGTGCAATCAAGAAGATATGGGCGAATTTCTTGGTAGTCGAGATCAAGGAAGGCCGCATGGAATGTCCCAGCCCGACTTCCTTCATCAACATAATCCAAGTGTTTCCGCCATTCGGAGATTTGGATGTGATCACAGTTCTGGACACTAGTCAGACGGCGCGCACCTACGGAGAATGTCTAGCTCTCGCAAGGAAAGCCCTCATGGAACTAGCCGCTCAAGAGAACCGTCTCCGGGACGAAAACCAAGCTCAGAGGACCCACAGGGACCAAGCCATTAAAGTGTCACAAGCAGCTTCAGACAGAAAGCTAGAGGCCACTCTAGACCAGTTCGACCTCAGGGGTTTTGCTCACGGCAACTTCCTCGACTACCGTCTGTTCTCATCCAACCCCGTCTGCCAAACGAGGGTGGTCAACGGTCCCGATAACCTAGGAGATGGAATGGCACAATACAAAGGATACCTAACCGCACAGCAGGAAGGGTACCAACGCTTATCTCCCCGAGAAAAGCAAGTTCTCTGTGAAAGCGACGATGAAGACGATGAAACCATTCTCTTCCATGCCAGACATGATGTCAACAAAACCGGAATCCTAAGGGTCCTGGGAGGATGGGGACGGATCATCTCTGCACTCAAATTGAAAGGCTAACTGAGAGAGGAAGGTCTATTCAAAAGGAATAGAAAGATAGAAATTCAACTCAAAGAATCGTCAGGAAATTCCACAGCCTTCGCATTCGTTTACGTAAAATGATCAATCTGGGACAAAGAAGGCAACGAGCTAACCACGCCTACTACGACTGTCACCACCGAGGGGACCAGCACCAACGACATTCCAGTGTTAGAAATCAAGCATAATGATGACATGGCATTAACTGGATTCACTCTGGAGACCTCCAAGATCCAAATATGCAACGTGGAACTTCCACTGTTTCAAGATAAGATTCCTCCCGCCATGAAGATGATAAAACTCATGAACTTCATCCCGGGACTGGGGCTCGGCAAAAGGTTACAAGGCCAACACCAAGTCATCGAAGTCAAGGACCACACCACGGTCCAGGGGCTTGGTTACGTGCCAACACTCCGCCGACATCGTGGGAGAACAAAAGGCTCACCCACACCAAGGCAAGCAGCCGCAAAAGGGGAACCTCCGACGGCACACACCCAACCTCCGACCTTACGGCTGACCTCGCTCATTACTTCACCAAGGGAACCAACCGCAGTAACCGAGGGGACCGACAAGGGAACCAACAAAGCTGAATCGAGGGATCGATCATGGAACCAATAGCGTAACCGAGGGGACCGACAAATGAACCGACACACTAACCGAGGGGACCGATAGCGAAACCGATGAAGATGAGAAAGAAGCGGGGATAGTCAAGACAGAGACTACAGTAAAGGATGGAAAAGCTAGCACGGGACCTCAAGCTTTTCAGAGGACTCAAGGATAATCCGATAAGGGGAGCGTTCCTCGACATCACAGCCTCTACCTGGACCTACTCGCCACCACACCAAAGACGAGTACACATTCAAGGGTATCCTGCATACACGGAAGAGCAACTCAAGGTACTCTTCACGAGAAACAGATTATTCGGATCAGCCGCCGAGGCCACATTCGAGACAAGAACTCAAAAGCAGTAAGGAACCGTAATTCATAGAAGACGCTCTCAAATGACCACTTCTACAGAGTCTTTTTGAAGAAGTCATGGAGGTGCCAAACCCGATTGACCTGGGCTCCGAAAAAAGATGATCGCCATGATTGGGACAGCAAGCCAAGCCTCTCGATCCCCGAACCCTCATCAAGCATCCAGAATGCCACCGAAGAACCGGGTAACTTTGACCGGACCAAGGGCAAGCTGCATGTAAATGGAAGACAAGCCGGGCTCGCACCCACATCTCCCTAAACCCGGTCTCAAACCCTCTCGAGCCGCCTCCTTATAAAAGTCCAGCCTCTGAGTCGTCCAACGGCCTTACGCCGAAAGACTATGATAATGTAGCCAACCATGTATTTCCTTTTTCGTTTAATGAAAAGTCTCGACCTTTCTGAGTATCCTTCATTGCCACTTTAACAACCGATAAGTTAACAAACAACTTAAAAGACGTTAACAACTCAATTGATAAAGAAGCATACATTAAATGAACAATACATTAAGGAAGCTCTCAAGCGTGTAGTTGACCAAGAGGACAACCGGCCCAAGCCGCCGAAGAGGTTATGACCAAAGTGAACCTGGGGTCAGCGTAAGAGCCTAAAGAGACACAAGTGGGCGCTTCTTCGCCGATGCTAAAAGAAGCCCCGATAAACCTCCTCCGGGAGTATGTTGACGTGTTCGCCCGGTCATACCAGGACATGCCAGACTCGATCCTCGATCGTGGAGCGCAGAATTCCCTAGATCCCGAATCCAAGCCTCACAAACGTAAGCCGCGCAAGATCAAGCCAGAGTGGTCCTTGCAACTTAAAGAAGAGATTGAGAAAATGCTCCGAGTTGGTTTCATCAGTAGTGATTGAGTACCCGACTTGGCTCTCCAACATCGTGACGGTCACCAAGGCCAATGGAAAGGTCGATGTCGTGTGGATTTCGTGGATCTCAACAAGGCCAGCCCTAAAGATGATTTCCCATCGCCTAACATCGACATGCTAGTCGACACCACGACAAATTTCGAAGTAAAATCCTTCGTGGACGGGTTCGCCGGGATACAACCAGATCAAAATGTCCGAGGAAGGTCAAGCCAAGACTACTTTTCACACTCCGCTGGGACATACCGCTACATGGTCATGCCGTTCGGTCGAAGAACACTGGGCTACTTAGCGGCTGCAAATCTCTTCCATGACATGATTCACAAAGAAATCGAAGTATATGTCGACGACATGATCATCCACTCCAGAGGATCGGTACATGCAAAGACATGACAGATTTGAGAAAGTTCTTCAACAGACTCGAAAGCACTTCATGAGATTGAACCTGCCAAGTGCACCTTCGGCATCAAGCGAGGTAAAGTACCGGGGTACATGGTTACGTAAAGAGGTATCGAAGCCGATCCCAAGAAAATCAAGGCCATCATCGACATGAAGCCGCCTCGTACTTCGACGAGTAAAGAGCTTTATGGGAAGACTTCAAGACATCGGGCCGCTTCATCAAACCAAACGCCTGACATCTCTCTCTGAGAGCCCATGTTCAAGCCGATGAAGAAGAATGCCGACATCAAATGGGACTCCGAGTGCCAAACGCCTTTGAGAAAATCAAGACCTACTTGGTGAATCCCCCAATTCTGTGCCCGCCACATGAAGACAAGCAACTACTCCTGTATCTGACAGTAACAGACACGTCAATTGGATCTATGCTGGCAGAAGAATAGAAAGATTCCTAGGATGAGCATGCAATCTACTTCGTAAGCCGAAAGCTTCAAGGAAGTGAACTCAGCTACTCAGCATTAGAGAAAACTTGTACCGCCTTGGTATGGGTAGTCGGGAAACTGACACACTACATGCAGTCACATTCAGTGCTCCTGGTCTCCAAAAAGGACCCCGTCCGATATCTCTTCGACAAGCCATCCCCGTCAATGCGACTAGCCAAATGGTCATTCTTCCCGCCGAGTTCGACATCAAGTACATGGTCGAGAAAAATCCACGAAGGGCGAGTAATGGCGCATCACCGCGTACTTCCCAAGCAGTGATCCCAAGGGTCCTGACCCGCATTTTCCGGACGACGGAATCTTCTCACTCGACAGCGCAAACCGCTGGCAACTCCTCTTCGATGGGGCAGCCAACAAGAAGGGAAATGGTATTGGAATTCTCCTTGTCGATCCCAAGGACGAGCACACTCCCATAGCCATCAAGCTGAATTTCGAAACAACCAACAATGCAGCAGAATACGAAGCTTTGTGCAGGCCGATCTGGAAGCCGCCCTCGAGCGCAACATTTCAGTAAGCTGGATGTATACTGGGAGACTCGCATTGATCATCAATCAAGTATCCAACAAATGGAAAATGGTAGATTCTGGCCTCCAGAAGTACCACACGTACATGGAGGAGCTTATTGCTCAGTTCAAGGACATCTCTTTTCACTATTTGCCAAGAGACAGGAACCGCTTCGCAGATGCCCTGGCAACCCTCGCCCCTCTTGTTGAAATTCCCGATGGGAAATCAGTAAAACCCCTCAGAATAGGCAGACGGGAAACACCCGCCTATTGCTGTGAGATCGAGATAAAAAATGAAACGATCGACGAACCCTGGTACAATCAAATATACCAGTACCTCCAAAATGGAGAAGCTTCCTTCACAAATGAAGATGGAAAATACAAAGAAGGGATCAAAGCCAAAAACATGATGGCATTAAAATGCCTGGCATCCCATTTCATCATTCTGGGGGTATGTTGTACAAGAAGCGCTACCAAGGGCCACTCCTTCGGTGTGTAAACAAAGAAAAAGCCAGCGAGCTAATGAACGAAGTTCACAACGGAACCTGCGGTCCGTACATGAACGTCAGAGCATTGACACAGATCATTGTCCGTATGGGATACTATTGGATATCAATGGAAACAGTCTGCATCCTGTTCATCCGAAGCTACGACAAATGTCAACGGTTCTCCAACCTCAATCACTTCCCTCCTCATGAACTCTATTGCATGACTACACCATGGCCTTTCGCCACATGGGGAATCAACGTCATCGACAAGATCACTCCACCAGGGAGCAATGGTCACGAGTTCATTCTAGTCGCAGTCGACTACTTCACCAAATGGGTAGAAGCCAGATCGTACAAGGTACTGAATTCTAAGAGGGTGGCCGAGTTCATCAAAGAGAACATCATGTGCCGATACGGAGTGCCCAACGAGATCATATCCGACAATGGGACTCACTTCGAGGGAGATTGTGACCAACTGCTGACCGACCCGTAGTCACACGTCACAAGTCTTCTCCCTACAGACCACAAACCAATGGTGCAGTAGAGACAGCAAACAAGACTCTCGCCATGATAATCAGAAAGATGACCACCAGAGGTCCGGACTGGCCCGAAAAGCTACATCTAGCCCTCTGGGGATACAGAGCATCAGTCAGAACCGCCACAGGGGAGACTCCGTTCGCGCTTACCTACGGAATGGAAGCAATGTTACTCGTGGAATTGGAAATTCCATCCCTTCGAGTCCTCTTGGAAAATGGGATCAATGAAGTCGAATGGCTACAGAGCCGTCACGACGAACTTGCTCTACTCGACGAGCGCAGATTGAAATCCATGGAACACACTCAAGCCTACCAGAGCAGAATGGCTCAAGCATTCGATAAGAAAGCCAAGATCCGAGACATCAGAGAAGGCGACTTGTTGCTAAAGGAAAAGCCTCCTACGCAGACCAATCCCCTTGGAAAGTGGGAGCCTACCTGGATAGGACCATTCGTGGTACAAAGAATCTTCTCTGGAGGAGCCATGAAGTTAGCATATTTGGATGGGAACCCTTTCGTAAACCCCGTGAACGGAAGCAAGCTCCGCAGATACTTCGTTTGAGGAAGAGCACGAGTCAACTCTCCTTCCCCATACACCACCCCTCAGTAAAATTAAAGTGCTAAAAGAGTAATACCCAACTGGATACATTCCTGCTAATGATCCAGGTAAAAAATAGGGTTGCACTTCTTTTGTCTTTGTTTTTCTCAAAATTCACCTAAAGTGTCGAACTACGGTGACCTGAGCCCCTTAGTCCAATTGTAAAAGGGAAATGTAGGCAGCCATCATTGGTTCGGTCTCAAAAAACAAAAAAAAATATACAGTAAGCATCAATTACTTGTGTTTTGAAAAACTCTTTTCAATTAACCTACAAATTCATTACGGTTAAAACAATCTTTGATGAGTTCAAGCACGATCAACTCTTGACTCGCTACACGCTAGCAAAACTACAATAAAACATTAATCAGTTAATGTGTCTGCAATGACAATGGGTGGATACTCTGGACAGCAAGGTCAACCTAGTTTCCCGTACTTGGTCCTTCATCCTTCTTCCCCTTCCCGTTCCCACGGCGAGTGTTCTTCACCTTCACAGGGAATATTCCGGTAGTCCTTCTACCTGGCTCAGGGACCCTTCCCAACGCCTCCGTCAAGCCTGTAGCTATCAACGCAGCCCTTTCCCTAGCTCTGTCTTGAGCTACCCCTCTTTGAGCCATCATGATCGTGCTTTGATTGGCCTCCCGATCAGCATTGGCCTCATAGTCAGCCATGTCGTTCCCAGTACGATTCCGAGGGTTAGCCCCCGCTTCAGTCCTCCTCAAGGTCGAGCTGTCAAGGTGATCAGCACCCAACAGCTCATCCCGTCTCTACAAGATAGCCATCTGTGTCTCTCCTATACACTCTTCATACCAGTTCAGATACTACGTAGACGAGACAGGCCCTCTCCGATGAAGAGAACCCCGGGCAGAAAGGACGTGTATTGCCACCACCGCGTGAGCAACAATAGCGTCAAAGGATCTTCCATCGCCGAGAGATCCCACTCGAAGGTAGCGGATGACTTAAGCCCGTCAATGGCACCTCGGCCCACTGCATCGTCGCAGAACCAACGATGGAATGTAGAAAGACGTCCGAGATAGCCCCGCACTCTAACAACCAATAGACCCTCCTGAGCAGTCCGACAAGTCTGTAACTTCCAGTGGGAACCCACCATCGCAAGTGATGCTTGCGGAGTCTGGCCATCCAGAGCTCCAGCTCAGCCTGATCGCCCCTTATCACCAGAGGACGTCGAGAGAAGGACTAAGCGTCACAAGACATTGACACCTCGGGCATCATCTGCAACCTCTCTCTCAACCATATGGTAAGCATAGCTGGACTCCCTCCCCACATGTATCGGCTGCCGGTCGCCATCCGACCTATGCCCAGGAACGTCTCGCCCAGAACCAAAGGCATGATGTCTCCCCCATTCCGCATCAAGCTCACCAGTGTCCAAGACACCGTGATGGCACACACCCAGGGACGTGAATGTGAACAGAGTAGCGATCGCGCACAGAGCAAACGCGTCCCACGCAAAAATGCTCCCCTCAGCTCCGGCAAATCTATCGGGCAGTCCCGAAATGTTGACATAATCAATGTTCAGTATCAGCATCCCGTATGCTTCTCCAGCCGAGATACCAAGCAGAGACACTAGCTTCTCAAAAGTGGCCATGCCACCAGCATAGGGAAGAACTAGCTGCTCCGTCTCAGGTCCTCCCAGAATGGCCCGAAAATCTTTGAACGTAGGAGTGATTTCGTTGTACGAAAAGTTGTGCACATTCCTCCGTACATCCCAGAAACGAGCCGCTGCTCTCAAAAGATCCCAATCTGGCATGAGGTCTTTCAAAGCCCAAACAGATTTTATCCCGTAACAGCCTTCGAAAAACCCCTTGTTTTACCTCGTGTGGTTCCGTACCCACGACTGAAAATTTTCCAAGTATCGCTCTTGCATCCGAGACGATAGCTTAGGAAAGGGAGCCATGAAGGAAAGTGAAAGAAGCCTTAGGAATTTAAAAGAAATTCAGCCAACTGATCAAAGCAATGCGCAGTTTCTTACGAATTGCAAAGCTGAAACTGCAATTTAAAAGACTCTGGAATTTCATTCTCAGTCCGACCGAACTCTCTCTGCAGTTGACTTGGTCAACTCTGCAGCCAGCTGCTCCTAAATTGGAAACAATTCCAAACAAAGCCCTGTTCATGCCTTTATGAATCTACGTGCTACCCCTGGTTTCAATCAATCAATGCCAACACCTCTTCTGCCTCGGGCTCGTGCAACAGTGCAATTAATTAATAATCAGTTCATATAGGCATAAATTTTGACCCGTTCAATTTTTCATGCATGTTTCATATTATTTATTTTTGATTAACCTACTTCCTTATTTGCCAAAATAAAAAGAAGGTAATCACTAAATAGATGTGCGAAGTACAGGTTCCGCCCCAAGGGCGCCTTTTCAAATACGATACAAGTCAAATTGTTCCGGACAATACATACATTTTGTCTAAAAGAAATAAAGAAGGACTACTCCGTGTCTTGATCGTTATCCGAGCACTCGATGCACTGCTCCGCAGCTTCCGGATCCGTCGAGAACAAGAAATATCCGAATTCCTCGAGGCGGGAATACGCGAAAGGCTTCCTCTGCGCCTGCGAACTCGAGGACTCTCCCCTCTCTTGCCCCGAGTGTGAAGGAGGATGAGCTCCAAACCCAGCCGTTCCACCCGCGAACTGGCCAAATCCTTGCGCAAAGTCCTCTCCACCAGCCGTGGGAGCAGACGAACCTCTCGGCCTAGACGGCCTTGGCTCACGAACATCCACGCTCCTCCGGAACTGCACCTCAGGAACGCCACGAGCCTTCTAGTGTATTTGGCCCACCTGTCCAACTGTCTTATGGCCTGATTGTACGTACGACCAGACACCTGCGAACCAGGAAAGTCATCAAAGGACAAGCAGAAAGTACAGATGCAACATTTGCAGAATGCTACTATCAAATGCAGAAAATCAAAAGTGCTCACCGAAGCGTTGGGTTCCACCCTATACTGAGGTCATATGCCTCATCGACTCCCTTGTTCATCAATGCTCCTCCCGCAGCGGCATCAATAATCTCTCTTGCCTTGAATATGAGACCGTTGTAGAAGGTGTGAACAATCAACCACTTTTCAAGCCGGTGGTGGGGGCACATTCTGAGAAGTTCCTTGAACCGCTCCCATTCATCATACAAAGTCTCACTATCCGTTTGACAGAAGTTAGTGATCTTTGTGCGTATTTGGGTAGTTTTGCTTGGTGGAAAAAATCGACCAAGGAATGCTTCTTGAATTTGGTCCCAATTTGTTAATGAATTCTGGGGGACCGAATTCAACCATTGTTTCGCCTTATCCTTAAGACAGAAAGGAAAAAGGCGCATCCGAATCGCTTCCGGCTTAATATTCTGAATACGTGTGGTATCACAATACTCAAGAAATGTTTGGATGTGTAGATGGGGATCTTCGAAAGCGGTGTCGCTATATTGGTTATTCATAACCATGTGCAGTAGTTGCGGCTTTATCTCAAAGTGTGCCGCTCCGGCATTCGGCACAACAATAGGGGATCTAGTTCCCGGGGTACTTGGATTAACAAAGTCCCGTAGGGTCCTAGCGGGTGTTTGCGGTTCTCCTTCCATATGTTTCTTTAAAGTCTCTCTAAATCTTCTTAGTCTCTCATGAAAGCTTCTTTCGGGTTCTGGATCAAAATTGTCAAAGTATGTCCGAGTCCGTTTTATGCACTAAGAGAAAAACACTTGAAGAGAGATTAAACGCAACAATTTATCGGAAGTAAAGAGCAAAACAATATAAAACAGAAATAACAAAATAAAAAAAATTATGAAGTAAAGACAAAAATTTAAAATAAACCGTTGTCCCCGGCAACGGCGCCAAAAACTTGTTCGGTGGAAACCTAACGGTTTATTTATATCCGCAAGCGCACGGGCTATTGTAATATAGCGGGTGCAAGTACGGGTCGATCCCACAGGGACAGGGTTTATTTTGGAGATATTTTTGTCTTTAGAATTATAGAAAAGATTGGGGGAGATGAAGTTTTGATTTTGAAAATAAGAAGAACATAAACATAAAATATTTTAATAAAACTCTTATAAAGCGAAGCATTCTCGGGATTGGAAATCATACACATAATATTGTTCATTAAATTGTCTTTGTCTTAGAAATAAAGGTTTTCATTTAAATCAAGGATGGTATGTTAGGCTTACGCTACTTCTAACGGTCAAGGCAGTAGCGTTGTATTCTTCACTAATTATGTCCTAACTGTTTGAGATTTCCGTTTACGTTATCCCCGCCCTATCACAAACGGGCGTTCCGGCTTATCTCTAGCTGACCATAATTAGTAAGAATTCACTAAGAACGAGAGTCAACATACTTTCCATTAGAGGAACATCCCTAGGCCGTTGAACTACTTTCGTGATCAATGGAACCTAGTTTCTTTATATGGTTCCGTCAATCGAGATTCTCCGCTAGGTACTTCTCTCAATTGACTGAATCATACAAATTGGACGTCTCCAAAATGTAAGGCATTTTGAGAATAATATAGAGAAATTGTTTAGATGAAGAAAGAAGACAAGACTATTCATTTTTAGATGATGAACATATATGCTTTTGAGTTTCCAACCCCAAGAATAAGGGGGATTTACTCACTAGCCATCTAGAACAAATAAGCAATTAAAATAAAGGAGAGAGTAAGAAAACTTATGATGAAATAGAAGGCAAATGGCTGAAATGATGCTTCACTTTTATTGCTTTTCTCCAAAGTACTTCAAGAACAAAATATGAATTTGATCTTCAAATGATCTTTGGAAATTGATATCACAAGTGCTATACAATGGAATATCACTAAAATTCTGTATGTTTTTCGTCTGTAAATTGTATCTAAGACTGATTACAAAGGGTCTTTTTATAAGGGGGAGGGAACTCTTCAAGAAGGTGCTTCTAAAAGGTGCCTTTTAATCTGCAGTCACCACTTTGCACGGCCGTGTCAAGGATTTTGCACGGCCGTGCACCCTTGGCGCCAGATTTGAATTTGAATTTGGAAGACTTGCACGGCCGCTCCAAGACTAGCTGCACGGCCGCTCCAAGGTTGACACGGCCAGGCCAGGTCGTGGCTCGGCCACTCCAAGTTTTGGGGCCAAAGATGGCCTGTCATGGCCTATAATGCACGGTCGCTCCAGACTTTGCTGTACGGCCGCTCCTCCTGGATTACAGCTTGTGTGTTCAATTTGCTTGGTGCTCCTCCATCTTTTTGGACCAAAGTGTCCAAGTATCTTATTGATCATAGAAAGATTCTAAAAACATGTCTAAAATGTATAAAACATACCAAAAGCATAAAATCTAATAAAATAGAAAAAGTAAGTAAAAAGTACTAAAAAATGCTATGAGAAATGATGTTTTATCCATGTAAAAGTATATAAAATCTAGGAGAAATGACTATATAATAGTCACTTATCAAACTCCCCCACACTTAAGCTTTTGCTTGTCCCCAAGCAATTTTAAGATGAAAACATGGAGAGGGAGAGAAAGAAAAGAAAAAGCAAGAATGATCCCTCAGAAAATAAAGTAGCAAGCCCTAAATGCCTTTTGGATAATGCCTTCGTCTTTCTAGTCATATTTTGTATATTTTTAAAAATTTATTAGGAAGAAGCATTTTGGGGGTATTTTTAAAGAGATAAAATGTAAGACAATAACCTAATATAGCATATATAGAATTTGATCAAGAAAAGCATGCTAGAAGGATAAATCTTAATTACATTATTGGTAAAAGAGAAGCTTTCACTCTTTAGAGCGATTTGAGAAAAAATGAATTTATTTCTTTAAAATGTACAAAGGAAAGTATAAACATTTATTCACAAATTAGAAGTTCCCGAAGAATTGCATTGCATTTTTGAATCACAAGGGCGGAAAAAATGGATGATGGTAGTGGAAAAATCTCATCAAAGTTTCAACAAATTTATCTTATTTTCGCACGTGTTATATTTATGCAAAAGACCTTAGTTATTTTTGATCCTTTCAAGTAGGAGACATTGTGGCTGCGAACCCCATGTTCCTAATACTTAGATCAAGAATACTTTTGGATATTACCCCCACTTGGCAAGGAAGCATCGTCGCAGCGAACGTCGTGCCCCGAGTTACTTAGGAAATAATAGGTTTCTTTTTGCTTTTTAAGGCTTGGTGACTAAGTCACTCTTTTTAGCAATAAGATAAAGATGTCTAACTTTGATTTGTTTTGTGGAAATGGAAAGATGAAATTTTGATGAAGAGGTGTGATTCAAAGGATGCAAAACAAAGGGTGCTTCTAATAAGGGAATAAACATTTAATGAAAATGTAAAATATACAATCTTAAAGAAATATTTTCAATAATAATTTTTTTCATAAGAATGACCAAGTAAAGATTGATAAAGAATCCTTCTAATCAAATGCCTTTTTCTTGATAAAACCCTATATTTTGCTATACTAACTTATGAGGCTTTCAATTCTTTCTAAAAAAATATCCCTATATTTTTCTCCTTATAAATTTCTAAGTTTATAAAAAATATGAGAGGAAAGACAAATAGGCATTATTCTAGGGCAAATGGCAAGCATAGAAATAATGATTATGGATCATCATAGGGATTTTTTTTTTTATATACTACACATGCATAAAAACGAAAATGCAACTAAGTTAAAAAGAAAAAATTACACTAGAAAGCTTTTAAATCTAATCTAAAAAGCAAGGAAATTTAAACTAGAAAGTGAAAAATAAAGATAAAGATAGGTATACCCCCCACACTTGAAATGAACATTGTCCTCAATGTTTCAAGGAACAATGTCAAAATCCGGGGGAGTAAAGAGAAACTTACTAGAACAGTGGTGGTGGTTCTTTTAGTGTCACCATTGATACTACTCCAATTGGATCTCCGGTTATGTAATGTTTTAACCTTTGACCGTTTACTTTGAAATCTCCTTGTGCTTCGTTCCCAATTTCAATGGCTCCGTATGGATATACTTTACGGATTTGAAATGGGCCCGTCCATCTTGATTTTAATTTACCTGGAAAAAGCTTTAAACGAGAGTTAAAAAGTAGTACCATGTCTCCTTCTTTGAAATCCTTCCTTATGATACGAGCATCGTGCCATTTTTTCGTTTTTTCCTTGTATAACTTGGCACTTTCGTATGCTTCATATCGGAGTTCTTCGAGCTCTTGTAACTGAAGTCTCCGCTTTTCGCCGGCTTCCACCAAGTCATAGTTTAGGGCTTTAATTGCCCAATATGCCTTATGCTCAAGCTCCACCGGCAAATGACATGGCTTTCCATAAACCAATCGAAAAGGAGTGGTTCCGATAGGTGTTTTAAAAGCGGTGCGATAAGCCCATAAAGCATCGTTTAATTTTATTGACCAATCCTTTCTTGAACTTATTACTATTTTCTCCAAGATCCACTTTATTTCTCGATTCGATATTTCCACTTGCCCGCTTGTTTGAGGATGATATGCGGTGCTTGTTTTATGATAGACTCCGTACCTTTTTAATAAAGCCTCAAATTGGCGGTGTGAAAAATGCGAACCTCCGTCACTTATGATGACTTTTGGAACCCCAAATCTTGGAAAGATTGTATCTTTAAAAAGCTTCATGACGACTTTTGAGTCGTTTGTTGGAGATGCTATAGCTTCCACCCACTTTGAGACGTAGTCCACCGCTACCAAAATATAATTATTGTTGAAGGATGTGGGGAACGGTCCCATGAAATCAATGCCCCAAACGTCAAAAATCTCAACTTCTAGAATATTATTGAGAGGCATTTCATTTCTTCTTGAAATGTTGCCGGTTCTTTGGCAACGATCACAAGAGATAATGAAATTTCGAGAATCTTTGAAGAGTGTGGGCCAGAAAAAACCTGATTGAAGAACCTTGGCGGCGGTTTTGGCTGTGCTTGCATGACCGCCATAAGGAGATAAATGACAATGGTGAAGAATGTCATTGATCTCTTCATTAGCTATACACCGCCTAATGATTCCATCTGCGCAATGCTTATAAAGGAGCGAATCTTCCCAAAAGTAATTTTTAATTTCTGATAAGAATATCTTCTTTTGTTGATAACTCATTTCTGGGGGAAGAATCTTGCATGCTAGATAGTTAACAATGTCTGCAAACCAGGGAATTTTGACATTGTTTATAGCAAGAAGATGATCATCCGGAAATGAGTCATCAATGGGAAGGTCATCATTATCGGAAATTTCCAATTCCTTAGGAAGACGGGATAAATGATCCGCGACCAAATTTTCCGTTCCCTTTTTATCACGGATTTCCAAATCGAACTCTTGGAGGAGAAGGATCCACCTTATTAATCTTGGCTTTGCATCCTTCTTTGTCAACAAATATCTAATTGCAGCGTGATCCGTGTATACGATTACCTTTGATCCCACCAAATATGAACGAAACTTATCCATAGCGAATATTACGGCCAATAGCTCTTTTTTTGTGGTGGCATAATTCATTTGTGCTTCATCCAGTGTTCGGCTAGCATAATATATTGCATGTGTTTTCTTGTCTTTTCGCTGTCCCAGAACAGCTCCGACCGCAAAATCACTTGCATCGCACATTATTTCGAAAGGGAGATCCCAATCGGGTGGTTGTATGATAGGAGCGGATATCAAAGCTTCCTTCAACCTATTAAATGCTTCAAGACAAGGGCTATCAAACACAAATGGAGCATCTTTCATTAGTAGATTAGTTAAAGGTTTAGAAATTTTTGAGAAATCCTTTATAAATCGTCGGTAAAAACCGGCGTGACCAAGAAAACTTCTTATTCCTTTAAAATTAGTAGGCGGAGGTAATTTCTCAATAATTTCAATCTTTGCCTTATCTACTTCTATCCCTTTTTCGGACACCATGTGTCCTAACACTATCCCTTCATTTACCATAAAGTGATATTTTTCTCAATTTAGAACAAGATTAACTTCTTCACAGCGTTGTAGGACTTTAGATAAATTTTTCAAATATTCGTCGAAAGAATATCCGTAAACAGAGAAATCATCCATAAAGGCTTCCATTATATTTTCTATATAATCGGAAAAAATGGACATCATACAACGCTGAAAAGTGGCGGGAGCATTACAAAGTCCGAAAGGCATTCTCCTATAAGCGAAGGTACCATAAGGACAAGTAAAAGTAGTTTTCTCTTGATCGTCTGGATGGATAGAGATTTGGAAAAATCCTGAATATCCGTCCAAATAACAAAAATGGGAATGTTTGGCCAATCTTTCTAGCATTTGGTCTATAAAGGGAAGGGGAAAGTGATCTTTTCGGGTGGCTGTATTTAATTTTCTGTAGTCTATACACATGCGCCAACCCGTGACAGACTTTGTTGGGATTAATTCATCCTTATCATTTCGAATGACTGTCATTCCTCCGTTCTTAGGGACAACTTGCACGGGGCTTACCCATTTGCTATCTGAAATTGGATAGATAATGCCCGTGTCAAGTAATTTAAGGACTTCCTTTTTAACTACTTCCTTCATGTTAGGATTGAGTCTTCTTTGATGCTCAATGGAAGGTTTATGATCTTCCTCCAAATCAATCCTATGCATGCAAATTTTTGGATGAATCACTTTTAAGTCACCTATTGTATATCCTATGGCTTTTTGATGCAACCTAAGCTCATTTAATAACTTTTCAGTTTCTAGAGGACCTAGGTTAGCATTTATAATCACAGGATAAGTGGAGTTAGGTCCCAAGAATTCATACCTTAGATTTGTAGGAAGAGGTTTTAACTCAACTTGAGGTGCCTTAATTACCTCTTTTTCCTTTTTGTTGGATGGCTCCGCTATAGTCTCCAACTTTTCGAAATCAGTGTTGCCAATAGACTTTGCTGCAAGGTTAGCATCTAAAAGCATGGTATAATTTGCAACTTCATCATCGTCGTCATCATGTAAAGTTCTCTTCCAATCTATAAGACTTTTTTCTAGCGGGTCTTTAGATTGGGGACTTTCTAATTCCTTACTAATTGATTCTAACATGTTAATGTTCAAGCAAGGGTTCTCAAGATTAGGATTTCTCATGAATTTAGACAAGTTAAACTCTATTTTATCATCTCCTATATTCAAAGTTGGTTACCATGTTTAACATCTATAACTGCCCCAGCTGTGGCAAGAAATGGTCTACCTAGAATTACCGGAATATGACTATCCTCTTCCATCTCAAGAACTACGAAATCAACCGGGATGACTAATTTCCCGATTTGGCAAGGGACATCTTCCATAATACGTAATGGAATGGTCCGCTAATTGCAGAGATATGATCGTAGGTTTTAATTCCCCTACGCCAATTTTCTTACTCACTGAAAGTGGGATGAGGCTTACGCTAGCTCCAAGGTCTAGCATGGCATTATCAACATCAAATTTACCTATATTACAAGGGATAGAGAAAGTGCCGAGATCTTTTAATTTTGGGGGCAACCTTTTTTGTAAAACAGCACTTACTTCCTCCGTTAAAGCAATAATTTCATTTTCTTCTAGCTTTCTCTTGTTAGAGAGAATATCTTTAAGGAATTTAGCATAAGAAGGCATTTGTTGCAAAGCATCAGTAAAAGGTATATTAATGTAGATAAACTTTAAAACTTCAAGAAATTTTGCAAATTGTTTGTCGAGTTTTGCCTTTACCAACCTTTGGGGGCAAGGTATCGGTGGGTCAAAATTTCTAGTTATTTTAGGGGATTCCGTCCCCTTATCAACCTCATTATTAGTCTCAACCATGGCCGGGTTTTGACTAGTACTTTCCTCAATGGGATTTTTTTCTTTAGGAAGACAATCAACAAACTCTTTCCCGCTTCTAGTAACTACCGCCTTAGCATGTTCATTTAACACTTTGTTATGGGTAGCTAAGTTATCAAATTTTTCATTAAATAATTTGAAGCATTCCCTAAATTCAGCATTAGTCTTTTCTTTCTCATTTTTACTTTCAACTATAAAATCCATCAAAAGATCTAACTTTGATTTAGGGGGAGAAAAAGGTTTTGAAGTAGTATTGAAATTTCCAAATGTGAATCCCGGATGTTGTGTAAATGGTTGCGGGTTAAGAGCGTTGTTATTCTTATAGGAAAAGTTGGGGTGATTCCTCCATTCGGGATTGTATGTATTAGAATACATCCCTCCCTTTTGTCCAAAAGAATTTATAAAGTTCACTTGATCGTTAGAGGTAACGTCAAGTAACTCGCAGTTATCCGTACTATGTGAGTTAGACCCACATAGTTCACATAACACATTTACACTAGCAATGGGATTGACATTAAGATTTTCAATTTTTTTCAAAAGCATGTCAACTTTAGAAGAGAGAAGAGTAACTTCATCAACATTATATTTATCAGGCGTACTTTGTTGTTGCTCCCTCTCACTTGAACATTGGTAATGGTTCAATGCAATGTTCTCGATAAGGTCATATGCCTCATCGACTCCCTTGTTCATCAATGCTCCTCCCGCAGCGGCATCAATAATCTCTCTTGTCTTGAATATGAGACCGTTGTAGAAGGTGTGAACAATCAACCACTTTTCAAGCCGGTGGTGGGGGCACAGTCTGAGAAGTTCCTTGAACCGCTCCCATGCATCATACAAAGTCTCACTATCCATTTGACAGAAGTTAGTGATCTTTGTGCGTATTTGGGAAGTTTTGCTTGGTGGGAAAAATCGACCAAGGAATGCTTCTTGAATTTGGTCCCATGTTGTTAATGAATTCTGGGGGACCGAATTCAACCATTGTTTTGCCTTATCCTTAAAGAGAAAGGAAAAAGGCGCATCCGAATCGCTTCCGACGTAATATTCTGAATACGTGTGGTATCACAATATTCAAGAAATGTTTGGATGTGTAGATGGGGATCTTCGAAAGCGGTGCCGCTATATTGGTTATTCATAACCATATGCAGTAGTTGCGGCTTTATCTCAAAGTGTGTCGCTCCGGCATTCGGCACAACAATAGGGGATCTAGTTCCCGGGGTACTTAGATTAACAAAGTCCCGTAGGGTCCTAGAGGGTGTTTGCGGTTCTCCTTCCATATGTTTCTTTAAAGTCTCTCTAAATCTTCTTAGTCTCTCGTGAAAGCTTCTTTCGGGTTCTGGATCAAAATTGTCAAAGTATGTCCGAGCCCGTTTCATGCACTAAGAGAAAAACACTTGAAGAGAGATTAAACGCAACAATTTATCGGAAGTAAAGAGCAAAACAATATAAAACAGAAATAACAAAATAAAAAAAAATTATGAAGTAAAGACAAAAATTTAAAATAAACCGTTGTCCCCGGCAACGGCGCCAAAAACTTGTTCGGTGGAAACCTAACGGTTTATTTATATCCGCAAGCGCACGGGCTATTGTAATATAGCGGGTAAAAGTACGGGTCGATCCCACAGGGCCAGGGTTTATTTTGGAGATATTTTTGTCTTTAGAATTATAGAAAAGATTGGGGGGAGATGAAGTTTTGATTTTGAAAATAAGAAGAACATAAACAGAAAATATTTTAATAAAACTCTTATAAAGCGAAGCATTCTCGGGATTGGAAATCATACACATAATATTGTTCATCAAATTTTCTTTGTTTTAGAAATAAAGGTTTTCATTTAAATCAAGGATGGTATGTTAGGCTTACGCTACTTCTCACGGTCAAGGCAGTAGCATTGTATTCTTCACTAATTATGTCCTAACTGTTTGAGATTTCCGTTTACGTTATCCCCGCCCTGTCACAAACGGGCGTTCCGGCTTATCTCTAGCTGACCATAATTAGTAAGAATTCACTAAGAACGAGAGTCAACATACTTTCCATTAAAGGAACATCCCTAGGCCGTTGAACTACTTTCGTGATCAATGGAACCTAGTTTCTTTATATGGTTCCGTCAATCGAGATTCTCCGCTAGGTACTTCTCTCAATTGACTGAATCATACAAATTGGACGTCTCCAAAATGTAAGGCATTTTGAGAATAATATAGAGAAATTGTTTAGATGAAGAAAGAAGACAAGACTATTCATTTTTAGATGATGAACATATATGCTTTTGAGTTTCCAACCCCAAGAATAAGGGGGATTTACTCACTAGCCATCTAGAACAAATAAGCAATTAAAATAAAGGAGAGAGTAAGAAAACTTATGATGAAATAGAAGGCAAATGGCTGAAATGATGCTTCACTTTTATTGCTTTTCTCCAAAGTACTTCAAGAACAAAATATGAACTTTGATCTTCAAATGATCTTTGGAAATTGATATCATAAGTGCTATACAATGGAATATCACTAAAATTCTGTATGTTTTTCGTCTGTAATTGTATCTAAGACTGATTACAAAGGGTCTTTTTATAAGGGGGAGGGAACTCTTCAAGAAGGTGCTTCCAAAAGGTGCCTTTTAATCTGCAGTCACCACTTTGCACGGCCGTGTCAAGGATTTTGCACGGCCGTACACCCTTGGCGCCAGATTTGAATTTGAATTTGGAAGACTTACACGACCGCTCCAAGACTAGCTGCACGGCCGCTCCAAGGTTGACACGGCCAGGCCAGGTCGTGGCTCGGCCACTCCAAGTTTTGGGGCCAAAGATGGCCTGTCATGGCCTATAATGCACGGCCGCTCCAGACTTTGCTGCACGGCCGCTCCTCCTGGATTACAGCTTGTGTGTTCAATTTGCTTGGTGCTCCTCCATCTTTTTGGACCAAAGTGTCCAAGTATCTTATTGATCATAGAAAGACTCTAAAAACCTGTCTAAAATGTATAAAATATACCAAAAGCATAAAATCTAATAAAATAGAAAAAGTAAGTAAAAAGTACTAAAAAATGCTATGAGAAATGATGTTTTATCCATGTAAAAGTATATAAAATATAGGATAAATGACTATATAATAGTCACTTATCAGTAACCTCACTAGCCACCTGAACCACGCCCATGTGGAACCGGCTCCACCAGGTCAGCTGGATCCGCTCGAAGAACTCCCGGCTCAGGGCCAGAGACACCTCCTCGTACGACAGTCGAGTACCCACCCTCGACGACACCGCCTTCTTCGCCCTCTTCTGCCAAGACAGCATGGCAGGGAACAAGGATCGGTACGCCTCCCTAATATCCCACTGCTGCGGGCTGAACACCTCATAGCACCAGACCTGTCAAGCAAATGGAAAGTTATGTCAGCTACAGAGCAGATACATACGAGTACATAAAAGAGACAAGGAAGAGAAAAAGACGTGAACTTACATCCAGAGCAAACGAGAAACAGCTCAAGGAGCTCTCCTCTCCCCGCGAGAACCTGTCCAAGGAGTGGTAGAGCTCGGCCAGTCCAGCCTCCCCCCATGCATACCCCCTCACGGCATCTAAGTCCTGGTGACCCGAGCGAGGGAAGTGACAGACGTGTCGAAGTCGGGAACAAAGTTGCTGACCACGCGAACCAAATGAACCCTCGAGCCAGGCGCTCAGCGGTCATCCTAGGGGACCCCTCCCCATAATCAGCAATGCCTGTCCTTAGATGCCTCTCCATCGGCCTGTACCGAATACCTAAGCCCCTGGCATCGGTAATATCGAAACCCAGCAGCTCAGACAACTGCCCCGGGGTATAACCATCCACCCACACCAGCGCGTTGCCATAGGTCGGCAACCCAGTGATAGCAGCAAATTCAGTGGGAGTCACCATCGCCTCCCCCCATCTGAAATGAAAAGTGTGGGTCTTATTCCACCAGTACTCGCTTAGAGCTACGTACATGGACCTCGCCCTCTGCGTCGCAGCTATCGCAGCTACCGCACTGATAAATCCAGCCAATCCGAAGTCGACCACCAGCTGTCGTGGACTCCTCTCTCCGTCTCGAGCCTCGTCTGGGAATATCTCCCACAGGGCTCTCACTGCCTCGAAGGCTCCCCGACTCTTCTGGTTGTGAACATCAACCGTCCCTCGCCCCTGCAGGTGAACAAAGCAAGAATACGTTAAGCACAGAAGCGACATCAACAGAGTGCACGAACGCATGTCAAAAGGATGCAATGCAGATACAGTTCTCATTCATTTCCTAAAATATTTCCATCCCTTCAAAAACTCCATCGAATTCGGAACTTTCAAAGCATTTCAAAAACTCCGTCGAAACCGGAACTTTCAAAACCCTTCGAAAACTCCGTCGAATCCGGAACCTTCAAATCATTTCGAAAACTCCGTCGAATCCGGAACTTTCAAAACCCTTCGAAAACTCCGTCGAATCTGGAACTTTCAAAGCATTTCAAAAACTCCGTCGAAACCGGAACTTTCAAATCCTTTCGAACATTTCGAAAATTTACTCCGTCCCGATTTAAACACGCTTTAAATTCGTAAAACACATCTAGGCATGGAATTTTGCAACCAAAATTTTTATGTTATCTACCCATAGTGTCAATTGAACTACATCCTAGTCAATTTCGACAAAGGCGCATAGCAAAGTCAAAAGCCCCAATCCGGGCACCAAAATCCCTAACTCATTCCTAGTCAAATTTTTAACATTTAAAGAATGCACATTCTTAAAATTAATGGAATTTGAGGGAAGTGTACCTGTCTCTCGATCCCTCCTTTTGAATTGTGGTTCTCCCTAGCCGGGTAGAACTCCGTCGGATTCAATGGATGAATATTGGTTCGAATGGTCCGAACCAACCGCGTTCTTTCGTCATCGGTCCTTCCATGACGAGCCATTGGTTCCCAATCACCTTCCATGGCAATTTTCCTTCACAAATTTGAGCAAAACTCACAATTTGGGGTGAAAATTTTCTCTCTTTTCTCTCCTCTCCCGTCGAAATTAATGGTGAAAATGGACTGGTTTGCATCGGCCTTGGTGCTGATTTGAATCTGGTCAAATTTAGTCCAAGTCCGACCGGACTCTTGCTGCACCAGAAAGATTCCTTGCCACTTTGGCCCCTCAGCTTCTCACAGTTTCAATTTTACCCCTTTTGGCCCCCAAAAGTGTAAAATTTCCCCCCAGCTAGACATTTCTAACACCCCATCCCCCGAGAATCAATTCCCAGTTAGTTTTCACTAACGCTCATCTCCAGATGTTAAATTTTCAGTTAGTTTTCACTAACGCTCGTCCCCAGACGTTAAATTCCCAGTCGCTCGTCTCCAGACGTTAAATTCAATCCTCAGTTGACGTTTGACATTCAAACGCTCAAACATGTCTCCGGACATTCCAGTTACAATTCCGTCTCCAGACGTTAAATTCAATCCTCAGTTGACGTTTGACATTCAAACACTCAAACATGTCTCCGGACATTCCAGTTACAATTCCGTCTCCAGACGTTAAATTCAATCCTCAGTTGATGTTTGACATTCAAACGCTCAAAAATGTCTCCGGACATTCCAGTTACAATTCCGTCTCCAGACGTTAAATTCAATCCTCAGTTGACGTTTGACATTCAAACGCTCAATCATGTATCCGGACATTCCAGTTACAATTCCGTCTCCAGACGTTAAATTCAATCCTCAGTTGACGTTTGACATTCAAACGCTCCATCCTGTCTCCGGACATTCAAGTCACATTTCCGTCTCCTGACGTCAAAATTTCTATCAGTTTTCACCATCGTTCACTTCCCCGGCCACCAGTCGTAAGCCCGATCATCCCACTACAGCGGCCATCAAGGTAAGCCCGCACAACAATCCCTCTTCGGTCATCACCGTAAGCCCGAACATTCCTCCCCAGCAGGATCCTAAGACTATCCGTCTAAGGAAGAAACGTCAATTAGCCCCTCAGTTCCTAATTGACCCTGTCAGAACTCTGGATGCTTTTCCCAGAATGTGTCGGGCCTCTCCGAGACCACATCCCGTTCCTAACCCCGTCGTTAGAACGTCAATCCTTCCGTGTTGTTAATAACGCCAGTTTAACACAACCATTCCCATCGATGCCACCCTATTCCCAGCAGGATGAACATGGCCGTCATCGTAAGCCCAGCACCCAAGGCACGAGCGCCTTCATCTCAGGATAAACGTATCCTCATTCACTCTGGTTTGAGGTGCCACAAGCCCTCGTATGATTCAACAACTCCGGTTTGAGGTGCCACATGCCCTCGTATGTTCCAGCATCTCCGGTTTGAGGCGCCACACGCCCTCATATGATTCAGCAACTCCGGTTTGAGGCACCACACGCCCTCGTATATTTCAGCAACTCTGGTCTGAGGCACCACACGCCCTCGAAGGTTTCAGAAATCCCAGGTTCAGATGCCTCACAATAGTCTCCATTCAGGTTCAGGTACCTCGCAATGGTCTCACTAAGGTTTAGACGCCTCCCAACAGTCTCGCTCCGGTCAAGGTCCCCACCCGCGGCTCCTTGCACCTACGAACTACGATCGGCTTGATTCCCGCTCGGGATACGTAGGAATCCTTTTGCTAAGGGTCCAGCCAGCTGACCGCCCAGGTCTTTCAAAGTAAGGCATCCCGATTTGGATCCTTATCTTTTTTCAACGACCCCACTTCCTTTGGAAGAGACGTCGCTGAGGGGCTAACTGTAAGTACCCAAATCCGGATCGTCAAAATCCGTTAGAAGTTAACCGAAATCCATTAACTGGCCCGCTCCAGGTTAACCGGAACCCGTTAAGCTCCAGAGTTTCCGCCAAGCCCAGGCCGAGGCGTCCGGGGCTTTGCCCCGTGCATCCCGACGTCGAAACGTACTTAACACACGTCATCGCACGTGAAAATACGGCATTCCCTGAAAAATGCACTATCCGGTACTTTCTGGGGGCGTTTCAGACATTTTTTGGACTGTTATTTTAAAAACGGACAAAACCGGGACCCGGGCACGAACTCCCACAAGGCTGGTGAGTCATGGGACACTTGGCACGCATGCCACCTCCCTCTAGTCACCTTTCAATCAAAAATCAAGGAGAAAAGACTAAAATACCTTTGGTATGCAGTCCAAGTCCGGCCGGACTCCTTTGCAGACTCTCATAAATTGCCAGCAAGTCCCTCCAATTTCCAAAGTTTCACAAAACCCCCTGAATTTCAAGCTAAGTTCGGCCGGACTCATGCTGAAATTTCACCTATAAATAGAAGGGCTGTCAAAGCCATTTAGAACAACAAAAATTCACTCCATTTTCACCATAGCCACGGCCTAAACTGAGTTCCACTCCCCCGAGCCTCGGTTTTACCTCATTTTGCGTGAAAACTCCGTATTTCGATCAAATACGACCCCCTCCACTCCAAAACACCGTTCCAAACCACTTTCCGTATCCTGTATACACCCCCCGAGCCAAAGGAGTCGACCCTAGCCATAGGTATAACTCCCTCTCCCTAATCTCTCATTTCGACTCGGTTTACGCGCCAGTCGCTATAATCGTTTCGGACGAACATCGTTGAAATGTAGACGCCTCCGTCTAACGGGGTTCGATACGTTTTAGCCCCTAGATCCTCTTCTCTTCCCGTAAGAGAAGTAATCTAGGGTTAAAACGGCGTTCCGACCCCGTTCCGTTTAAATTTCTGTCATTTACAATTTCGGATCGATTGATCCGTCGAACTTTATTTAAATTCCTGTCATTTACCATTCCAGACCGTTTGATCCGTCGAACATCATTTACATTTCTTGCAACTTTACAATTCCGAGTCGTTTGGCTCGTCGATCGTCATTTACAATTCCGGATCGTTTGATTCCGTTGATACCGCACTTTAAATACTGTCACTTACAAATTCCGACCCGTTTGGATCATGATAGTATTTACTTTTCAAAGTCCGAGTCGCAACCCAATTCGTTGATTGCATATCATTTAATACATTTTTTCCCGTAAAAATCGTTAACAATGTAATGCCCGGTTCAAAACCGGAGTTCGACCTTCGAACTCTCTTTCAAAATGCGCGAAATGACGTTTGGCATCCGAACGCTCATCTTCAAACTTAAAAGCCGAATTTTGACATTCAAAATCATTTAATACGTTTTTTCCCGTAAAAATCGTTAACAATGTAATGCCCGGTTCAAAACCGGAGTTCGACCTTCGAACTCTCTTTCAAAATGCGCGAAATGACGTTTGGCATCCAAACGCTCATCTTCAAACTTAAAAGCCGAATTTTGACATTCAAAATCATTTAATACATTTTTTCCCGTAAAAATCGTTAACAATGTAACGCCTGGTTCAAAACCGGAGTTCGACCTTCGAACTCTATTTCAAAATGCGCGAAATGACGTTTGGCATCCGAACGCTCATCTTCAAACTCAAAAATCCGACGTTTGACATTCAAACGCTCTTTTCTTAAAATTCAACATTTGACATTTAAGATAAACAGATAAAATCAGCATTTGCGCCACTTTTTCCTAAAAACTTCCAAAACCGACATTTGTCATTCAAACGCTCGTCTTTTCAAACAAAGTCACCTAATCAACGTTTGACATTCAAACCAAGATTAAAGCTTGTCATTCAATCCCCCATTTCAAAATGCAAACACACACACACGCACACGTTTTCGAGAAAGGTAGAAAGACTCGTCATACGAGGTGTTTCGGGTGATCTCGTAATACACTTCCCGAAACGTAACGTGACCTCCGAACCTAACAATCTCTGGTACCAAATAGTTTTTTACTCATTTTTGCTACCAATAAAAATGACTCCTTGATTTCAAAAAAGCCTTTTCCTAAGTTTTTGCTACCAATAAAAACGACATCATTTTCACTAAAGCCGTTTCTCAACGTTTGGGCTCAAAATACAAAAACCGCGTGGCGACTCCTCTTCCTTCTCGAAAAGTGAGGTCTCAGACACCAACCCTCCGCAAAAGACAATCGCCTTTTCGCTCCGCGCGATATCCCGAGTAATTTCAAATAGCCGGTACAAAGCGTGATTGATTGTAGCATGTCAGTGAAACTTACTGGATGGGGGAGTGACACTAGGTATGTTCATGACCATATCCCTTAATTCTTGAAGCTGACTTGCTATGTAGCTACCTGCAAAAGGGTTAGTAGTACGAGCAATATTATCAAAAACATAATTTGTATTGACATTAGCAAAGGGATTAGTGTTATCTGCGGAGGATGTCACGACGGTACTATTGGTAAAGGTTGCCCCCTCTGAAGATGTTCCAAAGATATTATGCGCAGAAGGTGGGACAAAGGTGTTTCCTTGAGAAGACATACTGAAGATGTTGGATGCAAATGGTGTCGACATCATCGTAGATATCATCCTCCTTGGAGAAGTCATCATCTGTGGTGTCCACCCATGAGTTGCTGGAGCCATCAGAAGGAATTCATTGTGGGTCTGGGAGCTACCCCCATCATCAAAGTTAAGGACTCCAGGGCGAATAGGGGAGATAACATCCATTCTTTCAGTCAGCAACTTATGTTCCTTTTGCATCTTTACCAAGGTGTCAGCTATCAGCGAGGCGTTACTTTGTTGTCTGTCCAGCTGGTTCTTCATCTTCATGAGCATGCACTTGATCTCAGAATCGGGCGTTGGAGATGACTGCTTCTTGCCAGATCCCACTGGCGGCGGTGGCGGAAACGACCCCAAGATTGCAGCCGTCGACACGCTGGGATTGAAACCTCCGATGGAAATATTTGTAACAATAGTTTTGCCGGCGGTAGAGGTCATGGGTTGAGTAGACATGATGGGTGGATGAGAATTGAACCGATTAAAAAACCAAAGGCCCCTCGATGGGCGCCAAATTGTTTTGGTAAAAAATAATCAATTTGTAACTTAGATAAAGAGAATAAGGAAGGCACAATGGAGTATAATTGGTGTAGGGGTAGAGAAAGTTGACACATTAATATAACGAGGAAAGCCCTTGAGACAACTATCTCGCCGGCATAAAACCTCGGGAGGTGATTATGAGCACCTGCCTTCCCGAACGATAATATTGATATTCAAGGAATTACAAGTGGTGCAGCTATGGCGGAGTACAAGAAGTGGTGTGTGTATTGTGTGTGTTGATTGTGTGTTTGTTCTATCCATTAGCCCTTTAAGTAGAAAAAGGATAACAAATATCGTAACTATCTTCCTATTTTTTAGGCTTTATTATCTTCAACATTCTCCACGCCTCTTGACCAGGTCTTCTTACGTTGAAGGGAGTCTTTTGTGCTTAAAATATCCCGAAATTATCTCCAAGGGGTTGCTGTAAAAAATAGTTAAGTAAATAAAAAGTTATGCATTACTTATAGTGGTTCAAGATGTCGTCACACAGGAATACTCAAGATGTTGACATGCTGGCTAGGGTTGAGATGTCGTCGTCCGAAATTTCACCCACAACAATATATATAAATTCATTATTATTATCGAAAATGGCAAAGCTCCCTAATTTTTATTAATATCAAAAACAAATAAATAAAAAGTACAAGGAGGGGGACATAACGTCTTACCACAAACAATAAAGAAGAAAAAGAACTAGGCAACGAGATTAACCCCATTTACCCCCTTCTTCTTGGATCCAAGTTTAAATGGCTTATTTTTTCGAACAAATGTGTATCCATCTTCTTCAAGACCATAATAATCATTTTCTTTTGGTTTATACTATGCTCTTCTACCATGAACTCTCGAAGATTGAGGTGAGATAGCTACCCCACCTACCATGTCTCCATAGGTATCACAAAAAGTGTACTCGTAACAACTTCTCTTTTAGGAGCGCTCTGTAAATTAGATAAGTCCTTACTCGATTTTTTTTCTCAAATAATTCCGATCCATTTTAAAAATATAAATTCCAAAATAACTCACATTTGAAACTATTTTTCAAAATAACCAACTTTTTAGAACTCGCTGTGTAGCGAGTTCAACATGTTACCGTTGAAACTCGCTACACCATGTAGTGAGCTTAGTTAAATTAGGGTTTAAGCATTTGAATTAATCAACTGTGATTAACAAAGCAGAACTCACTACACCGTGTAGCAAGTTCACGCGTACAACAATGAACTCGCTACATGGTGTAGCGAGTTTAGAAAGGACAATTTACAGAGATAAGGTTTCCATATCTAGATTCATTCTTATTCCTCACATACTTACTCTAAAAAAAACTCAAATTTTCACATAATTTAATTTCGTCAGAATCGGTGAAAACCAATAATCAAGGTAAATTAACATCATCTTAATCATTGTTTTCACTTGTGTTTAGATATAAAATTTAAGTTTTTAACTATGTTTTAGTATATTATATATATAAATGTTAGGATTTTGTTATTTAGGTTTTAACACTATGATTTCGTAATGTAGGGTTAAAGGTGAACGGGGGTTCAATCATTTTCATGTGCTATTGGGGAGGTGATGATAAGCAACCATTTGATGATCCTCATTTTCAAAAAGGGACAAAATGTGCAATTAGGGCTAATTGTCAATGGAGATACAATGAGTTGATTGATGAATTATATAAAAAGGCGGGCTTAGATCGGTCACAATATGATTTGGAAGTCATTTATATATGTCCTCATACTTTTGATAGCGGTATTGGTGAGTACTTTTCTTTCCTTATTGAAAATGATGCGTGTATAGATATAATGTTCGATGATTTCGCGAAATTTGGGGGGATGGGTAATTTGCAGCCGTATGTGATTGTAAAATTGATTGAAAATCGACGTTATCCAGAGTTTGAAACATTGCACACAAAGACCATTTATGGGTATCATCAAGTTGTAACCTTGATGCAGTTGTTGGTCCAAGTACAAAAACACTTGTATTAACCCAAACACCAAATTATGATGATGGGGCCTGCCAAAATGATCCTATTATTGACGATAATTCTGAAGATGATGTAGATTATGAAGAAGAAGAAGACACTGATGTAGATGGAATGCTAGACGATGATGATGATGATGATGAATATCAGAAGGGTAGTAGTGATTCTGATGTCGATTTGGGAGAGGGTGATAATGGGTTGATTGATGATGACGTGGAAACACATTTGGTTCATTATGAAGCGCCGAAAAATTGAAGTTATGAGAGAGCATATTATCCGTTTTACAGTGATATTGGTTGTTCTGCTCGAAAAGGAAAAGGCTTCATTGATTACTATAATGAACCTAGTTTTCAAGTTTGGGATCCGGAGAAACATGAAATTGCTAAAGGGATACGCTTTTCTAGCAAGAATGATGCACAATTTGATATAAAAAAGGTATCATATTTGCACCAATTGCCGGTTCATGGTAAGAAAGAGCACAACTCACACATGGGTAATTGAATGTCTATTGAAAAAAATTTCATGCAATTTTTATGTTCGTGTGAGTAGGAGGAAGTTTGGCTATTGCGAAGTGACCAAGTTTAAGGCTTCTCATTGCTGCTTATATTCTGGAGAAAGTCAAGATCACCCCAACCTAGATGCGAAGTTTATTGGTCGGCAAGTAGTTAGTTTTATTAAGGCCGATTCAGATGTCAAAGTTGGAGTTATTATTGCACACATCAGTGGTATGTTTGGAAAGGAAATTACGTATAAGAAGGCATGGTGCGGAAAGCAGAAGGGCATTGCAGAAGTTTTTGGAGATTGGGAGGAATCTTATATAAGGTTACCCCGCGTCCTAGCAGCCATCCAAAAATACAACCCCAGAACAATTGTTGAGTATACTCATCCTCCTCTTGTCGGTGAATTACACATGTTTCAACGGGTGTTCTGGGCATTTGGGCCTTGCATTGAAGCTTTCTCTCGTTGTCGGCCTGTCATTTATGTTGATGGAACATTGCTTCATGGCAGATATAAAGGGGTAATACTGATTGCCATGGATGTTGACGCCCAAGACAATATACTCCCTCTTGCATTTGCTGTTGTTGAAAAACGGGACCAGACGAACTGGCGTTGGTTCTTATATCTTCTTTGCAGACATATTATAAAGAGTCGTGAAGTATGCTTGATATCTGATCGTCATCACGACATTTTTAATACTATAGCGGAAGATACGTGGTGGCCAAATGTGTATCATCGATATTGCTTGAAACATATGCGAGCAAATTTCTTGGATAAGATTAGAGGGGAAGGTTTGAACTATTTGTTTTGGAGAGCGGATAGAGCAAGTCAAGATAGAAAATTGAAATCTATAGAGAGTATCCGTTCAATTAACCCCGAGGCAATTGCATGGTTTCTGAATTTAGATGCCAGAAAATGGACACTGGCACACGATGGTGGTTACAGATATAGCATTATGACAACTAATATGTCTGAGGTTTTCAATGGTGTCATGAGGGGAGCCCGTGGGATGCCAATCACAACAATTGTTGAAACTGCCTTCTACCGTTGCGTGGAGTACTTTCAAGTAAGGCATGGATATTCACTTAATGCCTTAGAAGATAATCCTGATAACCCTAACATCAATCTCCTACACCAATTCAACCAGAAAGTTCATTACCGATACTTGAAAAATAGAGAGAAAGGTATGACACATCAGGTAAGGAGGTTCAACAATCATGAGATAGGGGTGTATCAAGTGACAACCGCACGTCAGGGTGATAAATGTGGAAATATCCAAATTGTCCGATTTAATGAGCGTACCTGCACATGTGGTAAATGGGTTGCCTATCACATGCCTTGTTCCCATCTTCTTGCATGTTTCCATGCACAACATCTTGATGGTCGTTCTTTCGTTTCTCCATTTTACACCATTAGGGAATCCTACAAGACATGGAAGGGAACATTTGAACCAATCCACCATGAGGACTATTGGAATATGGATGGTTTGGTGCAACATTTTTTCCCTAATCCCCACCTTCGACGTTCTGCGAAGTCCGGACGGCCTCTATCAAGACGTTTTCTAAATTGTATGGACTTTCAAACGGAAGACTCTGTTCATCATGCAAACAAGAAGGCCACAATCGTCGTAGATGCCCAAACATTAGGGAGTAGAAGAATGTTTTCCATGTAATTTATGTTTGAGTTGTTAGATTTATATTGTATTTCATTTGGATTTCGTTTGATTATAACTTGGATGAAATTTTGATTGGTTATACAGTTTGTGTTATTTGTTGTTTGAATATGACTTTGTTTTTCATTTGGATTTGGTTTGACTTGAATTCAGTTGCAGTTTCAGTTTCTGGGTGCAGGTGGGATTACATCATTTTGATGCTGCTGTAAGAGTCACTGCAAGTGAACTCGCTACACGGTGTAGCGATTTCAATGAACTCGCTACACTGTGTAACGAGTTCACTTGCAGGATTTCCACAAAGACAAGAAACCTTCTTTGTAATCCCACATGCACACAGAAAATCCAATATATCAAACTGTAAAACATGTACAATATACCATAACACACACCTGCACACATGTACTAAATTCTCAAAACAATATACAAATATACTAAACTGTACAAACTCTTAAAAAACCATACAACAAACATCCAAATAAAAACTTAAAAAACCATACAGAAAATCTATAAATGTTTTCTTACAATCATAATAAAATACCTAATACCACAAATTTTTATTACATCTAAATACAAAAATAGTTTCACTTATTTCTCCTCTCATACTTTCTATCCTAGGCAGCCAGGGTGAACTTCTTCCTCGGATGCCGCTCCCGAGACCTTCTTCTAATAAACTCCTCCCGTTGACCAGGGGTAAGACGTACCCCACTAGATGAAGTCGCAGCCGGATCAGAGAAGGGTGGAAGACCCGATCATGAGGTTGATGAAGGAACCCTAAAGCCACTTCCCGAATATACGCTTGTGTGAAATGTCCTAGGTGGAGGGTCAACGAAATCATCATCATCATTAATTATCCTACTCACCTGACTCGGGCCGTGTCGAGGGTAAGTACCTGAATAAATACCCTCCTCAACCCGTATCTAATCCTCTCCTCGTGCTCCTCCACCTGAGTAGCTCCCTACTATGAAGAATAATCAAATAGTACATCATACTGAGTCTCAGAATCTGACTGGACCTCGGGCTCTGGTTAGACCTCGGGCTCTGTATCATCTGGCTCGTCGTGTAAGTCCATTTGTAGTTGTGATTGTGCTGTGCACGACGTCTAACACGACACTATCAAGGTTCTACCCCCTGTACGCGATCTACCGGTGCTGGAGGTGCTGTAGCCTCAAGTCGTTGATGCTCCCTAACGTTAGTGACCATGTGTCTAATCAACCTCCGCAACTCAGCTTGTTGCGGCCATGACATATGCTCCTCCTCCTCCTCCTCATTGGTGACATGCATATGTTGAAGGTTATGCACCTGTTTTTATACCAAAAAAAAAAATTAGTATGAGACATAAGTTAATAAATTAAAGTTTTTTTTTTTTAAAAAAAACTAGAAATAATAACTTGAAAAATATAAATACTCACCATGCCCTCTAGGAAAGGGGCAATTGATCGGTATCCAGCGTCCTCTATATGAAGGGGGTTCTGCACAAACATACACGTTATGCTACAAAACCATATCATATATGGATAAGGTAATGCATAACGTGAAAGCCTGGTATCCCCCCATCCAGTAAGTTCCGTCACTGTCCCCAAAGTGCAATGTATTGTTGATGGCGGTCGCTCCAAATCACAAGATTGTTTCCACGCCTATCAATTCTATGAAATTCCCTCCGAGTGTCGCACGCTTCTGGGACCCCCAGCAGTAGGCCGGAGCATATCTATCTCTATAAGGCTGCCACGCAACCTGATCATCTGTTAGCTTGGTCAGCTGATCACGATAGCCTCGCAGGTTATGGGCAGTAACCTCCTTGAGATACAATGATGATCTGGTCCACCTGAAATTTCATAAAAAGAATAATTATAAGAAACAGTTAAAAAAAACTACTCCCATTCATATCTCCGGGAGATGAGACAGCCCCTAAGAGATCGTGACATACCACCCACAAGTCTAGAAGTGGTGGGATGTCAGCATCAGTCACATCATCCCCATCAATCGGCAACCCAGAAATCATGCCGATATACTCTAGGGTAATAGTCATCTCACCAATCAGGAGGTGGAATGAATGGGTCTCCGGATGCCATCTCTCAATCAATACCTCCAGCAACCCATAATCGTACTGAATTCTCCATATACAATTTTTTCCTCCCTATATAATGAACCCCACTAAAGCAACATTCGGTTAATCTCGACAATATCGTCAGCGCTAGTCTATCTGGCAATATGGCGCTACGACGAAATAAAAGCGGACTAGCAACCTGCTGTCCAGCACAAATAAAATGAGCTCTGTGGCCCTCATGTTCAGTCAAAACAGAGTTATCGATAGACCCAGGATCAATGAAGTTCTCCATCTGTTTTAACAAAAGAAACCAATTTCAATATCAAATAAATACATATATAAACATAAAGACTTTTAAACATCAATAAATACTTTTAATTCTCCAAAATTGAGTCACAAATTGAGTTCAAAAACCCAAAATTTCAAATATACCACAATGGAGTTCAAATATACCAACTATTGAGTTCAAATATAGCAAAAATGGAGTTCACATGTACCAACAATCGGGTTCAATAACAACACTAAGGGGCCGTTTGGTTCGATGGAAAAAAGTGAAGGAATGGAATGGTCAATGGAATTGAATTCCTGAAGGAATTGGAATGGAAAAAAACTGGTCAAACCCCTCCGTTTGGTTGGCACGGAATGGAATGAAATTGTCATTCAATTCCTTGGCAAATCATGTTTGGTTTGAAAATACAAATTATATGAATGGAATGAAAGCATATAAAATATCCAATTTACCCTTCTTTTAATTTTTTTTGGGGGGTGGGGGGGGTAGGGCGGGTGGTTGGGTGGGGTAGGTAGGTAGGGGTATGAAAAATGAGTAAAAAAAATTTCGTGGTGGGGTGGTGGTGGGGGGGGGGTAGGGCGAGGGGAGTTTGGATGGGGGTAGCCAGGGGGTATGCAAAATGAGTAATTTTTTTTTTCGTGGGGGTGTGGGGGGGATGGGGTGGTAGAGCAGGGGCTGGGTGGGTAGAGTAGGCAGGGGTATGCAAAATGAGTAAAAAAAATTGTGGGGGTGGGGGGTAGGTGGGGGTGGTAGAGGCGGGCCTGGATGGGGGGTTGGCGGGGTCTTTTAAAAAAATTGGAGGGGGTGGGGGTGAGGTAGGGCAGGGGCTGGGTGGGGGTGGGTAGGCAGGGGTCTTTTAAAAAAAAATCGGAGGGGGTGGGGTGGGGGTGGGGTAGGGCAGGGGTAGGGATGATTTGTGTTTGGGGGTATTTTGGTCAAAAAAAAAATTTACAATTTTATTGCCAAAGGAATTGAGCATTCCTTCCATATTTGGAGGGAATGACTAATTCCTTCGTTCAATGGAATTTGCCATTCCTCCGGAATGAAAAATTTAAACCATACATGAGAATGGAATGGGTCAAACGGAATTGACCATTCCATTCCATCGACGGAATGGTCAATTTCGCAAACCAAACGGGCCCTAATATTCAAGAAAATCCTAATAATTTGAATATATACAAACAAAAAACAAAGCATATACACAAATCAAAATTAAATATATGTATAGTGTACCAACCAGAGGGAGAGCCTTCACGCAACGGTTAAGTTGCTCCTTTGGTGACCATAAGGTCACGGGTTCGAACCTTGGCGAACAGCCTCTTGGCAATTGTCAGGGGAAGGCTCTAGCAAATGGTTCCATATCCCAACCCCCGCAAGGCCGGGAGCGCTTTGGCGCACCAGATTTTGCCCTTTTTATCGTGTACCAACCAATTATACAGAACTGATACGGTACTATCGTACCAACATTTCATTATATCAATTTTCACGTACCAATTATAATTGGTACGGTTGGTACAAATTTAAAAAAATTGTCAGCCCTATCATATAATAAGATTGTAACAATTCGAGTTCGAAAACCATGTTTATTATGCAAGCATTATATACTGACTCACTAAGCACAAGCACAAGCACCTAGGGTGAATAAATCTTACGCAAGCATCATGTAATAGTGATTCAGAACTAGCACCTTGAATAAATAGAATCACTCAAATGTTCGGGAATGATGTCGAATCACTTTTAAAAGTGATTCCTTAGGTAGCAAAAAGGTCTGATGTGACCTGGTGCAAAACAGTAGTGACAGACAAACCTCTTCTTTTTAGGTATTAATTTATGACTTTGAAAAGGTTTGGTTTTTGAGGAACTCTCTCATTCTTTCACAAAGATGGATTAATAGCCAAAACCAGTTTTAGAATTACTTCTCATATTCAGAACTTCTTCAATTTTGGTCTTCCCAATATTTAATTTTGCAAAAGTTCCATTCGCCTTTTCAAGTTCTGTTTTGATTTTCTCTAGTTCAACATCACGTTTAGTGATCATGACTTCGAGTTTGGCTATTGCATCCTTTTGGTTGTCATTTTCAGTGGTAACTTTTTCAAATTCACCTTTTAAAGTAGAAATTTCAGTCGAGAGTTTCTCATTAACTTTTTCAAAAACTGTTATTTTTTCTACTCGTTTTTCCCAGTCAGCAAATAAATCAGCATAAGCATCAAGAAATTCTTGGTAACTCCCATCTGGACGTGTTCAAAATCTAATCGGAACCGGCTAACCGGAGGTTATTAACCGGTCAAATAACCGGTCAAAACCGTCAACCGGGTTAACCGTAACCGGCTTAACCGAAACCGGCAGTTAACCGGTTCGGTTACGGTTAAGGATTTAAAAAACCTTCAACCGGCGGTTATAACCGTCTGTTATTTAATTAGTTAAATAACCGGCGGTTGTAAACGCCTAACCGGCCAAATTTGAATTTTGAATTTAACCCCCAACGGCTACCTTGCCTTCCAACGGCTAGTTTGACCCCAACGACTCCAAGCCTCCAACGGCCCCGCCTGGCCCACCTTCCCTTCCCAGCAGCGCCCCACAGCCCCAGCCCAGCCGGCCCCAGCCCAGCCGGCCCCACGCCCAGGCCGCCCCAGGCCCCCAGCCAGCTCCCTCCCATCTGTTCCCAGTCCCCATTTCCCCTTTTAATTTAAAAAAAAAATCTTTTAAAAAAACAACCCTATAAATATCACCGCCCTCCCTCCCACCATTTCATTTTCACCTTACTTCTCTACTTCTAATCTCTCTCTCTCTACTCTCAAATATCCTAATCCCTAAGCCTCTCTCATAATCTCATTATATTCAATTTTCAGTTTCAGTTAGTTTCCTTAAATTTCCAGTTAGTTTATTAACGAATTTTTTTTTCTATTTCGAGAATTACAGTCAGTTTTTTAGAGTTTTCAGTCAGTTTTTTAACATTTCCAGTTAGTTTTTAGGAATTCCGGTTAGTTTTTTTAGAGTTTTCAATTAGTTTATTAACGTTTTCAATTAGTTTTTTAGAATTTCAGTTAGTTTTTTAGAGTTTTCAGTCAGTTTTTTAGAGTTTTCTGTAAGTTTTTCAGTTTCAGTTAGTTTTTTAGAGTATTCAGATAGTTTTTTAGAGTTTTCAGTTAGTTTTTCAGAATTTCAGTTAGTTTTTTAGAGTTTTCAGTTAGTTTTTCAGAATTTCAGTTAGTTTTTTAGAGTTTTTAGTTAGTTTTTTAGAGGTTTCAGTTAGTTTTTCAGAATTTCAGTTAGTTTTTTTAATTCCAGTCAGTTTTTTTAAAGATTTTCAGTTAGTTTTTTAACAAAGTTAGCATTTTTTTGGAATTCCAGTCAGTTTTCTAACGAAAATGTCTTCTTCTAGAAAAGGCAAGGAAACTGTTGGTTCTTCCTCCCATCACAACGAAGAAGAAACCGAATTTTTTGTGGAACCATTTACACAAAATGAGCAAGATCAAGATGTGGATGAAAATGTTGTTGAAAGTGGTAGAAGGGGTAGGGGCGGCCAAGGCCGAGGCCGAGCTCGAGGTGGTCGTGCTCGGGGACAACAAGAACAAGAACAACAACCGCCAACGGTGCCACGTTCACGTGCCCCTACGTCCGACACTTTTACAATTCATTTTCGAAAAGAGCAAATTGATCCCGATGACGACCGCTATTATCGAGCGATTTGCAACTATTGTACAAAATCCTACCCATTTACGAAGGGTGGAGGGAATAGGTCACTTAACGCCCACACATGCACACAACATCCCAATAAACTTGGCATTTCGAGTGGTCAAACTCAATTAGCTCCAACCACCACCCAAGGTTAGTCTTCCGTCCTATTTAACTTTAATAAGGTCATTTATAAGCAAGAATTGGCCAAATTTGTTTGTGTTAAAGGACTTGCTTTTAACTTTGCGGATGATGAATTTTATGAAAGATTTATACGACTTTCTTTAAATCTCGCCGCCTCAAGAGTACCACGTTCGACTCTCGTACGTGATATTCATAAGGTGGTGTTGACATATCAAAAAACTTTAATTGAGATTTTATCAAATTTACCAAACAAAGTTTCAATTTGTGCCGATGGTTGGAGTGATCATTGGCAAAGAAATAGTTATTTAGGTGTTACTTTCCATTGGATAGATTATTCTTGGACTATCCAAAAAAGATTAATTGCATATGAAAATTTTGATCCCCCATACCGCCGAAGCAATTTGTTCAAAGTTGCGTGGAATTTTTTTAAAATATAAGATTACGAATAAAATAATTACTATTTCTTTTGATAATGCTAGTGCTAATACCGCTAGTTTATCGGATTTGATTAGAGTTTGTCAACCGTCATTTGGTGGTAAGTTTTATCATATTAGATGTTTATGTCATATTATTAATTTATGTGTTAAAGATGGTTTGCATGCATTAGAAGAACATGTTTCCCCAATTAGAGGGGCTCTTGAATATATTTCTAGAAGAAATAGTGTTACAAAAAAATGGATTAAGTTTTTAAGAAATCAAAATCTTGGTGAGAAATATTTTACTTCCGATGTTCCAACTAGGTGGAATTCCACCTATAAAATGTTAAAAGATGGTTTTGAGTATAAAGAGCTTCTCATAAATTTTTTTGCTACACTTGGTAATAATCAACCTTTATTTGCTTATCAATGGAATGCATGCACTAATTTGTGTAAATTGCTAAAAAAAATTAACACCGCTACTTTGGCATTATCGGGAGTTTATTATCCAACTTCCATTTTGGTTCTTGAGCAATGTGTTGCAATTGTTACTAGTTTTAATAATTTAAAAGATTGCTATGTTTTAAAAGATTGTATTTTTTCCATGAGACAAAAGTGGATTAAATATTTTGCCACTATTCCGTCTTTATTTTTGGTTGCAAAAGTATTAGATCCTCGTGTTAAATTAGAGAAGTTGGAAGCAATTTTAGCTTTTTATTATTTGAATTTATACCCCGAATTTGACGGTGTTAATGAAACTCCATCGAATATTGTTGCTACTAAAAAAAATGATTTAGTGTCTCTTTTTAACGAATATAATGCAATTCATGGAAATCCTTCTCAAAATGTTGACTCTACTTCTTCTCAAGATGTTGGTGGTGATTTAGATGAGGCGGATCCGTATCATTCTTTTGCTAATTTGTATAGCAAAAAGAAACGTCCTCGAGTAGGGACTTCTTCTTCCTCTAACATTCTCTTGGAGTTAGAAACATATTTCAACACTACTTTTGAATGGGATCAAAGTAGTGATAATCCAAATGATTTTGATGTTTTAAAGTGGTGGTCAAGAAGGAACGAAAGTTATCCTATACTCTCTATAATTGCAAAAGAAGTCTTAGCTTCTCCCGCGTCAACGGTGGCGGTCAAATCCGCATTTAGCATTGAAGGAAATGTTTTGGATGAAAGACGTTCCCAACTAATGGTTGAAAACTTGGAAAATCAACTATTACTTGGGGATTGGGTTAGATCGGAAAAGAGAGAACAAGATATGCCTTATGAAGAGGATACACTTGATCCAAAATATCAATACGATGACTCTACGGGAAGTGACTAATGAGGATTAGATTAGTTTTTAGTTTTAATTTTTTAGATTAGGTTTATTTTTATTGAATTGTAATAGTTAGGTTGAGGCAAAGGCTCCTAAATGTACCGCCTTAATTATGAAAGGGTATGGTTGATTGTCCCCCTCTTTGTAATTTTATTTAATTAATAAAATTTAAGGGTACCGTCCCTTTTTCTTTTATATACTTTCGTTTATTTTAAAAAAAGTTAAGTTTTATTTCTTTCAAAATTCAAAACTTTTTTGTATAACTTTTTGCAAAAAATGTATGCAGTAAACAAAAGTCTAAAATGGTTTTCTTTATCCAAAAAAAATTAAAAAAAAAAAGTTAACTTTTTTATAGAACTAGTTAAAAATCCGTTAAAAAGTTAACTGTTTTCTTAAACAAAATGTTAAAAACTGTTTTTAAAAGAAATATTTCTCAAATAGCTTTGCTTAACAAAAAAAAAAACTGTTAAAAAATCTGTTAAACACATTTTCCGTTAAAATTTCATTTATTTAAAAATTCTTAACTTTTTTTATATAACTTTTTCAAAAAAAAAATCACTAATAACTAACATCTCAAATAGTATTCTTTATTAAAAAAAAAAAGAGGGATATACAATACAAAAGTTAACAGAAACTGTTAACTATTCTGTTAAAAGGACTAATCTGAAAAAAGGTCCATTTTTAACCGTGTTAACCGTGTTAACCGGATATAACCGTTAACCGTATAACAGTAACCGTTAGTACACGGTTAACGGTTAGGTTACGATTAGGACTTAAGGCATTTTTTAACCGGCGGTTATAACCGGATGCATGGACATGTCTACTCCCATCACTTTCCTCTTCATTCTCTGGTTTTTCAGAAACCAATGAGTTAAGATATATTGGCTCAGAGTCAGAAGATGTGATGGGTAGTGTGACTAAATCTGAAGTAACATCAGACTGATGTTTGTGACTTAGAGACGAGATTTCAATGATTGCTAGGTTTAGCGTTTTATCTTCGTCCTCGCTGCCACTAAGGGTAGCACAAAGGCTCATTTCCTTTTTCTTCAGAATGTTGGCATACTCATTTGCATAGTATCCAAAGCCTTTGCTAGCTCTACATTGAACAAATTCAGATCTTCTTTTAGTAAAACTTCCAGGTCTCTTGAAACCACTTTCAGTATCCTTTTTGGTTTTTCAAACGTGTTTTAAATTTTTGAAGGAAACTTGTCCCGTTTGTTTTTTAAGAACGAAGTAAACTTTTTGGTTAATAGGGCAGCATCTTTAGTTTTCAAATTAGAAGTGTCAATTTCTTTGGAGATTTCTTCAATCTATTTTGACACTTTGGATACATTTGAGTGAGCAGATGCAACATCAATGTATTCAGTCTTTTGTTGCTGTTGAATTGACAAGTTCATCTCAAACATAGTCAGAATACCTACAAGAATATCTAAACCCATGGTTGTGGTATCATGCACTTCTTCAATAACAACAATTTTGATATTACATTTTTCAGTAACGGTTCTCAACATTTTGCTAACTAACCTAGCATTTAATATAGAATCACCTATGAAGAGACATTCGTTTGAGATTTCTCTCAATTTAGCATAATATATTTTAATTTCTTCAATCTCATTCATCCTCAAGTTCTCAAACTTGGTCATGAAAATTCTAAACATAGTGGCCTTTACACTATCATCACCTTCACAGTTACCTTGCAATATATCCCAGGCTATTTTTGCTACGTTTTGATTTATAACAAGTCGAAACATATGTTCATCCACATGACTTAATATAGCACCAAGAGCCTTGGAATTATAATTAGCAAGAGTGACTTCTGATGTAGTCCAGTCTTCCTTAGGTTTAAGCTTGTAGATTTTTTCTGAGGTTTCCCCCGTTTCATTCTTGCTTTCAACCTTAGGAGGACGCCGTGAGACAATAATGATAAGCCACGCCCTCTCATCAATTGCTTTGATGAAAAGACGCATTTTAGCTTTCCATATATCATAGTTTGTTCCATCCAATACAGGAGGACGATATTGATTCAAATGTCCTTCCATAATGGCTACTCTTTCTGGATCTCACTCAGTGTAATCGAGTGGAGCTCTGATACCAATTGAAAGAAATTGAGTAGCTAAGATTGACAAGTGAAACCACAAATACCTCGTGTTAGTCCTGATGTGCTAACACTAACACTATCACAAGTACAAAAAGCAGCGGAATAAGAACTTTAAAAATGTAAAACACGGTATTAAACACTTATCTACAGAAACTGACCGTAGACAATGAAAGGCTTCTCTTTATAAACTCAACTAAGTGACAGTTACACGAACAATGCTAACAAGAGAAGAATAAAAACAAACTTAAATGATCAAACAATCTCTCACAATAAACACTCTTTTGTTATTTGGAAACGCAGAGAGCAAATCACACAAAAACCGTGTTGAACAATGAGCCGTGCGGTCTATATTTATAGGAGAAGAGATCCTAGCTTGTTTGCAGGGAGTGATTTGCTTGAAAGGACCCCCCTTATTTAGACTTCTACCTTCCTTTGAACTCTTGTTAATCAAGTCAATCCTTGCATATCATTGACTATTTTCCTTGTGCAAATATGCATTAAACATATCCAAAATTCGGTTGGTAGGTTAGTCAATTAAATAAAACCTAAATTATAACATTTACAATATTTACCTATTTAAATAATATCAAGAAAGTAACAAATCTATATTAAGTCAACCTTTGACTTGTCAACTCATGTGTGACATCACACACTTTCAAAGAGTATGAAGGAGGAATAAAAATACCTTTTATTGAAAACGTTGCGAAAAACTTCCCTTAATTGTGTGTTGGTCAAGGAACTTATTCCGAGTGATGGCGAGGGCCTAGCAAAATATCATGTGCCAGAAGTGATCAAAGGTAACCATCTTAGACTTGATATAAAAAAAGAAGTTATATTTCAGATGAAACTTGATCTTACAAAATTTTCCTTGAAATATTAGGATTGAATCAATATATTTTGTTCTATTGATGATTTTACGTACAATATTTGGACAGCGGACAAGTCTGCATGGAGAACAGATGAAGAATTCGCAAGAGAAATGTTAGCCGGAGTCAACCCTGTGTGCATCCGTCTTCTTCAAGTAAATCCTTTCATTTACTAGAATATCCCATTTTCGATTTTCCGAGCAAAGATAGAATTGAAACCAACACGAAAACTTGAACTGCAAAAAAAAAAGGATTAAGTTTGTTAAGTTCCTTTCTGCAGGAGTTCCCTCCAACAAGCAAGCTAGACACGAAACTCTTTGGCAAGCAGAATAGTTCCATAAACAAAAATAACATAGAGAAAAACCTAGATGGAATCGAAGTCGAGGAGGCAATAAAAACCAAGAGGCTATTCATATACTAGACCACCACGACACATTAATGCCATACCTGAGTCAAATAAACACAACTTCCTCAAAGATCTACGCCTCAAGAACTCTTTTGTTCTTACAAAACGATGGAACATTGAAGCCAATAGCAATTGAACTGAGCTTGCCTCATTCAGAAGGAGCCAACTTAGGTGACATTAGCAATGTATATCCCTGCTGAAGAAGGATTGAAGGTTCCATTTGGCAGCTGGCCAAAGCTTATGTTGCAGTGACTCTGGTGTTTATCAACTTATCAGTCACTGGTAAAAAAGTTTCCCAAACTACCCTTATAACTTTACGTTGTTTTGAACATACCAAATTTTAGATGTGCTTTGTTTGTAGGTTGAATACACATGCTATGATTGAACCATTTGTGATTGCAACAAATCGACAGCTGAGTGTGCTTCATCCGATCCACAAGCGTCTCAAACCCCATATCCGTGATACTATGAATATAAACGCATTTTCTAGACAGATCTTAATTAATGGAGGTGGGATTCTTGAGAAAACTGTCTTTCCGGGAAGATATTCTCTCGAACTGTCATCTGTTGTTTATAAAGATTGGGTTTTTCCTGAGCAAGCTCTCCCCAATGATCTTCTCAAGAGGTAAATCATATAATCATATTTAAGAACAACTGTACTTCCCGGATTACTTCGACAAATCTCTTCAGCATAATCATATAATCTACCATAGTGAAGTACCAATGCATTCTCCACCTCCAGTAGAGCCTTTTTCCAAGCCCTGTAGCATTGCTCTTCACTTACTGTCAGTCCATATTCCTCAAACACTTTAGTTTTCATTGCTTTAATCTTCCACCTTGGATTTTTTCTTATTGCAGCAGCATACATTTTTGCAATCCACTTAGCCTTGACAATCTTCACTTTGCTAAAGTCTTTCACATATGTATGTTCAGATTTATATGACTTAATCTGTAAACACCTTCTATCATTTGAAGGTGTGGCCCTTAAATGCCATGTACATCCTTCAACACACTTTGCTATAAGCCTAGCCTTCTCACTTTTCACAAACCTAATTGGAAATCCTTTTCCAGCTGAATAATGAGCACATGCATGCCTAAGCTCATTGACATCTGTGAATTGCATCCCTATACAAAAATCAATCTCCTTCCAGTAAGTCTTAGGATTAAAAATTGTCCACTTCACATTCTTTTTCTTGTCTTCAGACTCACACTCAGAATCTTCACTACTGCTGTCAGTTTCATGTTCATCAGAAGGCACATAGTCACTGTTGTATCCATCAAATTTCCCCCCACGTTCAAAATCCCTCAATGAATCTAAATAATCATCACTAGGATAAGCCTCTCTTGGTGCATCAGTATCTTCAACATTCTTAGTGTTTCTTTTTCTTTTCCTATTCTTTTTTCTTTTTTGTCTTTCTCTTTGGCCTTGGTATTTTTATTAGACTGGAATATTCTAAAATACTTACTGACATCAACATTGTGTTTCTTGTGTTCCTCCACATTATGCCTAATATTAACAACTTCCTCATTTGGATCAATATGATCAAGACTGGCCACACTATCACTATCAGACATGTACAAATATCCCTTATCATTTTCATCCACTTCATCCAATAAATTCCCACCTTCACCATTTTCAGCATTTACTTTCCCATTCTCACCATCATTTGCATCATTTTTTGGCTCTGTCCCTACACTACTCCCAATATTATCTCCAACTAAGGGCCCTCCTGTCAATACTTCTTCATGTACTAAAACCTCAGGAACAATATGGTCAACATAAATCTCTAAGACTGCATTAGGATTGGACAGAGCATGCTTCAACATTTCTATAACTTTTTCTTCAGAATATATACAAACAAGTCCAAGCTCCAATATTTTACCAGAAATATTATAATATAATGTTGTCACATTCTTTTGGCATAACTCTTGAGCTTTAACTTTCAAAGATTCATATGTCAAGTGATCAGTCAGCACATTGTAGTGATAAGAATATTGACCACCCGCATAATATTGTTTACCTTGCATATTCTTGAATTCCCCAGAATGGACCACACAAAAGTTGACAAATTTCCCAACAATTTCTGCATTACAAATTTAAAATTGTGAGGTTTACAAAGACAAAAAAAAGTCACAGTTTCATATGCATTACTCAATGTTGGTTGGGGGGGGGGTCCATATCAGTAATAATTGTGGGGTGGGGGATAAGGATTCATATTAGTAATAAACAAAGACTTTGTCCAAAAAGTCACAATAATATCAAAAGTAACAAAAGTAAAGCCAAAGGGGTCATATGAACAAACACAGATGACCCACCCACCACTATTATTGCAGACAAACTCTAGTCTCAAAATATTACACACACAACTTTCAATACAGTGATAACGAAAGAAAACCATAAACAATTAACCCTTCCAACCAATGAAAAATACTGAGTAGTGAGTTATATGCACTTACCTTGACGAAGCTGCACACAATCCATGCGGATTCTTCACCAATCATCAAAGATGGAGCCAATTTCACCAAAAGCCCTGAGTTTCTCACTCTCTGTTGCGCTCTTATCGTTTTTAGGGCTTTACTGAAAACAATGCTCCCTCCGTCCCATCAATCAAGATGTTCCCATGATTTCCATTTTTGTTTGTCTAAAAAAGAAGGTCTCATTTTTAAATTTGAATGGTTAAAATAAGTAAATTTCCAAAACTCGAGTGAAATGGATGTGGATAATGGGCTAAGATTAGTGGTCGTTTGCATGATACTTATTAGGGAATAGTAATGGAAAGAAACATATATCACCAAATTATTTGAAAAGTCAAATGAGAACATCTTTATATGGACGGACTGAGTATTTATCCTACCAATAAGAGTTCATACCTTATCCAAGAATACACTTCAAAATGGTTTTATTCACTTTGTGTTCAACAAACAGAGGACACGTCCGCATGGAGGATAGATGAGGAGTTTGCGAGAAAAATGCTAGCTGGATTGAACCCTGTTGTAATCTGTTGTCTCCAGGTAAATTCCATCCTCTTGTGGAAAAAAATCTTATTTAGTTTCTCAAAACTAGTAATCTTTGCTTACCCTTTTATCACAAATTATAACATTTATGAGATTCTTTAGATGCAGACGTTCCCACCAACAAGCAAGCTAGACCATGGACTAACTATATGAAACAAAAACAGTACAATAACCGAGGACCACGTAAAAGATCATTTGGATGGATTAGACATAAACCAGGTAATGGTACTTGCTGTTGGACTTTTATACGGCTTCTCAAGAACTTAACAGAAAAACTGACGGAGAATTTAACGGAGATTGGGAAAAACTAGAAAAACAAGTCGAGTCTTGTATTATATACAATCTCCGTAAGAGTTATTTGTTCCGCACAGGTGCTTACGGTTGAATAACAAAACTCTCGTAAGATAAAACGACTTTACTATTAGTTATAAGGAGCACTCCAATATAACTAATCTAACGAACAACACAATGTTTTGAACTTTGAACTTGAAAGGATTTGATGCAACAAGATGAAATGATTTGGCTATGTTAATTTATCTCACTAGAGGGTAAAGAGGCTCAAATGAATGTATAAATCTATTGAAATTCGGAGGGGGAAGTATATAAAGAGAATCAAAAGGTTTTGTGCCCTTTCCCTTGAAAAGGTGTGATTTTTCGAACAGCAGTGAAGGGCACGAGTCGTGCTAATTGGCACGAGTCGTGCCCACGACTCGTTCCCAAGCATTCCACTCGTTCTGATCAGATTTGAGCAAATGGTCATCAGAATCCCATTCGTGCTCACGACTCGTGCTCAGAGTCCCCACTCGTTACGATCGCTTGAGCCAAATCTCATCACCCAAAAACACTGTTCAAATCCAATTAAATCCAAATGATTTAATTTACCTTTTAACCAACTCTTGTTAAGTTACAAACGACCTTTGTCATTAATTCTCATTCACCCTAAATGGTTTTGAGACATTAAATGAGTTTAATATTCTACAAAAAATGTAGAATACATTTTGTAACTAGTTTCGTTAACAAATAACGAACTTTCGTTAGAAACTAGATCAACGTTAAGTCAAACTTAACTTTCCGTTATCTATTTCCAACAATCCCCCACATGAATGACAATTAATGCATGAATGCAATTTCGTCCAAAGTTCCGGCGAACTAATATTACATCGGGATAGATAGCTTGTGGCCTTGAATCTTCCCTAGTGAAATATTATCGGATATACTAGCCATTTGGTAGCGAGTCGCTTTGAACCAATGACTGTCGGATGTATACCAAGACAATAATACTCACATAATAACAGCTCTAACAATTGTTGTTCTCACGTTTTGTCCATTTCGGCCCTGGACCGTATCTCATTCATAAGCGTTCATTTAGAGGCGGCCTAATTACCTCTCGCTTATATAGGTGATTCTTACTATAAGGAGTATCATGCACTACTCCACCCGTAGGTATAGAAATCATTAAAAGTTTTCTCAACTTATCCTTACAACTCGCCGTACGTGCTTGTACTTGGATGTTCGGGAATGAGTATTCAACATCTCGGGTTAATAAACCGAGTTGTTGCTTTCCAAGTAACTCTACTAGAACTTATAACTTGGTTGTCTCATTGAACCAAGGGCCTCGGATCTCCATTTCTCAAGGTTGAGTGTCCGTTATAAGTCCTTTGTTGTGGGTTTTAAACCCATTCCCTTAACAGCTTATATACTTGACCTCTATTACTACCCTTAGGTAGAAGGATCCGATTTTGACTTCACATGACTAGTCATGTGACTCGTATTTGAGATCAATTGTACTATGGTAGTGCGTCTAAGACCATTGTGTCTTGTCTTACCACTATGTTCTACATCTTTTCCTATTTTCCATTGTCGTCACAATGCCTTTAGGTCATGCAGACATAAACTTATTCCACAAAGGAATATCTTTTCCAAGAATTTATTAGACCAATAAGCTTATTCCTAAGCTTTGTCTAATTCTATCAACTCATATTCTTTACAAGATTGAGTTAGCTATCTTATCTTGGAAAGTGACACCTTTACTCCAACTAATGTGAGCGCATTCTAAATTTGGTGATGTAGTATGAACTGCAACAAAATGATATAAGTCAATATTTTTATTAATCAAAACAAGGCTCCTCTTCCACTCAATACATCAAGCATATTTATAGGATAGAATTGTAAACTAAAAGGACTTATTAATGAACCTTCGACTGACTTTCAAAATACTAAGTCTCTTGACACTTTGATTTCTAAGACAAAAGGAATGAATCATACTTGGATATTTATCATAAAAAATGTTCTGGAATACCTGCAATATTATTGCATCATTCTCTCCTGGTTGAGAAGAACTCGTCCTCGAGTTCTCCATTTTCGCTTCTTGAATCTCGGTAATCGGGCCGTCCACCATTTCCATATCATAGCAAGAACAGGGCCAGAACTAAGGAAATCACATAGGCCGTTAAAGAAAGGCCTTTCGCTGAGATCATGATAATGCTTCTGGGCAAACTCCTTCGAGGGAACCACTAGTTTGATAGCAACAAGTTTAAATCCTTTGCGCTCAAAACGTGATACTATTTCTGTTATCAGTCCTCTCTGCACACCATCAGGTTTGATAGCAATGAATGTGCGCTCTAGCTCTGCAGCATGGGCCTCTTGCTCCTGAAGCATAAAAGCTGCGGCCGGAAGGGCAAGGGCTTCGGTGCTGAATTCCTTTGTAGTGCAAACTTTTTGGAAACCCATTACGTCATCTTCCTTCTCTTCCATAATTAGATATCCATCCTCATCGTACTCATCGTAGATCGGAGGTAGTTTCCAATCTACTTCGCATCCTTTAACAGTTAAAATCGAAGTAGAGAATATGGCTTCGAACTTCATTGAAGTACCGTAGATTATTTTTTTATTTTCAACAGTAACATCAACAACTCTCTTGTTGCTGTGGTTAGTCCTCGGTCTTCCGTCCAAATGCAACATATTATTGCACCGAGGAAACTCAAGCAGATCTACTAGCTGACACTCAACTCGATGCGCATTTAACTGCAACAAAATGATATAAGTCAATATTTTTATTAATCAAAACAAGGCTCCTCTTCCACTCAATACATCAAGCATATTTATAGGATAGAATTGTAAACTAAAAGGACTTATTAATGAACCTTCGACTGACTTTCAAAATACTAAGTCTCTTGACACTTTGATTTCTAAGACAAAAGGAATGAATCATACTTGGATATTTATCATAAAAAATGTTCTGGAATACTCCAGAATATTATTGCATCATTTGGAGTATGTTTATGTCGAATATTCAATCAGTATATTCGTTTCATACTTTTGAATATTTCAGGTATTGTAATTTTTAATCATAAGTATATCATTAAGTACACCAAGTACTATGACTATACTATTCCGGTGATTTTAATCATAAGTATATCTTTAAGTACACTAAGTACTATGACTATATTATTCCGTTGGTTGATTACAATGATCTCTGTACCGATCCGACTTCCCAAGTATTCAGTATCTTTAAGTGGTTTGACCTCCTTAGAGTCTATTTTTCAGGAATCTATCTTACAGAGATTTCCTCTCAAGATTCTACTTGAACTTTCGAAGTACTTTTTTCAAGATAATGGGATTGAGATAGGATTATTCCTTCTGATGTTATAGAAATCTTTATTTCTAATATGACATCGGCTAATCCCATATCTTTCTTGTCAAAGTTCTTCTTTATCATGTCTTTGGTATTCATGATCAATCATAACTACCATTGTTATCCACGTAAGGACAGACTATTAACAAATGATTCAGATGTTCCTTTAATGTAGACACATTTGTCACATTCATTAATCTTGAATCCATTTGATAAAATAGTTCTATCGAACTTCTCATGCCACTGTTTAGTTGCTTGTTTTAGTCCATATGAATACACAAGTAGATTCAACACGGTTGTGCGACATAGAATGCTCTGTTGTGTCAATGGGATAATCTTGCATAAATCATCATGTCCTTTTGACAACTAGCCTGGCTTTATATTTTTCAACAGATCCATCGGCTTTATACTTTCTTTTAAGAATCCATTTGCAACCTAATGGTTTGCAACTTGGAGGGAGATCTACCAATTCTCAAGTATTTATTAAGCATTATGGATTTTATCTCACAGTTAATAGCCTCTTTCCAGAACGAACTATCCGGATCAGATAACGCTTCCTTAACAGTTGTTGATTCGTTTTCCAACATAACTGATAGAAAATCAAGACCAAAAGACTTTTCCATTCTTGCCCTTTTAATACGTCTAAGTCCTTCATCTTCAACTTGAGATGGACTGTTTGTAGTCTAATATTTAAAGGTTTCATCCTTGGCATATCTAGTTTTGCAACCCAACGGTTCGCATAGGAAGATCAACCATCTTCCAAAATAGAATAGGATGCACTATTAACTGTTACCAATTATTTAACAGTTTCAATTTATTTTCCATCTTAGAAAATTTAGAGCCAAAAGAATTAGTAACTTTTGTCCTCCAACTACATCTTGGTTCTTCTTCTTATTAAGAAGGCCACCACAGTTTCTATAAATTTCCTATCATTTCAAGGAAGTATATTCTCAAAGAATATAACGTGTCTTGCTTAAGTATTTCTACTTTAGCCGAATACCCCCACAATTTAAGTATTTATAAAACAGTTTTCGAATACTTCAAATTCGTTAGGAGTTTTTATCATCAAATAACTTCCAAATATATGATGATCCATTCTTTTAACTGTTAACATTTTAATACTTTAGAAGTTCATATCAATAGAACTTATGTATTTCGCTTGTACCCCCACACTTGAGGTGTACCTCCACATATCAAATATTTTATGAATATCCTAATTCATATTTAATATTTTCTTTTATGTGGAGTCATTTAATTGTAATAACCATGTTATCTACAATGTATTTCATCTCCTTGAGATGAACCGACGACATAGTCATAACTATGTTTAAGTGAGGTCTCTTCAACCATTTTCCTTGTAAGGAAATTTGTTTGAAGAATACTGCATTTTTATTTCAAATTTGTTCTTCACAAATATATGCAATACTGTTAGTTTGCATGTCCAATGGAAACGTAATCCATGGTTTTGGGTCCTATCTTAACCTCTTTAGGTTTAGATATTTCTACCTTTGCTAGGTATACCCACGTTTTGTCGAGTAAGACGGAACTTTTCAATATCTCTTTATAAGTTCTATTCTTCCTCTCTAATGATTCAATTGATTTGGGTGTGTAAGAAGCATTCGTTTGATAAATAAGTGCCAGCGTCCCAACAATTATTTTTCCAAACGGTACTACATACTAACCACCTCTATCACTATGAGATTCTTAATTGTTAATTAAGATGAATCACAAACCTTATTGTTTACTTAAAACTTTAAGGTTTTACTTTTCCAAAAGATGAACTTTGCATTATCAAATGCAATCATAAATAGAAGTAATGAACTATCTATTTACTATCTCTGGTTTGAACTGATTTCTACAAAAGAAATCACAATTGATTTGCGAATCAAACTTTATCTTAGGTAGTAATTTTAAATTAACTCGTCGACTTAGTGAATTTAAATTTACACGACCTAATTGGACATGCCATAACAATTGGAACACTTCAAACCAAGTAAATAAAATTTGAAATTTTATTCTTCGCACTTAGGCGGATAAAACATTTGCAATTCAAGTTTAAGGAGTCCTTCAACAAGGTACCCTTTACTAACACAATAACCACATTTGGTCAGTTCAAAACTTATCCCGATAGACTAAGTTGCTCGAAGTTCAATGGAACATTTCTATCTTCATTCACATTGGCTTGAAGAGGGTTTCCATCTTGGTTGTTGATTCTAGGATGTCGACATTCCCTAGCCATATGCCCGGGTTTGCCGCAATTAAAACAACTACCTTTAACCTTCTTGGCGGTCCTCTTCAATTTCCCGGTGTTCTTTCTCTTGTTTCCGGTACTTCTTTCCACCAAGTTCACTTGCGGTCTTTTAGTCACAATACATATAGTATTGTGCATCTCGAGAAAGTCCCAAAGTTCTCTCGCGGTCTTTATGCCACAACACACTTTGTATTGTGCATAATCCAAGCCATTAAGAATATAATTGCGACACAAGAAATCGCTGCGATTCCATGTATCCAAATCATTCTTTGCTTTGGATTCATCCTCGTCGGATATCAATGGTGGATATTTCCAAAGAAAATGCACCAATTTTAATGTTGTCAAATAGACCAACATTTTCTGTTGCCACCTCTTAAAGTTCATCCTGGTAAGAATACCCGGTCTTTTCGCATGTACGACCACATGAGACGGAGGGAGAGCATTAAGAGGTGCAACCCTTGAGGTTTCGCCAGAAGGAGGTTTCTTACCATGAACCGAGTGAGATGGTGTAGTAGCGGGTGCAACATGGTTGAATGTAGCGTCACCTTGAGAAGGCGGCATAACATTCCCTTGACTGGATGAGGAGACGTCTTTCTCATTTGCCATCTCTTGAAGATCTTGAAGAAGCAAAAATAACTCTTACGATTGTTGGACTTTTATATGGCTTCTCAAGAACTTAACAGAAAAACTGACGGAGAATTTAACGGAGATTGGGAAAAACTAGAAAAACAAGTCGAGTCTTGTATTATATACAATCTCCGTAAGAGTTATTTGTTTCGCACAGGTGCTTACGGTTGAATAACAAAACTCTCGTAAGATAAAACGACTTTACTATTAGTTATAAGGAGCACTCCAATATAACTAATCTAACGAACAACACAATGTTTTGAACTTTGGACTTGAAAGGATTTGATGCAACAAGATGAAATGATTTGGCTATGTTAATCTATCTCACTAGAGGGTAAAGAGGCTCAAATGAATGTATAAATCTATTGAAATTCGGAGGGGGAAGTATATAAAGAGAATCAAAAGGTTTTGTGCCAATTCCCTTGAAAAGGTGTGATTTTTCGAACAAAAGTGAAGGGCACGAGTCGTGCTAATTGGCACGAGTCGTGCCCACGACTCGTTCCCAAGCATTCCACTCGTTCTGATCAGATTTGAGCAAATGGTCATCATAATCCCATTCGTGCTCACGACTCGTGCTCAGAGTCCCCACTGCTCGTTCGATCGCTTGAGCCAAATCTCATTACCCAAAAACACTGTTCAAATCCAATTAAATCCAAATGATTTAATTTACCTTTTAACCAACTCTTGTTAAGTTACAAACGACCTTTGTCATTAATTCTCATTCACCCTAAATGGTTTTGAGACATTAAATGAGTTTAATATTCTACAACAAATGTAGAATACATTTTGTAACTAGTTTCGTTAACAAATAACGAACTTCCGTTAGAAACTAGATCAACGTTAAGTCAAACTTAACTTTCCGTTATCTATATCCAACACTTGCGAAGTTCCTTACTATAATTCTAAATCAAATAATCTGAAACTAGAACGACGGAAAGGTTTGATTATGGTTTTAGGCAATTGAGAAAAACAAGCTCTACATATTAGATCACCATGATTCATTGATGCCATACCTGAGGAGGATAAATCAAACTTCCACGAGAACTTACACCACAAGAACAATCCTCTTCTTGCAAAGAGATGGAACATTGAAGCCATTAGCAATTGAGTTGAGCCTCCCACACGAAGAACACGATAAAAGTGGAGCTTTTAGTACAGTTTATACACCAGCAGAACACGGGGCTGAAGGTACCATTTGGCAGCTGGCTAATGCTTATGTAGCAATAAATGACTGCAGTTATCATCAGCTCATCTATCACTGGTATAGTTAGATCTGTCAATGAAAGCATTTCTTTTAAATGAAAAATAGAACCAAAGAAAATCAAGTTTGAGATGAGGCTTCAAACTAAGAAACTGATGGCTCTTGTAGATTGCATACGCATGCATCAATCGAGCCTTTCGTAATTGCAACCAATAGGCAGTTAAGTGCAGGGCCGGCCATGGCTCAAGGCAAGTGAGGCCATGGCCTAGGGCCAAAAAAAATGAGCTAATTTAGGAGCCTCAAAATTTGTTGTGTACATGTATTAGCTAGGCCCAATTTTAACCCAAAAACTATACACAAGTCAATATTTGGCCCACACAAATTCAACAACATCCCACATTAAAAAAAAAGTCTAAATTTAATTTTCCCCTAAATTCTTTTTGATCGGGCATTAATTAAAAAAATGAAAATAAAGATTGAAGAGGAGAAAAAAGAACTGGCTATTTACGCTACCTACGTTAAGTCCAACACCCACGGCTACCGCTGCCGCAATCAAATAATCAGGTAATTCGTTCTCCTTCTCCAATCCCCATCTCCTAATTGATTTCGAAAAGCCCTAATTGAAAACCTAATTGAAAATCCCTAATTGAAAAGGCCTAATTGAATAATGTGTTGAGATTGATTTGTGGTTTTTTTAGAAGTCCTAATTCGAAAGGCCCAATTCTCATCCCCTAATGGCATGCCTTTAATAAATAACTACCAAACAAATTATTACAGACAGATAAATCCCAAGTTCACAAACGATGGCCAAAATTACCAAGGGCTTCTTGCACAAAATTTAGTGCATAGAAGAAATAATGTTAGTATTACTACAACTGTACAAATGTGGTCCAATATGGAGATTGCTTATCGGATTTTGTTGACTATTTTGGTTACAGTTGCATCCGGTGAAAGAAGTTTTTAGTAGTTAAAGTTGATAAGATATTATCTTCGAAGTACGATGTCTCAAGAAAGGCTAAATGAGCTAGCTTTGATATTGATTGAGAAAAATATAGTTAATAAAGTTGATTATTCAACTTTGATTCATAATTTTGCTTCTAAATATGCTAGGAGAAATGTGTTTATATATTATCATGTAATGATATTATGATATATCATATTTTTATTTAGTATGAAATAATGTTACTTACTAAATCGATAATGACGATATATTTATTTGTTTAGTTAAAAGTTACATACTTCAAAAAGAAGGGGCCCCGTCCAAAAAGTTAGCCTAGGGCCACAAATTTAACAGGACAGGCCTTGGTTAAGTGTTCTTCACCCAATTCGTAAGCTTTTGCATCCTCCGTGACACAATGAACATAAATGTGGTCGCAAGGCAAACCCTCATCAATGCCGGTGGTCTGCTAGAGAATACAGTTTTTCCTGATAAATATTCTATGGAGATGTCATCTATCATGTAGAAGGAGTGGGTTTTCCGGATGAAGCACTTTCCAACGATCTAATCCAGAGGAAATGCCACTGAAGACAAAGCACGGAAAAACATTATATAAGTTGGGAGCAAATATATAGACAAAAACAACAGTGATAGCAGCCACTACCCGTAGGTTAATACCTAAACCTGGCACTGAGGACTACAAAGAGCTTGAAACAAACCCAGAGAAGACTTTGTTGAAAACTGTCACAGCTCAGTTGCAGTGCATTTTAGGAATTTCCCTCATAGAGATACTGTCAAGACATTCTGCTGATGAGATCTTCCTTGGGCAGCGTCACACTCTAGAGTGGACGAGAGACGAAGCTGCACTGAAAGCGTTTGAGAAATTGGGTAAGAATCTGGAAAAAGTTGAGGAAAAACTCATTGAGTCGAACAAAGACGAGAAGTTGAAGAGCAGGACTGGACCGGCAAAGATGCCATACACATTGCGTTATCCTAGCAGTGAAACAGGCCTTGTTGAAGTCAACACCGACTTACCTTACGGGAAGGTTCTAGAGAATTCTTCATCAATCCAGCCTTTGATTCACAGTCTTGAAGATTATGAAGAAACACCACAACCGTAATTTGAAAAAATATACTATAAATAAAGTGAGGTCTTTGTGCGCTGGGTCAGTACTCAAGTGGGATAGATTCCAATCAGAGACAAGAGTTTAGTTTGTGGCTCTTGGGGAGTTATAATCTAGTGTGGCAGCATAGTAATTTTGTGCAATAAGCACTTGTATTTTGTTTTTGTGTAAGTTTACTTAAGTAATAATAATAGTGTATTATTATTACTACTTGTGATTCGCCAATTTGGGTACGGAAATACAACAAGTGGTATCAGAGCGGTACGACCCGGGATCGCGGGAACCGTTGTTGAGGCATTGTTCGGGATCGTTGGGCGGCGCACGTAGGAGACCGTGAAGCTCGTGGTAGAGACCGAGACTTACTGGGTGACGTGCACTGAGTCGGACCAAGTCACGATGGTAGATCCGGCAGCGCATTTCGTGGAGTCGAGACTCAACAATGGCAATTATAAGTATCGCGAACGTGTACGCAATGTGTACTTACAAGGACAAGAGTTATGGAATGTCGTGGGCGGTAGTGAGACCACGCCACCTAAAAGGAGGACACTCAAGCATTTCGAAAATGGGAAGCGAAAGCCGGAAGGCTATGTACGCGCTAAAGATTAGCGTACGAGGATGAACTTTCGGGAGCATGTCGAGGATGCACAAACTCCAAAAGAGATCCGAGATACATATGCGACGTTATTTTCAAGGATTCAACGAGGCTCGCTTCCTGATGCTCGAGAATGAGCTAATGTCGACTACGCAGCAGAATCTAACAATAAGTCAATATTTTCATAAAGTTAAATCTTTATGTCATGAGATCTCGAAGTTAGATCTAGACTCAAAGATTAATGAGCAAAGGATGAAGAGGATAATCATCCACTCTGCCGAGACCCGAGCTTAAGGGTTAGTTACTGGCGATTTTCGTGGTCAGCCACACAACCATCTCTTTTAGAGTTGAGAGCTGTTTCTGCCAGCCAAGAAACGCTAGACAAACATACATCTGTGCCTTCAACGCCAAAACCAACGGATTCGTAGGAAGCACTCTTTAGCCACCGAGGTCGCGAAAGGCAACAAGGACGTGTTGCTGCGGGATGGAAAAAGAAAGATGAAATTCAAGACGAGCATGAAGGTTCCGAGGTACAAAGGATGCTTTATGCAGTGGGAGCTAGACGAGAAATGAAGATAACTCTCGACTGCATTTGACCGAGACGAAACAATGAATGTTACAACCGCGGCCGTAAAGGGCATTTTCTAAAAGATTGTCCATTCAGAAGAAGGTTTGCCGAAGGAAATGCAGCTACCAATCAAGATCCCTATTTTAGTGAAGAAGAATGGGACATGGAAGCCTTCCTTCGCAGATATAAGGATTCATAAAGACGACCCGTAAGAGGAAGAATGGCTCAAGACCACGCCTACCCGCTTACTACCTAAGAATGTCTGGATCGATGACAACGTGGAAAGCGAAGAAGAGATTGGCTTTGACGAAGGTCGATGGTTTGAAGATGTAGCCGCCACGATCCAACATTGGATGTAAGGACATTTTAGACGATAACGACACTTTAAAAGCATTAACAAGCATGGTCGAAGTTGGTTCGAAGGAAAAAACACTTGAACTGGCTGACTTGAATTTGGATGATTCAAAGCTCGTAAACGAAAAGAAGCCAAAGATTAAGGGGGAGCAATATCAAGAACACTCGGTACTTGAGCAAAGTATGTCCACTACGTTAAAGACTTTACCTATGTTTAACATGTGCTCGTTCGAGATGACAAGAAGCACAAATGTGAAACACGAATTTTGGCTACGACAATGTGATGACCAAGAAGTTGCTCGCTACGATGGTACTAGTAATGACTTACATAAAAAGTCATACCGCGACATAAAAGAACAACTCGAGGTTGAAGCTCTTCAAAGAAAACCATTGGTGAAGTTCAAGAAGAAAGAGTCGGCGTTGAGGGGGAGTGTTGAAGTCAACACCGACTTACCTTACGGGAAGGTTCTAGAGAATTCTTCATCAATCCAGCCTTTGATTCACAGTCTTGAAGATTATGAAGAAACACCACAACCGTAATTTGAAAAAATATACTATAAATAGGGGTGAGGTCTTTGTGTGTGGGTTGTACTCGTGGGATAGATTCCAATCAGAGACAAGAGTTTAGTTTGTGGCTCTTGGGGAGTTATAATCTAGTGTGGCAGCATAGTAATTTTGTGCAATAAGCACTTGTATTTTGTTTTTGTGTAAGTTTGCTTAAGTAATAATAATAGTGTATTATTATTACTATTTGTGATTCGCCAATTTGGGTACGGAAATACAACGGGCCTTATCTTAAGAGGCATTCCCAACAATCTAACAATTTAAGTCTCCATAAAAATGTTACATAGCTACAGAGTGGTGTTGTTTAATTAGGTCTCTCTTTATTGATGTTCACCAATTGTGAAAGGAATAATTATTTGAAAGGCAATGAATTAGTCCATGTATAATTGAATTATGTTTGTATAAGCTTGTTAAATTTCCTACAGAATGTGAAGGCAAACCAAAAAAAAAAAAAAAAAAACTCCGCTAGTCCAAGTATATATCAAGATACACATAATACACATGTAAAACATTAACATGTGTAATGCTAAAAAGTAGACATGACTCCCCCATTCAAACATTTTAACAAACAGTTGAGCTACAACTACTCAACCTTGTCCAATCATTAATCTCTATAAATCTCGACAACCCCAAATTCATATCAAGTAATGTCATCAATAGTATTTCAAAAAAAAATAAAAAAATATATCAACACGGGACAATCAATATAATATAGTCCAATTGCATGTCAAATTGTTCAATAGAATAGTTCCTATCTAATATTATAAATGGGCGCCCTGATGAACGGGATGGGGTCATAAAGGCAATAATGCCCTTAATTAATAACCCGACAACACAAATTGTAAGGAAAACAAAAGAGACTATTGTGGACTCCACCAAATCCCTAAAATAGAAAGACAAAGCACATGAAAAATGTTGTAAACCCCAGTCTTTGTTTCTAGAAGTAGAATATTGTTTTCAAGAGATAACAACAAAGCTTCCATTCCTGAAAATTGATAGCTTTGGTGTAATCCATTGATAAAAGGGTGTTATCTTGGGGAATAGTATATAATTTCCTGTCTCAAAAAGAAGGTCGTTTCACTTTAACTTTTATAATTTTGAAAAAATTGTTCCACTTTAACTTTTATAATCAGATCAATCTGACATTATCATAATTTTATAAAAAAAAAACTAATTATTCTTATGTAATTCTAAAAATTGTGTTTGATAGTATTTCTAATAGTGAATCAATAACAATTTTTAGATTTATATAAGAATAATTAGGTTTTCATAAAATTATTATCGAAATTTGATTAAGTTGAACAAGAAAATCAAAGCAAAAGGGAAACAATTTTTCAGAGACATAGGAAGTAACAAAGACAAGTCAATAGACAGATCGTTGTGGGTTCTACCATTGGTGGCCCTTCTTCAATTAACGTTGCTCCTGACGCCCAAAAAACGGTTGCATCTACCAGTAGATGCATAAATTATACTCTCTTCGTTTTTTCCTTTTATAGTAATACGAAGAAAAAAATCTTTTTTTTTTTTTGTGATTTCAAATTAATCTGCAAAGTTTTAAAAAGGAAATTAGACTTACTTGTAATATTTGCAACAATTATCCACTTACTTCAATTTCTCTCTTCTATCCAACCATCTTCACTCACAATCTATCACCTTTTTCACCTCTATTCTTAATTTTATTAAAAAATGACGTTGTCAGAATAAAAAAATCTCCGCGTATTAAATAAACTCATTTTAGGGTGCGTTCCCAAGTTTTAAAAACGAAATAAAATGTGAGAAAATCTAATATATTTTCCTTTCTAAATTTGCTTTCGAATTTTTTTAAGAAGAAAGTGGGAGGAAAAGGAAGAATTTTTTTTAAAATTTTATCTTCCGCACTATCCTTCCAAAAGTGGAAGAAATTGAAAGGAAAGAAAATTTTATAAAACATAATTTTTTATTAAACCTATTTTACCCCTCTCGAAAGTAGAGTTAAGTACCTATTTAGTTCCTGACGTTTAGCTTTTTTTACGGTTTTGTCCCTAACTAATTTTAGTGAACGTTTCCGTCCTTGACCTACCTATATAATTTTCCAGTTAATCATTCCGTCCACTTTTCGTTAATTTTTTCGTTAACTTTTTTGAGGTGGAAGTAATGGGGGTTGAAAACGTAAAAAATCAAACTTTGGTATTTTTTTTGGTCTTTCCTAAAAAAGGGCTAATAATAATAATAATAAAATAATAATAATAATAATAATAATAATAATAATAATAAATAATAATAATAATAATAATAAGGGCAAATGACAATTTAGGGCCTGAAGTAGAGGGGGTGGTGTCGATACGGGGCCCCATATCAAATATTCGTCAAATCGGGGCCCCATATCTAAATTTTTCGTCAATTAAGTGTTTTTTGACGAAAATCGTTAAAAAATTGGTTAAGTCCCCATGTGTCGTGCACGTGATTAACAGAATGGTTAGTTTGAATTCACATAACTTTTAAGGGGGTTAAGTAACATGTTTTAAAAATGAGAGGACTGTTAAACAAAAAAAAATCCCCTCATTTCATTAATTATTATTAAAGTTCAGTAAAATTCAAAAAAGAATAGAAAATGGTACTAGCTTTTAAGGGAAAAGTTTGGATTTTTTTTACTCTGTATAACATTTTCAATATAACATTTTCAAGTCTACGATCTTCTCCTTCAATTTTAATTTCAAACCCAGCGGCAACACACTGCACCACCTCTCTCTCACCCACCATCTTCTCCTTCAATTTCAATTTCAAAATCCTTCTTCTGCGCCCCGCCTCAAAATCCCCAGTCAACGTTAACCACCACCCCTTCTCCCCTTCATTGTCGTCAACCCCCTCATCTCCGACACCGAGCACCTCCACCGCCTCCCCGATCGATGGCCGGAATCGCTCCTCTCCTTCCTCAACAACGAAGATTACACGTTCGTCAGGGTCGAAATTGACGGAGATGCAGCGAAATTGTTCAATCATTAAGGAGTTAGGGTTGGGAATACGGTGGATCTGAGGGAATTAGCAGCGGATAAGTTGGATCAGTGGTGGTTGATGATGGCGGGGTTGAAGACGTTGGTTAGGGAAGTATTGGGGCAGTCCTTCGTCATCATCGCCGTCAACTACCCCACCCAACCTGGGCTTCTCTCTCGTCTCTCTCTCTCTCTCAGTCTCTCTCTCCTCTTCAAGATTTAGGTTTACATTTGTTCATTTTGGTTAAGGACGGCAGGGTTGAATTTTTGGTTCACATTTGTTCATTTTGGTTAAATTTGTTGATTATTGTGGTTTTTTGGTTCACATTTGTTCATTATGGTGGTGGATGGTGGTTTTGTCTGGGGTGTTGGCGGATGATGGTGGGTGATGGTGAGTTGATGGTAGATTAGGGAAGGGGATGAGGAGAGAGAAGGAGGAGGCTGGTGGAGGTGGAGTGGGGGTGAAATAAATAAATGATAATTTCATATTTTTTTTATTATATAATGCTAATTCAATGATTTTAATTATTTTCTATTTTTTTGTTTTATTTTATAATTTTTAACATTTATTTTTTATATATTTTAATTAGTTAAATTGTGTTTCATTAAAAAAAACTTTATTAAGAAAAAAAATATAAATTGGGTAAACATGTTTTTTGTAAATATTTATTTTAAATCATATTAACTATTATCTTTATTTTCTTCAATATTTTAAATTTACTAATTATTTTTTGTTAAAAAAAATAAATATTTGAATTTGGATAATTTTTTTAATAAATTGTGATAACATAAGAATTAAAAAAAATATTACAAGATTTACGTTAAAAAATAATTATTTTTTTTAAAAAAAATACAATTTTTTTTATATTTATAACATTTATTTGACAAGATTTACGTTAAAAATTAATTATTTTTTTTTAAAAAAATACTATTTTCTTTAAAAATACATTTTTTTTTATATTTATAATATTTTTTAACATATTTTAAAAATTATAAAAAAAATTACAGCTTTTCACCATATATTATATTTTCAAAAAATATTATATTTTTAACGGTCATCAATTTTTAAAAATTTACATTTCACTCCTTAATAACTATTTTGCATTTCAATTTAGTCCAACTTGTCCAGCACATGTGTGGCACATGTCACTTAACTGACTTTTCTAACAAAATTCGTCAAAAAGCCCTTAATTGACGAAAAGTTTAGATATTGAGCCCTGATTTGACGAAAATTAGATATGGAGCCCCGTATCAACACCATCCCCTCTACTTCAGGCCCTAAATTGTCATTTTCCCTAATAATAATAATAATAAAATAATAAAATAATAATAATAATAAAATAATAAAAAGATAGTAATAATAATAATAATAATAATAATAATAATAATAAAATATTAAAATAATAATAATAATAATAATAATAATAATAATAATAATAATAAAACATTGTTTTTTTAACAACCCCATCATCACCATTCTATTACCACCATTGAACCACCCATCACCACCATTCAACAACCCCATCATCACCATTCCACACCCCCATCTCTACCATCCAAACACAATCCAACTCCATACAATACCCAATAGTTTCATGAAATTCATAAAATTGAAAACCAAAATTGGCCCAGGCGCACACAACACACACGGACGCACACATCACACACACGGTTTGAAGAATTTCGGGATTTCAAAATGTTTGAAGGGGTTTCTCTCAAAAAAAATTTTTTTTTAAAGGGGATGTAAACCTAGAGCGGGCTGAACCGGCAATGGCGCTGGAGTGGGGTGGCGCAAAGGTTGAACGTCGGCGGCCATGGTAGTTGGTGATGCCGGCGTTTAGGTGGGGAAGAGGAGATCTAGATCTACAAATCCGAAGGAGTGGCATGGAGAGAGACGGCGGCGGCCATGGTAGTCGGTGATGGCGTGGAGGGGTGATCTGAAGGAAGGGTGTGGCATGAGAGGGTGGTGCTGGCATTGAGGTGGGGAAGAACGGCGGTGGGTATGGTGTGGCTGAGAGAAGGGGCAGACTCAAGAGAGAGAAATCTAAGTTCTTTCAAATCTGGGTTGATTCATGACAGTTGATTTTTCAGAGACAGAGATTGGAGGTGGGAAGGCGACGACACTTTGACTGGGAAGGGGCAGATGGAGAGGGATGGATGAGGGAAGGAGATGGAAGTAGGAGGGGGAGGGTTTACTACGGGATGATGAAGAAATGAATGTGGGGTGGGGGTTGAATCTGGACCACATTTCAATGGCTTCTTCTTCTTATTATTCCTTTTTTTTTTTGTCTAAAAATCTTTTGGTTTGTTAGGATATTAATAAAGTGGTTAGTTAGGATATTAATAAAGGGTACTTAGTTTATTATTATTATTATTATTATTATTATTATTATTATTATTATTATTATTATTATTATTATTATTATTATTATTATTATTATTATTATTATTATTATTATTATTATTATTATTATTATTATTTTATTATTTTATTATTATTATTATTATTATTATTATTATTATTATTATTATTATTATTATTATTATTATTATTATTATTATTATTATTATTATTATTATTATTATTATTATTATTATTATTATTATTATTATTATTATTATTATTATTATTATTATTATTAGCCCTTTTTTGTCAAAGACCAAAAAAAAAAATCAAAGTTTGATTTTTTCTTTTTTCTTTTTTATTATGTAAACTGATCGATTTTAAAGGAAGAGAGGGAGTGTTTTGTAACTTTAAAACTTATTTTTTAGGGTCTAGAGTTTAACATTTTAGAATTGCACTCCCCATTACTTCCACCTCAGCAAAGTTAACGGAGAAATTGACGAAAAGTTGACGAAATGATTAACTGGAAAATTATATAAGTAGGTCAAGGACGAAAACGTTCACAAAAATTAGTCAGGGACGAAATCATAAAACGCTAAACGTCATGGACTAAACAATACTTAACTCCTCGAAAGTATAACTCTTTCTCTTTGTCTGCCGCCTCCCCAAAACAACGATGGGTGCTACTATTCACACTACCAAGTAGTGTAAAAAACCTTGAAGTAATAAAAAGTTGTATACTTATTATTTAGTGGTATGCATTAATTACTGTGTTTTACAATTACTAACTCATTGATTTTTGCTAGCCTAGGTGTCATGATTTGGGACAACTAGATTATGTTAATTCACTTTTAACAATTTTCTTTCTCTTTTGCTCTTCCACAAATCAATTTTTTATTGTATATTTCAAATAATAATTTAAGTTTTAAAATATAAACTTCCTTCGTCCAAATTATATATTTAAGCACATTTAACTTAAATTTTATGATTAGTATAAGTCAATTTGATCAAATATTAATATAAAAGTAATCATTTAATGAAAAAAATTGTTAACTATTTAGTACTTTAAATTTTTAAATTTCATTAAACGATTATTTGATCAAAATTCACTTGTTTTGACAAAAAAAATCAATTGTGATCAATATATATAGGATTGAAGAAGTATTCCATTTATCATAAAAATATTCCTTTCGTCCCATAATATTAGACACAAAATGAATTGACAAAAGAATTAAGAAAAAAATGTGAAAAGAGTGATGTGTCCATCTGGATGTAAATATTTGAGTAGGAAAGAGAAAGTGAATTAAGTATGTAATGTATGACAAGTGAATCTCATTTTCATTTTTATAACTTTGTTGATTATTTTGAAATGTCCAAAAAAGTTATTTTGCATATTACTATGGAACGATGAAATATTTGGTAATTTTTTTTATATTTTAAGAAATTTATATTCCTTCTTTATATATTTATTTCCGTCCCACCAAAAGTTACCCCTTTACTGTTGGTATGGAAATTAAGGAAAAAGTGTAGTGAAGGAAGTGCTGTGAGTATGAAAAGTAATGTAGAAGAGAAAAAGTGGGGTAGAAAATAGTAAGTTGATTGATGTTGTGATTAGAAAAGTGAAATAGAAGAGAGAATGAGTGGGGAAAATAATAAAAATTTCTTGCCATTTTAGAAAAGAAAACTTTCAAATGTGACGCCCCAAATGGCAAAATGGATAACTTCTGGCGAGATGGCAGAAGTATATAAATAAGGAATGAGAAAAATCTTAACTATTATCAAAAGCATGCTAAATAATTAAAACAATAATAAAGCATGTAAAATAAAAATTCAAAAAAAAATCTATGTTTATCATTAAATAAGTTACTGATGAAAAAGAGTAATATTAAAGGTACAAAAGAATGTCACAACATTTTGGGTTACAAAATGATGTGTCAAAATTTTATTGGTGCATTTAATTAGAGTGTGGCGGGTCCATAATCGACGCATCCAATAAAATATTGTTACCTCATTTTGTAACCTTCTTTTGTGCCTATGAAAAAAGTGATGTGTCCATGCGAATGTATATATTTTTTAATCAAAATTGATCGTTCATTTTAAATGAAAGTAGTAATAGTATGATAATCATTATAAAAAGAAAAACTTTAAAATACAGTCCAACAGTCAATGAGTTCTAACTCAAGCGACGTCTGGTGTCCCTTTCTATACGAGAGATCAGGGGTTTGAACCTCACCAAAGGGGTTTGAACCTCACCAACTGCATTTTCTAGCACTTTAAAGTGCACACTCTTATAATAAATTAAGTTGATCATTTAAAAAAACTCAATTTTTTTTAAAAAAATACAGTCCAACAATAATAAAGAATGTAAAATAAAAATTAAAAAAATTGTTGATGCTTGAGAGAGAGAGAAGTTTTCAAAAAACAATCTTATTCTAATTTATCTCTTATCTTCCGTATTAAAATAAAAAATACCCTCAATATCACAATTGCACACATTAAAAATGTTTTACTCGTAACTGGCGGCTTTTTATCTGTTACTTTGGTTTATTTTCCATGTTGTATGGAAAAAAATCTTACCCTAATTTATCTCTTAATGGTTATTAAATAAATTTTACTATTTCAAAATAAATAAGTAAATTTTCTATAGTATGTTTAAAATATAATTTATTTTTCATGTTATGGGGAAAACAATTATACTTAATTAAACTATAACAAACATGTAGAGTTCAAAATATAAAGTTAATAATAATAATTTTAAAATGTGAATAATTTACATAAATTTTTTGTTAGGTAATAGGTTAATAATAAAGGGTAAGTAATTGGTCAATCTAGAATAATAACCTTTTCTCTTTATACCACTGACATTTATTGTGTTTAGTGTGCTTAGGTTAGTGTGTTAGTGTGTAAAGAAAAAAGGGTAGTGGGAATAGAAATTCCCAACAACGATTCCAACCTTGTTCCGACCTTGCAATCCATTCCTACCACATGTCCCAATCCTTCCTCGCCAACAATCTCGAACCAGGTTAGTCCTTGTTGAGATTTCTCACCTCCGAATGCCAGTAATTTTTGCAAACTCTTTTCATGCAATGAAAAATAAAACCAAATATTAGTAACAGTTAAGAAAGAAAACTGAATAATTATAAACTGTTAAAATAGAAACAGAAAAGAAAGAGAGAATCGGCTCAGGCTCAAGTATCCGAATATTCCGAAAATCAGCCACAATCCAAGGCAAAATGATCCAAGGCGTTGCTACGAAACCAAAGGCAGCAGTACAGTCCCAAAACCGCCAGTACACAGACCCAACTATTAAGCGGCCCGGCAAAGACGGCAGAAATATGTGCACACAAAGAATGCACAACCCTCCGGACAGTAATTTTTGCAAACTCTCTTATGTCTCGCCAAACAACACACACACACCGACCGATCAAATCAATCTTAGCTTTGAGGGAGAGACGACCTTAGAAATCAGAATAGGGAAGCAAGAATTCACCCAAGAAAGCAACCCACGAAAACTAATTCACTGCCAAAACTCTCTCACTCTCTCTATTTACCCGAAAGAGAAAAACTCCAAAATGTGTGAAAACCCGTGTGTTGTTCTTCATCGCTGCAAAGGGAGGGTGTGGGGGTTTAAATAGGGGCTGATTGAAGAGATAAGAAGAAGATCAGATAAACACTTACCCGATCGACCGCATCAATCGCGAAGGAGGAGGAACGATGCGGCGAAATCGCCGCAGACGGAAACCCAAAATTGATCGTAAACTTGGTGATAAGAACCAAGTCAAAAGTCAACTTCAGCAATAAAACATACTCTGGGAACAAGAAAGGGGCTGGGAACAAAAAGATTGCGTCAGATAAGGCTGCTCACATTTGGGCTGCACAAACATTTGGGCCAAAGCCCAAATAACATAACAACATTCTCCACCTTGGATCAAGTGTCGGTTCATGACACCAGTGCAATTCACGATGCACTCATAGGATACACTTACAGGGCATATTCATCATCGCCTTAGCCTTCGACACTTGATCCAACACAAAGTTAGAACAAAGTACGGAAGGCAAAAATCTAGTTTATTCCTATCACATAGAAAGGAACGAAACTAGACACCCCAACTTCACACAAAGTAAAGAAGAGGATTTTTGGGACAAACTAACACAAGCATCAACATGAAGTGTCAAAATTCAAAATTTTCAAACAATTCAAAAATTTTGAAACAGGTAAACACTTAGTTCCCATATCAGCAGGATTAAAATTAGTGTCAATTTTTTCAAGATAAATAAAATTTTTAGCAATCACATCACGAATGAAATGAAATTTAACAGCTATATG
>JAFEMH010003379.1:0-72500 GCA_022495995.1 Adenophora triphylla var. japonica
CTTCCCACAGGATCGCTTTGAGTGGCGCGGTGAAGGGCGGGTCGAGATGCGGGCTGTGCGGCGGAGGATTTTTTGAGAAGTCGACTGCGATGCATATTATGCAGGAGAGAGGGTGACGCGCCGGCATAGTAGAACTTCGCCTTTGAGGACACCGGTGGAGCCTCCCGTCGATATGATGCACCCGGCGATCGGTCCGTGACACAGGATGATTCTGGAGCCGGCGGCACTTCTCGGATTTCGTGGCGGTGAGCCATATGCGACATTACGTCTTGAGGAGAGCGAGGATGCCTCGGGTTACGGATAGGGAGGGGCTTGGGATCCCCGCGGTACCCTCGGACGGATTTTTCCTATATCCCGGGATGGGGTCCGATTGAGGGTGCGAATCCCTCGGCCAGCGACTTCCACGCGAGCTTTCCGGCCTCGTCCGGGTATGAAGGTATGGCTTCACCTTTTCCCCTTCTTTTCTTTCTTTTGTTTCATCATCTTTAGCATCACCTCTTTTTTTTTTTTTGACGCTTTTGCTTTTGTGCAGTTTTCGGAGGTGGTCGTCGAGAAGGCGACGAAGCAAGTGATCGGGGCCAAGAGATTCATCGGGAGGATGGTCGCTTGCGGGGCTCCTCGAGGCTAGAGCGAGGCGACCACGGCGGCGCACAGTCGGACGGGAGGCTTCCCTATTCGCTCGAGAGACTTCTTCGAGACTCCTTTGTCTCCTCTCCCCTTGATCCCCGCGCGGTGCGCCTTCGGATCACGTCATTCTCGAGGGATCCACACGGGCGAGGGACACGTATGGCGGCATGGCGGGTCGTCTTCGTACGTCCGGGAGTCCGACGCCTTCACCTTCGGATACGATTTTTCGCGAGATCTCGGCTTGCCCTATCGGAGCGTGCCCAGTTGGTCTGATGAGCCTCTTTACGGAGACGAGGACGATTCGAGCCCGAGATTTTCGGGGCTCTGAGGAGGCGGGCCCGAGTCGCAGAGGGCGGGGAGACATCGGGCCGGAGACTCCGATTGATTTTTTTTTGAGATTTGAGATTGAGATTTAGATTTGTACTGCTTATGCACATTTTTTCTTATTTTTTTTTTGGATGTAATAATTTAGACTTTTATTTATGTTTGTTTGTTTTTTTTTTTTTTGCACCCTCTTTTTTTGGAATGTAATAATTTAGGATTTTATTTTATGAATGCAATGCGGTATGAATGCGGTGTTGCATGAGCCTTGGTTTTTTTTTTTTTTTTTTGCAAGGGTGTTTGGTATATGGAATGGTTTGGGGAGGTTTTTGCACGGGTTTCGAGCAGCGGGACGGAATATTCCTCTTTTGGTGTAGCGGCTTGGGTACATTGCAAAGATTTTTTTGGAAAGCAATCCTATCCGCGCGGATAGGGTCAAGATCGACCTTTGTCCTTTAATTTTCGGTGGTTGGATATGGTCTTGCTTTATTTCAAATTCAAATATCCTCTTCAACCTCCGAGTCAAACTGACCATTTTCGGGGAGAAAGAGAGAAAAACCATGGAAATGGCCAAAAATTCTCCAAAATTGTCCAAAGAAAGGCAAATGTTGTTCTTTGAAAAGTTCAAGGAGTGGTGTAGGGAGATTATGCACGGGAGAAGATCATTCTTTGAAGAAAGGTACAAGATACGATGCTTGTGGTCTCTCAAAGAATTGGTTCCGGATTATGACCTCTTAAGAGCTTCTTCTTCGTTTTGGGATACTAGAAGGCATGTCTTTTGCCTTTCCTTCAACGAGATTGTTCCCATTGTCGAAGAATTTCGGGCCTTGCTTGGAGGTCAGGAGGTGGAAGAGATAGCGGTTCCCTTGCCCCAGGAGGGAGCTTCTTTTGCTGACAGATTGTGCGTCCTCCTTCATCTTTCCCCGGAGGAAGCGCAAGGTATGATCCGCGGTCCCGATCATTTCGATATTTCCGGTCTTCCCGACAGATTTAGGGGCCTAGGTTTGGTGGATGATGCCTATTGGGATGCCTTTGCACTTTGTATGTTTGGCACCTGTTCATGGTCTATTCCTTTGGGATCTGTCATCGGTCTTTTGCTGGATGTTGTCGTTCACTGTCGCACAGGCGAGATGTCGTTCCTTTGATTACGGGGAGACTTTTCATGCTCTCGACGGATTAGCTACGGAAGGCGGTATATGCGCGAGGCGGCCCGTTCCTGCTTGACCACAGTGGGCGATGGAGCGTTTGGGGTTCTTCGGGAAACCTACGATATGATCGAGCCTTGGACTTTTGCCGGGAGAGGTGTTGATGTAGATTTTGATGATCGGGGCTCGTGGGAGCGTTGGATGGCGGAGTCGCCGGGCCAGAAGATATCGAGATGGTCGGTGCCTCGTTGGCGGGTGGAGACTCGCGAGTGCTTCGGGATGGGTCTCCCGTGGTCATGCTTCGGGGCTTTCTCGGTCCGGCTTCTATATTCCGGCTTTAGTCTGAGACGGTTTGGCTTGGAGCGGGTTCCTTTGGAGGGCTTTGATGATATAGCCACCGGGGTGGTGGCTCCTGTTTCTATGGATGATCCCTCGGTGTTTCCATTTCTTTCCCGAGCATGGAGGTATGATGCCTTTCCTCCTCGGGTCATTCTCGGGCGTCAGAGACCGGTGTTCACGACCACTTGGTACACGGATTGGTATGAGAGGCATGCAGGAGAGACTCGGGTGGCTATTTTGAGACGGCGTGAGGCCATTGTGGGTGCGGAGGACCGGCTGTTTACGAGAGGAGGAGGGCCGAGGCGAGGGCCAACCCTCATGACGGGGAGCGGAGACGGCGCGGCCGATTATGAGGCTTACGTCAAGAGACGGGGAGAGGAGGGCTCCTATGCTACCGGCTAGGCTACGGGAGATGAGGGATGACGCTAGGGCTACTAAGGCCACGACGGAGGCTGGTTTGATAGACCTGTCCCTATACGAGCTTGGTAGGAGGAACAGCGACATCTTTCTGTTCGAGAAAAAGAAGACTCGAAGGGGAAGAAGAGGGGAGAGGCCGATGCAGTGGCTTGGAGTGACTACGAGGTTTCCAGAGTATCCCTTTTCTTGTCATGGCGAGACACATTAGTTTGATTATGTATCTTAGTTTTCCTTTAGCGGGTTGCCGGTTGTAGGAATGAATCGGGCTTAGACTCATCAAAGAGCTTTTAACTTGTAATGAATATTTGAATTGCTTTAGAGTTTTTCGAGACGCTTTCATGGTACGATCAATTGTATTGATGCCAAAGTATGGCTTTTATTTGTGCTTTAGACCGAACCGTTTCATTTGCCTACGTTCCCCTCATTTTGAGGAGCTCGGGTCTTCGTAGTTCAACTGGTGAACTCTTTTTTTTTTTTGTTTTTTTTTTGTTTTTTTTTTTGTTGTTTTTTTTTTGTTTTTTTTTTTTTTTTTGTTGTTTTTTTTTTTTTTTTTTTTTTGTTTTGTTTTTTTTTGGTGCAACCACTGTTTTTACCTAGGCCGCCCTTCTCGGGTTTTCAACCTAGTTGGGTATTACTCTTTTAGCACTTTTCCTTCTTTCTTCTTTTTTTTTTTGTTTTACGCGTAGTATACGCGCGGCTTGTCACCATTCCTTTGGGTGTACTGAAAGGGATTCCGTCGAGTGCGCAAGTTGCATGGCTCCTCAGGAGAAGATCTTACGGACGACATATGGCCCGACCCATACGAGGCTCCCATTTGCCGAGGGGTTGATACGGGTGGGGGCTTTTCTTTTAGAACGAGATCACCTTCTCGGATCTCCCGATGCTTTACTTTCTTGTCGAAGGCTCTAGCCATTCTTCCTTGGTAGGCCGGATGTGTTCCATGGCCTTCGGTCGGCGTTCGTCTAGTAGGGCCAATTCGTCATGGCGACTGCGGAGCCATTCGACCTCGTTGATACGGCTTTCCGGCGGTATACGGAGCGAGGGATTTCCGGCTCGATTGGGAGTACGGCTTCCATTCCGTATGTGAGGGCAAAAGGTGTTTCCCCGATTGCCGTTCGGCCGATGTTACGTAGCCCCGAGTGCCGAGTGTAACTTCTCGGGCCAATCTACGCCTTGGACGGCCATTTTCCGGATGATATTTTCGAGTCTTGTTTGCTTTGCTTGACGGCTCCGTTGGTTTGGGGCACAGTAGGGAGATGACTTGTGACGGGTTATTCGGAATTCCGCCGGCGGTTTTCACATTCCCCTTCGAAGTGGGATCCATTATACGAGATGATTTCGGTGGCAACCCGTATACGCACATGATGTTTTCTTTGATGAAGAGGGCAACTTTCTTTGAATTGAGGATTTTGTAGGACTTTGCGAGCATCCTTTCCAATTCCTTCGAAGAAATCGCCAATCTGCGTCTCTTTAGGCTCTTCGCGAGTTCCCAAATTCACACTCGTCAAAATCTCTTCGGCGGCTTGGGCTCGATTTTCCTCTTTCCGGACAACTTTGCTTAAAGATTTTTTTTTTTTGTTGTTTGATTTTTTTTTGTTTAATGTGTGCTTCTTTATCTAATGAATTATTATTAAATTTTTTTTATTAATTAATTCATCATTAGTTAAAGTGGCAATCAAGGGATACTCGAAAGGTTCGTCATTTCATTGAAAACGAAAGGGGATACGGTGCTTGCTACGGACTCGTAGTCTTCGGGCGTAAGGCCGTCGGACGACCCTAGAGACTCGATCTTAACGAGAGAGAGGCTGGGAGGACTTGTCCTAGATTGACACAAAGGGACGGGGGACCAATCCAAGCTTGGTGATCATTTCCTCCTTGGTCGCGGACGGGCTGAGAGAGTTTCCCAATTCTTTAGCGGCATCGGCTGTTGGTGGCCTCATGACTCGGGAGCTGTCTTTGTTTTGTTTTCCTTTCTCAATTGCCGCTATCATCTTTTGGACCGAGCCGAGATCAATCGGAGTCGCACTGGACTTCTTCTTCGAACAATTCTTTGCATAACCGAGACCATCCCAATCATCGAGGAAATTCCGTGGCCTTAGCTTTTGGCCTTTGTCGGTTCGGAGTCGGGTTTCGGATCTTCTGGGCGGTAGGAATAGTGGTTGTGAGCTTCTCGGCTGTTCCACCGGAGTCGAGGCACGCCTCTGAAGGTATACTCGCTCTTCGTGGCGGTGGTAGCCCCGGAGTATCTTGGGTAGGTCCGGGAACATTCTACGGACCGGGTTAGCCTTGGTTCCTACGAACTTGTTGAGGTTATCTTGTAGCTTTAGCCATCTGCCGTAGGAGTGGGCTCTGTGATGTTTCTGGTTGTGTGGGACCCTTTACAAAGTAGTCGGCCAAATTAGGGCGAAGGGGAGAGATTTAGGGTTGTCGGCGGGACCTTTCTGTGGCGGCTTCAAATCTTTTTCCCTTTGCGGTGTCCTTTGGGGAGGCCTCATATCCCGGGCCGTGGCGAGTATTACGTCCTTTCACTTCGATGAGTTTGTGAGTTCCTTGTTGGTGCTTCCCAGGCCAGAGGCCGGGTAGATAGCTCATTTTCTCATCATTTTCAAGACCGGTGGGATTTTATCCCAGTGACCGTCGAGATCTATGTTGCACACTTGGGCCTTGGGAGGCTCGGCCAGTGAAGCCCGTTAGCATGTGACCTTCCTCGTCATGTTTGATTTCGAGAATAGGTATTCCGCCCGTATCTGTGCCTTCTAAAGTGACTAAATCTCAGTAAATGGTCGTCGAGATCCCCATTCGAGGCGAATTTCACACCTTTGGTGGAGGCTTGAGGCGACCCCTTTGACTTGGTGCGGCCAAGGTCTTCCCAGCAGGGCATTGAAAGTAATCGGGATGTCGATAACACGGAATTCCACGGTATCAATTTACGTCCAAACCGAGAGGTCTAAAGTAGCAACTCAGGGGCTCGGGATGTTGAGTCGTAAGCTTTGGCTGAGAGAAGAAGGCTTCAAGTACGTAGTCTTGATATCAAGCAAGCTCATGATCTTTGCCGGAAGAATGTTCATTCCGGACCCATTGTCCACCGGGACCCGAGGAGGCGTCGTTCATCCAGTGGGTGTGATGAAGAGAGGCTCATTATGATCGGCCCCAAATTGAGGGAGGTCGAGATGCAGTGAAAGTGATTATGTTCCCGTAGTGGATGTTTCCAATCAGTTGTACCACATCATCGGGAGTAGCATCGATAGGCACGAGTGCGAGCCGGGCTTTCTTCCGGCTTCGGCTTATGGGGATAGGACGAAGTGAGTAGAGACCGAGAGGAAATGTTGGCTGTGTTTGCTTCAAGCTGGGTGAGCACGGGATCCTCTTTTCGGGATGCAGGAGTTTCGGTGTCTTAGCATAGGGGCGGCGATCTTCTTTCGGTGCTTGATGCGTGGCCTTCTTATACGCCTTGGGATTTCCTTGGAAGATGCCCCGGATCGGGTCAACGCAGTTAACTTCCTCATCGGTCGTCTCTTGGTGGATTTCTTCAATCTTTGCTAGGGTCGATGGGGGAGCCCTTTTGGCTATTGGCCATTGGTTACGACGGAGTCTAGTGACGATGAGGGTGGCATGCTTGGCTCCTTCTGGGCGGCCCTTATAAGCTGCTTCCCAAGTCACGAGCTTTTGGGTTTGGGGTTGTGTTGTTGCCCCTTGGATGGTCCACGAGCTAGGGCGTCCTCCGATTCACTCTCATGGCCGGCCTTGCTCATAGTTATCATGCAACAAGAGTCGCTATTGTCGGGACTCGGCGGCTTTTCGATTTCATCCCTTGGATAGTGCGGCCATTACGATTCCCTTACGTAATACTCGGAGTTGGAGATGATTATAGCGTTACGTGTGGGAGGCGCATCCGGTATCATGCCGGTTTCTAGGACTTCTCGAAAGGCGACATACATTCGGGAAGGTGACCTCTTCTTGGGTAACCACGACAAGGAGTGTTACTTTGTTGCAGGGTGGATTTGATCTAACCATGGTTATCTTCTCATTTGGGTGGATGGGAGTTAATTTTCCTCTTTCGATCGGATCTTCGACTATCGGCTGGATCGGACACACTGAAAACCCTTTCCCCCAAGCATGGTAGGCGGTGTTGAATTCTAAGACATCCACGTGCTCGAGATCCATGAAACTTCATGGCCTTCGTGTCCTCGGTCTCGTATTCGTCTTAGAAGTTTCTTCGTCGTCGCTTCTTGATAACCGGCCATTGTGCACAGCTCCCATGGGCTCATTTACGGCATGATTGTTCCAGATTGTTTCCGGATCGGGGCCTCGGTTGACTCTTCACTCTCGTCATCATCATCATCATCATTGTCACAGAATCTTCTTCCCATACTACGGGATTTCGGTGAGAGGAACGTTGATCAAACCCGTTGGGGAATATGGGTGCGTGCAACCGCAAAATTGTCATATGTTCCCATTCCGGAAGTGGTAATTGTGACTCGGCTTCTCCTCCCGAAATTGCGGGGGAAGAGTGAGAGGGGTGGCACGTATTTGACACCGGAGTAGGATATAGAAGGAATCCTCCTCTTCCGATTCTTCACTGTTCTCGGGATCATATTCGGGCTCTCCCAAAGCCAATTTGCGAAGTGTACTAGCTCCGGACGCTCTTCGGCCTCTTTGCTTGATAAGCCCCGATACTGAGCGCCCGCCGGAAGCTTTCTTGTTCGATTCTTCTCGATTGTTCTAACCATCTTGTGTAAATGGTCCTCTCATATTTTGAGCGGAACAACCCCGGTTCTTCGGTATCGGCCTTCCCTTCATCCGAGAAATAGCGGGCCTCGTATTCTTGCAAGGAGTCTACGACATGAGACCAAGATGGGTTGATTCGTTCAATATCCTCAAGGCGAGGGGAATCCGGAGTCGGGATCCTCGACGAGGTTGGCCACGGGTATTTGGGGACCTTCATCGGCATCTTCATGGTCATGCGAAGATTCTCCGCATTCAATCATATTCACACGATTATGGTTCCTTGGCGAGAGGATTCTTGGCTGTGTTAGGCCCTTCGGGGCCTTCCAACTTTCCTTGCTCTATTAGCCCCTGGATTGCCTTTTTGAGTGAAGCGGTTGTCGGTCGGATGTCCGTGAGCTTGATGAAAGGCACAATACTTTGTAGTATCCACGGGAGCATTCGGATTTACGGGTTGGAAATTTTCCAAAGGCCGCGGCAAGCCTTCTTTCACCGAGTCCCTAAAGATGTCATTCGGGGGCATTCCAAAGTTTTCGAGATTTATGACCGCGGTTTGCAGGCTCATTTGTTTTCTGGGAGCAAAAGGAGTCGTGTTATTACATTCTGTCCCGCATAGTTAATCATTTCTTTGCCTTTAGCGGGAGCAGGCGGTGTTTGCGGGAGGAGCCCGATATACGTAGGCGGAGTGCGGCGGCCGGTTGCGGTGTAGGCCTTTTCAAACTTAGGCTGCGAGTTAACCATGGCCCGTAAGTCAGTATGGGAAGTGGCGAGGGAGGCTCTCGAATGTGGTTTCAAGCATGAGTGGAAGATGTCCGGTTGTTCCTCTTCGGAAGGAGGGATGGCCATTTCACGAGTTTCGAGATTCCACCGCTTGTAGAAGTCCCCAACATTCTCATCGGGGCCATTTTGCCTTTGTTGTTTGTAGGTCAACCCTATTTGTTTCCCATTCCAAGTTGGCCTTATATTTTTACGTGAAGGCATTGGTAATCTGGTCCCATGTAGCCACGGCTTCGGGTTTCAAACGGAAGAACCACTTTAAGGCCTTTGGACTTCAAGGATAGGCGAAATAGTCGGCCATTGCTGATTGGTACATCCTTTGGCTTTCATTGCCGGGGTATATGTGTCCAAATGGGTTTTTGGACATGCGGTCCCATCAAAGAGATCCGAGATTAGGCATCACGAATTTGTGGGGCGAGAGGAACAATGGAGTCAGTGCAGTAGGCCGGAAGGCGGACTTCTTGGCGATCGGTTCGGCGATACGTGCTTTCATTTCCTTGTGTTGTTCCATGAACCGGGCCGAGATGAGGGTCTTGTGGCGGAACCGTGGCATTCAAGCTAGTGGGCGAGCTAGAGAGGAGCTACCACGGAGCGGGCGGGTGGAGAGGAACGGCCGTCCGGGGACGTAGGTGAAAACTTGTCACATTTGAGTTACCACAGGGAGCATGAGTAGGAGCACGAGCGAGGGTAGAACCTTGCGGCTTCTTTGTTGATTTTCAAGCGGCAAAGTAGGTGGGGGCAGCCCCGATGTAGCCGGATAACTTGGATTTCGAGTGGGGCCGTAAGTAGGCTTGAGTGCGAGCTGCTTGTCCGGATTGTTGAATTGCATGGGTGCTTGTGGTGAAGGTGTGTAACAGGGAATGCTGCGGTCTGGTGATTCGGATGACAGGGATGGAGGCTTGGTAACCCATAGAAGTGCGAGTGAGGAATGGATTTGTGTGAGGAGCGGGTGAACTAGTGCGTTACGAGGAGGGCTCTGGCGTGGCCCCGAGAACCAAGTTGTGGCGGCATTCGAGCGTGGTTTATTCTTTGTGAAGGTCGGATTGATCGGTTCCGGGCGGCGGGATCCCGATTAGGCTGTGGCATTCCGAGATAGCCCCAACCATGAGAAGACATTCCGTGCGATTTTGCCCCAGCGATTTGTGCCGTCGGGCTGCATGGATCCGGTGGTGCGTGGTTGGGGAGGCTGGCGTCCCGAAAATCGAGGAGCATGGGTTACGGTAGTGGCACCGTAGGAGGTGGGTGGCGGCATCCTGGTGTAATCGGGCGGCAGAGTGGGGTTGGCATCCTCGTCTTCTTCCACGGTGAAGGTGCCATCGGGATTGAGGTGGCGGCCGAGGCAGTGACTCTTAATAGCCTCCATAAGGCTTTGTTTAGGCTGTGCTTCTGTCGTAACCTCATACGTTACGCTAGCGGATTCCCTTTGTTGCTCTGTGCGAGGGGTCCGGGAGGCGGAGTGACGTTATCCCCATCATTACCGGGCGATGCGGACATTACGAGACCCGGAGTCGGAACAAACGGCGAAGGCGATGACGCGCTTGACTCTTCCCAGCGATCAAACGGTGACCCGGTGCCGAAACCAAGCTTTGTGCGGAGGCTGCGGGGAAAGGACATGAAGGTTCGAGATGTGCAGGAATGGAAGGAGGGTAGGTGTTTGGGCTTTAGGCTCATGCAACATGCGATTATTTGTTCACGTTTACTTAAAACATGTTTTATTAACCTAATCGGTTGGAAAAGATTGCTCTTCTTTTCGCAAACTACTACGATTCTGGATCGGTGGGCCCGTCACTACGTCTATAAGCCCCTCGTATTCCACACTGTATTTCGACCTCCCGGGGTGGACGGCCCGGGCGAGGTCCTATAGGGCAAGCGGGTCCCACCGACCGAAGAAAAACGATCCTAAAAGTCGGCGGGTAATCGAGTCTTAACGAGCATTCGATGTAAATTACGGACAAAGGCGGACGTCAAAGTCAAGATCATGTCAGGAGCTCGACGAAAAGTCGGCATGATTTGGGCGATAAGCGTCCACAATTGATCTTGACTTGTCGTCGGTTAAGCCGTAATTAGGCATGGAATATTCATTAATCCTTGATGACTCGGTGTCAATCTTTGGGAGTCGGTGTATAATTTGTGCCGGTCGAGCCGAAGTCAAGGCGCCGGTCAATATCTTGGTCAAAGTCTGCGGCGGAAAACCGGCGAGAACTTCGGCGATTAGGGTCCCGAAAGATATTGAGTCGGTATGCCGACAAAGGCTTGAAAGGAAAGGTCTATACACGGACGGGGCATGACACGGACCGGACTAAAAACCAGCCGGGTCTCGGACAAAGTGTGTCACGGACAAGTGCATGGTCGACACGAGGCTCCGTAGGATGTTTGGGTAGTCTGTGCTCATCCGAGAGGCGTAATAAGACCAAACGGACCGCGACAAGGATTTCCCGGGTTAAGGACGTAGTGTGCAGTGTACGGTCACGTGCGCGTAGTGTGCAAGCAGTCTATATTCTTTTTCTGAGTAAAATAGAGATTTTTTTTATGTGTCTTAAAAATATGATGCATGATTTTTTTTTTTGAGAATTTTCTTCTTTTTTTTTGGAAATCTTTTTTTTAAAAAATTTTTTTTTTGAAATTTTTAATGAGCACATAAGCACGAAACTTCCGACAGTTAGGGACATTATTCCGACAGTCAAAATTTTGACTTTCTCCAGGCGGCCAAAACAACATGAAAAGCGTGCAAAAATCAACACACACACAAAAATGATTTTCAAAGCCGGGACGGAAGCTTGACCCTCAAAAGCTTTTTTTTTTTTTGAAAACGGTGATACCGGTACGTGGGATTGTTAGACCACAATTTATCCCCGACTCGTGTTAGGAGGCGATAACGGGAAATTTAGTGGTTTCCACCAATATACCAAATACCATTTTTTTTTTAAAAAAGCTTAGTCCCCAGCGGAGTCGCCACTGTGATGATGTGTATCCGAAAATTTTCCCATGTTTTGTTGGAAAAAATCAACGAATTCGCCACGCCATTTTAATTTTGAGGGCCAAAACTTTGAAAAAGCCCGAGATCAGAGATTTAGGTTCGGAGGTCATGTTACGCGTCGGGAAGGACGTTAGTGTGCACCAGACGCGCCTCGTAAAGCGAGTCTTCCAAGCTGAAAATCATTTGTGTGTGTGTGTGTGTCTGTTTTGGCCAAAATAAGTTGAAACTCAGAAAAGTAAAAATTGGGATATCTTTTTAAGACTTTAAACTGATCCCATGGATTTTTAGAAGATTTTTGGATTGAGATTTGGTACTCAAAAGACCTTTTGAAGTTGAGAGCCATTTCTGCCAGAATGAAAAAGGCAGTGGACCTTTGATTTTGAAATGGATTCAAGGGTCTTAAAACTTCATAATCTGGATAAACTCAGAGAATGAAAGTTGTTCTAGACACCTTAAATAAAGTTTGTGCGAAGGAATTTTCCATTTTGGAGAAGATTTGAGCGGTAAAAACCTTCTGGAAACCTCAGATATGAGATCTGGATTCCCAGAAGCTGATGAACTAGCCTCTGAAAGAAAATTTGAAAAGAGGAGTTTTACTCACCCAAAAAATAAAGTAAAAATATGTCTGGAAATCTCTGGATGTTGGCTACAAAAAGTGTTTTGTAGTCAACACCAAATTCCAAGTTCATCTGTGTCCAAAAATTAAGACAATGGACTGAGGTCTGGGAAAATTGCTACTGGACAGCAACTTCTCAAGAAAGAAAATATGATTTTAAGGGGGGGTTTTGCATCCATGCTTGTCCCCATTTCCCTAGGTTTTGGTTAGTGATCACTAGACATTTTAGTGGTGAATCAACTATACCAAACCATCCTTGGGGTACATTAGGACTAAGCATTTCATTTGCTTGGGAAGGGGATTTTTATCCTTTGAAAATGAGATTTTATGCTTGAAAATGGTTTTTAGGGTTTTGAAAATGAGTTTTCTTTGCAAGAAAGTAAGAAAGCTTAAAAATAATTTTGATCTTTGTAGAAGATCATCCATGGAGATGGTCTTCCATGGTGATCTTCTTAGATCTAAAGCAAGAAGATGAAGGAACTACATTTTGTAGTTTGAAGATGCATGCATGGATGAGATTTAGGGTTAGGAGGAGGAGGGTTTACCAATCTTCCTTGTGTTCTTGAGTGTTTGGCTTGAGTGTATGAGTGTTTAGGGCTTTAATATGAGAGTGAGTGGATGAGTATGAGTTGGGAAAGATTGGAGAGAAAATGGTGACAATTCAAGTGAATTCTCACTGTTTTCTCTCTATATTTCGCCAGAGGTTCGGTGCAAAATGTGTTGTTCCTCATTTATTTTTGTGACTGGAGGGCTCAATTTATAGCCCTCCTGAAAATGCAAACCTATCCGCGCGGACAAGTCCCCTCAACGTGCACTTTTCATTAAATGCAGCTCCAGCTTTGGACAAGGGGAATATTTCTTTTCAAAATTCAAATTGACCAGCCAGATTATGTTTTCAGCATTTCTATTTGTGGTTTTATTCTTTTGTTTTTCTTTTTTAAGATTCTTTTTAAGGTTTAACCTTAAATAACAATGCCCATTTTACCCTCACTTTGTTAGAAAAGTTAGGATTGTTAGGAATTGTTAGAAATGTTATAACTTTCGTTAATTTTCTAACGAAAATTCTAACAAGCTCAAATTGGAGCACTTACAGTTAGGATTCTCAATCCATCCTACAAGATCATTATACAATAATACAAGGCCTCTATGAAGGTTCAAGCTCAATTTACTAAGTGGGAGTCACAATCTATAAGGGACCAAACAAGATTGCTACACAAATTCTGGTTCAGATTCCAAGTTCAGTTTCCTGGGGTCTTGGGCGACCGCCCATACCTCTTGGGCGACCGCCCAAGAGGGTTTTTCAAGCAATATGTTTTCTGGACACATGGGCGGCCGCTCATGCCCCTTTGGGCGACCGCCCAAGTGCCTGGGCCAGAAATTCCTAAGTTTCCCTTTTTGTCTCTTACCATTTTTTCTTTCCTTTACCATACTTCTTATACTCATGAACACCAAGAATTTTCTAATTCAACAAGGTTATCATAAAATCATATAAACCCAAAATAAGTGATTCTAAATTATTTATCATTATAACCTTCACCCATTTCAAATCCTCTAGGTTATCTTCCAAGATCACAAACTTCATTCTATTCCATTTACTACTCATTCAACTCCTATAAAATTCCCAAAGCATGAACCCAACATCATAAGAACAAGGAGAACATTAAGGAGAGTATGAACAAGTAAGAGAAGGGAAATCATAACAACTCACTTAGCAATTATGAAGTGGAATAAGAATCTTCTTAGCTCAATGTGTTCCTCTTGACTCCACGAATCCAAAAGTACACCCGGATCTTCAAATGAGAAGGGAATGGATTTATTATGAATTTATGAAGGAAAGCTTTGGAGAGGAGGTTTCCATGGGGATTTTTTGGAAAGAAGGAAGTAAGAAGAATGATGAGGGAGGAGGGGGAGGCCGGATGATGATGTAGGAGGGGTATGGGGTCATTGACTAAGGAGGGGGGACAAGGTGAGGAATTTAAGGAGGGGAAAATGGCCCCCCATGCCATTTAACCTCCTTCTTACTTCTTACTTCTTTTTCTATTCTTTATATTTTTCCCCACACAAAATAACTACCCACATTTTATTTATTTTATCCATTTCTATTATTATATCCTTCCCAAGAATGTTATTTATTTCCCAATCATTTCATTTTAATATTAAGAAATCAAAGATATAAATTAAACACATAATATTAAAAATAATATTAAAAGCACATTTTATGATACTAAAATAGGTACCTAGGTTTAGGGTCGTTACAGTGACTTAGTGTTGAAAGTGAAGCCCCCTACCAGAGACAACCCCCTGAGAAAATGGGAACCCGTTTGGATCGGCCCGTATGTGGTGCAGAAGATACTATCGGGAGGAGCCATGAAACTTGCAGACCTGGACGGCAATCCCTTTGTCCACCCAGTCAACGGTGATAAGCTCTGAAGGTACTATGTCTAAAAAAGAAAATAAAAAAAAAATCTTAGTGCAAAAGAGTAATACCCAGCTAGGCTGAAAACCCAAAAAGGGCGGTCTAGGCAAAAAACAGGGTTGCACATAAAAAAAAAATCTTAGTGCAAAAAGAGTAATGCCCAGCTAGGCTGAAAACCCAAAAAAGGGCGGTATAGGCAAAAAAAAACAGGGCTGCACATAAAAAAAAAGAAGAAGAGTTCACCAGAATGAACTACGAAGATCTGAGCCCCTTAGTCTTTCTTGTAAAAGGGGAACGTAGGCAGCCATTTATGGTTCGGTCTAAACAATAAAAAGGGCGATTAAGTTTCCATGAGATGCGTCCTAAACAATAATAAAGGATATTCAAGTTTTCATAAAACGGGTCCTACTCAATAAGACATTTGAAATTTTCATGAAATTGTGTCTTGATTAATTTCTAAGATAATATCTCTTGTTCATTACAAGTTAAAAACTTCTTGATGAGTTCAAGCACGGTCTACTCTTGACTTTGCTAACCTGCTACAAAGATCTAAAATACAATAAAATGCCTAATAAACTACTGTGTTTGCAAATGGCAATAAGGGAATCCTAAGAAAAGATCTGTCAGTCGTTATTCGCTGAGTCTTCTTTGGTATTCTTCCCTTTACCTCGACCCCCTCAAGTTTTCTTTCTCTTCTTCTCTATGATGTCGGTCTCCCTCATTCCGATCTCCGGTATCCTCACTGGAGCCTCCATCAAACATGTGTCAATAAGTGCCCTCTCAACTCGAGCACGAGTCCGCACTTCCTCCCTCTGAGCCTCAGTCAAGGGAGCAACTTCAGAAAGCCTCTTATACCGAGCCTCCATATCTTTAATAAGGTCACCCGACTGGTTATGGCGACTCGCCTTAGCTTCAGTCTCCCTCAGAGTCCTACTCGAGTCGCAGTCAGCTCCCAATAAAGCCTGACGTCTCTCTCCCAAGATGACCTGAGTCGCTCTCATTTCCCTCTCGTACCAGTCCAAGTAGACAGTGGTCAAGATGGTACTCTTCCTGCTCCTGAAGATAGCCCTGGGTGGGAAAGCAGTGTATGTCCAAGCCCTCGAGAAGAATAAGAAGCTGGCCGGATCCCTCATAGCTAATGGCACCACCTCCATGGTACGGATGTTCTCCCAATCCCCCAACGGCTCCTGTAAGGCCCCGAACTGCCTGGACACTAAGCAGGGTATGTAGAAGGATGACCAGCAGAACCCTGGAACCCTCACTATATAGGACTCCTGAAATATCCTCCTGGTCTGCAACCTCCAGTGAGGTATCCACCAGCGAATGTCTGAAGTGGATATCCTAGCCATCATCAGCTCCCAATCACCCTGGCCCTGCTGCCTAGGCAAACCTCTTCCAGAAATCACCGAAGGGCACTGAGTCGGCAAAGCCCCTGGCAAAGCCCCTAGCCTCTCATACAGCCATAAAGTCAGCACAGCCGGACTCCCAGACCTCATGAAACGGTCTCCTCTAGCCATCCTATCGATGCCATGAAGGGTCTCACCCAAAACCAGTGGGACAATGTCCTTCCCAGCCCTGCAATCTCTGACCATGTCCAAGAGACCGCCATGACAGATCCCCACAGACTCAGCAGTGAACAGAGCCGAAAATACGCAGAGGATAAAGGCATCCATAGCCACTGTGGTCGTAGCCATATCCGGAGACCCAAACCTGCCCGGGATGTCACAATGGTCAATCCTGTCCGGAGCAATCATCATCCTCTCAGCCTCTCCCAGAGAAATCTGCAGAAAAGATGCAAGCTTTGCCGCCACCGGCACATCTTCGATCAGAGGAATCGATATAGCCTCAATTTTGGGACCCCCAATCAAGGCTCAAAAGTCTTCATGCGTTGGGACAATCTCATTGTAAGAAAAGCAGTAAACGTGTCTCCGGACGTCCCAAAACCTTGCTGCTGCTCTCAAAAGGTCCCAATCGGGCGGGAGATCCCTCAAATGCCATAAAGACTTTATCTTGAATGAAGAGTCAAACAATCCCTTGTGAGATTGAAAGTTGTATCTCACCCAAGACTGAAGATCGGACAGAAAGCGATCCCTTTTCCCCCTTTGCAATCTAGCGGGCTTCTCCATTGTAAAATGATCAAAGATGGTGTCTTTAGGTCCAAAATGTGCTCTGGGAACAGTTGGGACAAGTCTAGGTTGAAAATGAAATGAAATGAAATGGCCAAGCCTTGGTTTTATTCTAAAAATAACCAGTCCAGACAGAACTGTGAGCCGCACGGCCTCATTTGCCCCAGAGACCAGACCGCACGGCCTCATTTGCCTGATGTAAAAGACAATCTGCAGCAACCAAGTTGCTGCCCAAAGGGAGTTTTTCACCCCACTTTTCCAACCAAAACCTGTACAAAAACATGTCCAAAGACCATCCATGCAGTTATATATCATTATATGTCATTTTGGCCCAGTTTCAGCCCCGATTCCAAGCAAAAAACTGCCCCGAGGCTCGAGTAATATGCAAATTAATAAAGCATAAAATAGAAAAGTAAATAAAACAGTAGTACATTGTTTTCGCCCCATCGGCGCCCAAATAAAGCAAAAAATAGACAAAATGTGCATACAACTTGTTCATTGTTTGTTTTTCTTCCTAATTCAACTCTAGAGACCTCCTAGGCCTCCGATCCTTCTTCATCACTACTCAGCTCATAGACGCTAGCCTCCCTCATCAAGTCCTCTGTGTCACTCACATCAGAAAGGTGGACATTCTCGTGCTCGTACTCAGCCAACTGCTCCAGGATGCCAGCATTGGGTCCTTGCCCCCGAGGAATGGCACTAGAAGAGTACTCTGAGGCTGAAGAGGTGGATGCCGTGCTCCCGACGTGCCTTCTCTTGCGCCCGGGCTCTTGCACGTTCGCTGCCGCCTTTGAAGTGCAGGCCAGCTTCCTCAGAAGGGACCGGCACACGTCCTTCCAGCCCCTATTCTGCCTGACCAAGCTATCATAAGTCCGAGCTGGAACCTGAGAAAAAGAGAAGAACATCTCAGAAAAATCTCAGAATTGCAAAAAAGCAAAGAAATCTGAAAGAAAAGGGAAAAGACCCTAAAAGTGTACTTACAGTGCTGTCTGGCGGCAGAGTATACTGGGGCTCCCTCGTATCGGGGACAGGTATCCTCAACCTCCTTGGTACTCCGTGGACCACGTAAGAAAGGTGAGCAGGAGGCATCGGCGGATCAGAAGGCTCGGCCTCCCCATATCCCTGAATGACAGCTAGCTTCACTAGCTTTTGTGGTGTCCTCAATCGCTGCTCCACAAACACAGCATATGGGGTATCCATATCAAAATACTCCTCGGCGGCCACGCCTGCCTGATATCTCTCTATATCGTCCGCCGACCAATCCCTGGGCTGCAGCATCCGTGCTGGAGGATCATGAGGGGTAATGGCATCCAGTGGAGGGATATGGCCATGCTGCCTAGAAAATCAATCCCCCAGATAGATGACATCACATGTCAGCCCGGTCAACCACCGCCTCTGCCTCGTCACCTCCACGGCCTCTCCTAACAGAATCTCCGAGTATCTCCCCCAAGGATAGAAGTCCACCCCATCGTGCCCATCTCTGTTGATAACTGGCCTCACCATCTTGTAATCAAAGGTGATCCGGGTCTTCCCGGTGAACTTATCTCTCGCATCTCCCCTCCAGCGGACCATAGCGGGAAAGATGGTAGCATCGCTCTGTTGATTCCACGGAAAGAACCTGATCACCACACAAAACCAGACCTGCATGTTCAAAACATCAAAAAGGTTATTTTCTCTCATAAAAAGTCTCAAAGACAGAAAGTAAAAGAGAAAGGAAAGTGAGACTACCTCAAGAGCAATGGAGAAACAATCCATGGAGGCAGCCTTATTCAGGCTGTACAGATCCAGGGAGAAGTATAGTTCCGCCAATCCGGCCTCACCCCAAGAGACCGTCCCAATCCCATCCACATCCTCCAGAGAGTCGAGGAGGCAAGTCATAGCCAGAGTCCCAGAATTGGCAAAGATGGTGACTGACAGCATCAACCACACAAATGCCCTCGCAAGCTGGTAGGCAGTCACCTCACTAGCAGCAAAATCCTGCATGCAGTTCTGGACTGCCACCTCGACGTTCCTCGTATCCATCCCGAGCCCCTTGGGAATAAGCTCAAACCCGACCAAAGCCCTGAACTCCTCCGCCGTGATATGGTCCCTCCAAGTCACAGGCCTCCCGGTGAACTGTAAGCCCGTGATAGCAGTGAAATCGGCCGGAGTCACCGTAAGCTCCCCCCAGCTAAGGTGAAAGCTGTGGGTGGTGTCCCACCAGAACTCAGATAGGGCCTGGACCAAGCCCTTGCTCTTGGAGGTAATGCGAATACCTCTGCCAATAGCCTCAATAAACATATCCAAGCCGGTAGCCCTCACCAGCTGCTTAGGGTTCGCCCCATTCTTCTCAAAATCAGGCATCCTCTCTCGCCATACTTACCGCAATCTCGGAAGGCCCCCTAGACTTGTTCTCCTGTAGACAAGCACAGCAAAAGAAATGTGTCAGTCCTTCATCTCATTTCAAAAGCATGCATATATTCAAAAGTGCACATACTTTCAAAAGAAAAGCATCCAATAAAATCTTTCTAGCATCCTCTGCGTGAAAAACGTGTCTTTCATCACTTGAAACACATCGTGTCAAGCACATTGTTCTCCTAAGCACAAAATCACAATTTTCAAAATTATTTGCACATAAGCATTAATTTTTTTTCTCAAAAATGGCATGCATGAATCCTTTTCATCGTCCAAAATCCCGTTTTCTCATCTATGACCTAGTTCTAGCACATGCAAGAACTCCGTCACCTCTTAGACAATTGCCCCTCTTACTTTTATTTTCAAAAAAAGGTGGGTCATTCTCATTATTTTTGTCAAATAAATTGCACATGCATGTTCTTTCATCTTCTTAGCCTCATAGGTTAATCATCAATATTTCAAAATCATCATCAAAAATCCTAGGAAAATTCGAGAAATTCCTAAAACTCGAGTCAAGCCCTAGAACCAATCAAAATCCAATCAAAATCGACGGAATCGAGCAAATTAAGAATGCTTACCCCAATAGATTGAGGATTCGTGGATTTGTGCTCCCTCCTACCCGGGTAAAGCTCCGATGGAGGTGTAAGGAAGTATACTTCCTCTCCGTACGGACAAGCTCCTTCCTCCTCCTCCGAGCGACCTCGGAGATGTTCCTCCTTGCTTGCCTTGGTATCAGATTCCCCTCCGGATCCATTCCAAATCAGTAGAGGCAAAGGGAATTGAAGGATTTTTGGAAAAATTCTCTCCCTCCTCTCTCTCTTCCTCGGCAGTCTTGGGCGGCAATAATGTCCAGTCCCCGTTCAAATTCTGTTTTAAATAATCTGGAAAAATCAGGCTTCTAGCCGTACGGCTTCTTTTGCCTCCCTCTCATGCCGGGCGACTTCTTTAGCTCTGAGCAGAAATTACCTTTTTGCCCCTGGACTTTCCACTTGGGCATATAATTCCTGTTATCCTTTAACTAGGATAACGTCGTTTTCAGAAGATATCCTTTATCTCCTTATGCAAATAAACTTTCTTCCCCAGTCGCCTCCGTTACTTCCGTTATAACGGGATAACGCTAGGTGACAACCTCCGAATTGTCAGAACTCTAAACTTTAGCTACCTCTATCACGAATAGTGAAGTACGCTTAAAGTTCTCCAAACTTTAGCTACCTCTATCACGAATAGAGAAGTACGCTCAAGTTCTCCTAACTTTAGCTACCTCTATCACAGATAGTGAAGTACGCTTAAAGTTCTCCAAACTTTAGCTACCTCTATCACGAATAGTGAAGTACGCTTAAAGTTCTCCAAACTTTAGCTACCTCTATCACGAATAGTGAAGTACGCTTAAAGTTCTCTAAACTTTAGCTACCTCTATCACGAATAATGAAGTACGCTTAAAGTTCTCTAAACTTTAGCTACCTCTATCACGAATAGTGAAGTACGCTTAAAGTTCTCTAAACTTTAGCTACCTCTATCACGAATAGAGAAGTACGCTCAACTATCCAATCAGGTGACAACCTCCATTAATTGTCAAAACTTCAAGGATCCTAGACATCGTTCCTAACCTATCTAGTGATGCTTGAACTACGATCAAGGCTTGATTCCTCCGGGATACGTAGGTAGCCTTTCATAAAGGTCCAGCCAACCGACCGCAGTGGTCACCCTCTTCCTTCGTCACTCCTCAGTGGTGAAGTAGCCCCTCATAGAGGTCCATATACCCGACCACCTCGGTCACTTCTAGCATATCCCCAGTAGGATCAATCGCCTGACCTCCTAGGTCACTTTCTCTTCTATTTCCCCAGCAAGAGACCAGTTTTCTCTTCACCATTCCCCAGCGGATCTTTTCTGAACTACGGCCTGGCTTGATTCCTCCGGGATACGTAGGTAGCCTTCCAAAGGTTCAGCCACTCGACCACCTTGGTCACCTAATTCGTCTCGGCATTCGCCAGATTGGATCCTTTTCTATCGACAACCCCACTTGCCCTGCAAGTGACGTTGCCGAGGGGCTTCTGTAAGTACCCAAATCTGGCTCATGCCTTCTCGTTAAGCTTTTCGGCAATTTCGGTAAGTTTCCCGGTAATTCCCCGGACTTTCCTAGAGTTCCGGAATTGTTCCGAAACTGTTCCAAAACATTAAGAGTTTTACCCGTCCCTGATTTTTTTATTATACTTTCATTTGTTTAATTTTTTTCTAAATTTCGTAGTAGTAGTAGTGATAGTGGTGGTAGTGGTGATAGTAGTGATAGTGGTGGTAGTGGTGGTAGTAGTAGTGGTAGTGGTAGTAGTGATAGTAGTGGTGGTGGTAGTGGTAGTAGTGGTGATGGTGGTGGTGGTAGTGGTAGTGGTAGTGGTTGTAGTAGTGGTAGTAGTAGTAGTGGTGGTAATAGTGGTGGTAGTGGTAGTGGTGGTAGTAGGGGTGGTAGTGGTAGTAGCGGTAGTAGTGGTGGTAGTAGTTGAAATTACCCGAATTTCGCGCGATGCGAAAGGCGGTTGTCTTTCGCGGGGGGTTGGTGTCTGAGACCTCGCTTCATGGAAAGGAAAAAATGAGGAGTCGCCACGCGGTTTTTGTATTTTGAGCCCAAACGTTGAAAAACGGCTTTTAGAAAATGGTGTCGTTTTTATTGGTAGCAAAAACTTAGGAAAAGGCTTTGAAAACGGGGGATCATTTTTATTGGTAGCAAAAACGAGTAAAAAGCTTTTTTAGTACCAGAGATTGTTAGGTTCGGAGGTCACGTTACGTTTCGGGTAGAGTATTACGAGATCGCCCGAAACGCCTCGCATGACGAGTCTTTCTACCTTTCTCGAAAACGTGTGTGTGTGTGTGTGTCTTTTGAAATGGGGGCTTGAATGACAAGCTTAATCTTGGTTTGAATGACAAACGTTGATTAGGTGACGGAAATGAGCGTTTGCTTGGCAAACGTCGATTTTGAGTTTGAAATGAGCGTTTGCGTGGCAAACGTCGACTTTGAGACGGAAATGAGCGTTTGCGTGGCAAACGTCGATTTTGAGTTTGAAAAGGAGTTCGAAGGTCGAACTCCGGTTTTTTAAACCGGGCGCGTCATTGTTAACGATTTTTACGGGAAAAATGCGTATTAAATGATTTTAAGTGTCAAATGGCGGCTTTTAGTTTGAAGATGAGCGTTCGGAGGCCGAACGTCATTTCGCGTGTTTTGAAAGAGAGTTCGAAGGACGAACTCCGGTTTTGAACCGGGCATTACATTGTTAACGATTTTTACGGGAAAAATGCGTATTAAATGATATGCGATCAACGAATCGGGTTGCGACTCGGACTTTGAAAAGTAAATACTATCACGATCCAAACGGGTCGGACTTTGTAAATGACAGTATTTAAAGTGCGGTATCAACGGAATCAAACGATCCGGAATCGTAAATGACGATCAACGAGGCCAATCGGCTCGGAATTGTAAATGACGATCGACGAGTCAAACGACTCGGAATTGTAAATGACATAAATTAAATGACGATCAACGGATCGATCGATCCGGAATTGGTAAATGACATAAAAGTAAACGGAACGGGGTCGGAACGCCGTTTTAACCCGTGATTACTTCTCTTACGGAAAGAGAAGAGGATCGAGGGGCTAAAACGTATCGGACCCCGTTAGACGGAGGCGTCTACATTTTGATAACGCTGTTCGAAACGGTTGTAGCGACTGGCGCGTAAACCGAGACGAAACGAGAGATTTAGAGAGAGGGAGTTATACCTATGGCTAGGGTCGACTCCTTTGGCTCGAAAGGTGTGTACGGGACACGGAAAGTAGTTCGAAAGGTTGTTTCGAAGTGGTAAGGGGCGTATTTGATCGAAATACGAAGGTTTCACGCGAATCGAGACAAAACGGGAGCTCGGAAGGGGTGAAAATCAGTTTGGCCGTGGGGTGTGGTGAATTTTGGGGTAAAAAAGTTCCTCCTTTTGGCTTTGACAGCCATTTCTATTTATAGGTGAAAATTGCAGTAGGAGTCCGGACGGACTTGGACTGAATCCAGGGGGTTTTGTGGTATTTTGGAATTCTGAGGGGCTTGCTGGCAATTTCAGAAAGTTTGCACAGGGAGTCCGGCCGGACTTTGACTGAATTCCAGGGGTATTTTGGTCTTTTCAGCTTGATTTGTGATTGAAGGGTGACTAGAGGGAGGTGGCATGGCTGCCACGTGCCCTGTGAGTCACCAGCCCATGTGGGATTTCGTTCCCGGGTCCCGGTTTTGTCCGTTTTTTAAAATAACAGTCCGGAAAATGTCCGAAACGCCCCCGGAAAGTGCCGGAAAGTGCGTTTTTCAGGGAAAGCCATACTTTTACGTGAGATGACACGTGTTAAGTATGCTTTGACGTCGGGATGCACGGGGCAGTCCCGAGACGTCTCGTTGGCACGGCAACGGGGAGTTTAACGAGTTCCGGTTAATCTGGAGCGGGCCAGTTAACGGATTTCGGTTAACTTTCTGACGGATTTGGACGATCCGGATTTGGGTACTTACAGTAGTAGTAGTGGTGGTAGTAGTGGTAGTAGTGGTGGTGGTGGTGATGGTGGTAGTGGTAGTGGTAGTAGTGGTAGTAGTAGTGGTAGTAGTTGTAGTGGTGGTGGTAGCGATAGTGGTAGTGGTGGTAGTGGTGGTAGTGGTAGTAGTGGTGATAGTAGTGGTGGTAGTAGTGGTAGTTGTAGTGGTGGTAGTGATAGTAGTAGTAGTAGCAGTAGTATCGATAGTGGTGGTAGTAGTGGTAGTAGTAGTGATGGTGGTGGTGATGGTAGTGGTAGTGGTAATGGTAGTAGTAGTGGTGGTAGTGATAGTAGTGGTAGTCGTAGTAATTAGGAAAGTTATATTTCATGACTCCATCCATCAATCCCTAACATAAATTGAACATTTTAAAATTATTACTCTAATCGTTTCAAAATAAATTTTAAAATTTGTCTCAAAATATATGACATTTTAAAATGTCAATCGAAAAGTATAAAATAAATAATAAATATTTTTCTTAGTTATTTTCAATTTTTTTTAATGCTTTTTGTAAGAATATAAAGAATTATGAAAAATCAAAATTGAAAAAAAATTATGTAGAGACAAAGACAAAGCTCGGCTCGGCTCGGCTCGTTTAGGCTCAAGAATTCGAATAAAAGCTCGATAAAGCTCGAACTAAAGATCGTTTGAGTTAAGATTTTTTTTTAATTTCGAGTTAAGCTCGAGCTCGGCTCGTTAAAGCTCGAGTTCGAGAAGCTCGCAAAAAAGCTCGCAAACAGCTCGAAACTCGTTTCGAGCCGAGCTCGAACGAATTTTTCAGGCTCGAGCTCGAAAAGCTCGGCTCGTTAATTTTTAGTCGAGCTCGAGCTCGACACCTCAAAGCTCGGCTCGGCTCGTTTACAACCCTATCTGTTGCCCATGCCGCCTCTAATCGCCATGTCTAGATCTAGACCCCTCTTCATCTCCATCGTCGTCGTTGCCATTTTCTCCGAGCCGATTTCTCCTCGTATCTGGACTGAAAATAAACCTTTCACCTTCTCGCGATTTCTACAACACTATGCGAAGATTGGTTGGTTGGTTGGAAATAACCATATAGTGATGTTCTAAATCAATTCCCCCCAAAATAATTCGTTCTTTCAATTTTTTGAGATGTTTCGAAATCAATTACCAAAAAAATCATTCTTTGTTTATGCAACTTTTTTGTAGTTATGTTGTTGAATATTTTTAATTGGGTAATTACTATTGAACTTTTTTATGCTGGGAATTGTTTATGCAATTTTTATGATGAAGTTTCAATAATGATGATGGTGAAGGTTATGATGAGGTAGTAATGGTGGTAATGTTGCAGGTGGTGGGGAAGATGGTGGGATAGGGGGATGGTCTAGGTTATTATTTTCCATTTTTTTAAAAACTTGTAATTACAATGGAAGACGGTAGTTGTGGCTGCCGCAGTAGCAACTATGAAGAAGATGGTGATGGAAATATGAAATGGCTCTTTAAAATTTATACTCACCCCTTTTGTAATTGAAATTTCCACATGACCATTTTAATTGATTAGTCAGCACCACTTGTGCAAGAACATTATGTCATTTTGCCACCTAAGCTAAAATTAACGGACATTTGGATGAAAAACAGACGGAGAGATGAAATGATCCGTACAACAATAGATCACTGATAATTAAGTAAAAAATGATTTAAGTATGAAAAGGTAAAACTTAAACTAGTTAAGGAATGAAAAATGTACTTTTCTCCTTTCCCACCTTCCGTTCTAACTTCTAATCACTCATTCCCCATCTCCCCTCCATCCATACCATTCCCCCTCATCTCATTTCCTCCCCTCTCACATCTATCCTCCCACTTTCATTGCTCCCTTTAATGCCGTTATCACTACCTCCAACAACCATAACAAAAGCTTCAACAACAATGGCAAAAGCTTAGATAACAATGACAAGAAACTTTCGATCTGTCACTTCCCATTCTCCCTCAGCTCGTTTCCCCTTCTGTCTCACATCCCCAATTCGTCAACTCACCCATCTCAGATTTCAAAGTACCCAGATTTATATTTTCACGTAACCAAGATTTGAGTTTTTTTTACATAATTTAGGGCTAATTTCTTGTTATTGTTGTCCGAATTAAGAACAACTGAAGTCGATAAACTGAAATTGATAGGCAATTTTGTGTATGTTTATGAACTGTAGTGGTAATTTGGTGGTGGCAGCGGCGGAATGGTTGTGGCATGATGGATTTTGAAGAACACAATGTCAAACCTCAATTTGAATAATCCAAATATAGGTTTTAGTTATTTTTATTTTTAATATTTGGTTTGAGTTGTGATTGTTATTTTGGTGTTTAATTAATTTGATTCATGGTGGTGTTGGTGGTGGCGGTTTGTTGGTGGTAGTTTGGTGGTTTTTAAAGCACTTTGGTGGTGGTGGTCATGGTTGTGGTGGTGGCTCTGTGGTGGTAGTCATGGTGCTAGCATGAAGGTGGATATCGGAGGGTTTTACAAGCTTAAATAACATTTATGCCCTTGAATTTTTGAGTGAAAAGACACAAATATTCATCATGTGACATGCACATGATCATTTTCGTTAAATTTCTAACATTAGTTAGAATTTAGGGGCAAAGTGGAATAATTAAAATATTGAGTATCAAAGTGGAATGAATTTCATGTGAGGGTGCAAAGTGAGATTTAGTGTATGATTGAGGGGGTAAATGTATATTGGCCAAAAGAAAATCATACATAGCTACCCAACAAACACACGCATGTTACAATCTGGTCTTGGTCTGTTCCATGTCAATTCAATCACCTGAGCTAATTTCAACTTCTCGCAGATAGCCAATGAACCATTTAATTGTCGATTTCCCCCACCTCAATCATAAATTGAAAAGAAAAAAAAAAAGATTTATGCTGACCAAAACAAATAAAATCATCGGCATTTCTTTTGTAAAATATAACAACAACAACAAAGCATTAGTCCCAACATTATTTGGGGTCGTCGTTGAAGAAAAGATGTAAGAATAAAATAAGTTAGAAGAAGAAATAGGTGAAAAAATAAATTAGAAAATGGAAAGAAAAGAAAAATAAAATAAAAATAGTGATAATAAAAGAGTAAATATATAATAGATAAAGAAAATGAAATAATAATAATAATAAATAAAAAATAAAAAAATCAATTAAAGAAATTTTATAATAATATTGATTTTCTCAAATAAAACAAAATTTGTTAGAGGTAAAAATTTTGTATGGAGTACTTTAATTTATGTTTAGACAATCCTGACAGTAAAAAAAAGGAACCAAAAGGAAAGTATGAACCGTTGTTACCGTTACTAATGGAATGATAGTCTAATGGAATGGAAGGTATGTTGATTTTAGCTATCAAACTAAGTATCTGTATGAAATGATTAAAAGAATACTCTCTTTGTTCTGAATTAGATGTCGCTTTTTATTGTGCGTGAGTATGAAAAAATTTAAACAACAATTTTAGATAAATTTAATTATTTTAAAGCAAATTTAAAAATTACTATTAATAGTATTTATAATGGTGTATTAATAACAAATTTTATATTTTTATTAAAATAATTAAATTAACAAAATTATTGCTCAAAATTTCTTCGTACTAACACAAAAAAAGCGTGACATTTATATTGGAACGAGTAAAAAAATCATGCTCCGTCTATCCCGAAATGATATCCCTATTTTTTTTCATCTTTAACAAGTTTTAAATTTTCAATAAAATAATTAAATTAATTTAAAATTATTATTAAAAATAACTTCGTATTAATTAAAAAAAAAATGAGAAGAAAATACCATGTGAGCCAATGATAAAGGAACCAAAAGGCGGGCGGTTTGGCCCTTTAAAAGTGTCCCACTTCGTACACGAGTGCTTTCTCCTCTCCTCCGTATCATCAAAACGCACTAATCTGCACGCGGTCTTAGCATGATGGTTAGAGTTCATGGCTTCCAACCTGGAGGTCATGAGTTCGATTCCCCCACCAGTGGTTAGAGGGAATGACATTCGCCTCCACTGCATTTAGGCGCGCTCTGTGAAGTGCGTCATCAAGGGGAGCGGTGAAATGTGTTGATCACCCTTCTTTTTCTTTTATAAGAAGAAAAAAAAAAAAAAAAAAAGAAACGCACTAATCTTTCTCATTCTCTACTTCAATAAATAAATTCCCTCCTGTTCTCTGTGCGCCATATTTTTGTCGGAGATGGAGCCTAACATTAATTCCGGTGATCGGCCGACGATCTTGGTGACAAACGATGACGGAATCAGTGCACCTGGTTTACAAGCTCTGGTTCGTGTCCTCGTCGCCACCAATTGCTTCAATGTCCTCGTCTGTGCACCCGATTCGTACGTCCTCCTCTTCCGATTCTCATTATCTTTAGCTAAATTCTGTATTAACCACTGATTTAATGTCTCTTTATTGGTCTAAACCAACACTAATTCGGTTCGAAGTCTAAAAGGATCACAAGATTGACAAAGTCTACCTACCAAATTTGAATGAAACAGTGTCCGAACTTCTGTTAAGCTAGAACAACTTCAAGTGCTAGCTGATACTAATTTAATGACTCTAAATGACGCAGCACGGAAGCACGATAAATTTCGTGATTAGCGCACTAATCACAAGAACCCTTCAAGCGAAGGATCCTCAAGCACAATACTGGAATCCACCAGCGAAAATCTGGAATCCACCAGGAATAAAGAGAAACTCTTTGAAATCAAATATCATAAACTGACCAAAACATGTTTTAAAAGTTGTTTAAATACTCCCTAAACCCTAAGAAACCCTAAGAGACAAATAACAAACCAAAAGACTGAAATACCCCAAGTTTAAATGTCAATTAATCAGTAAATAGGAATAACACACGTAAATTTGAATCACCAAAAACGACGCCGCGGGCGCTGACCATCCTCAAAGGGCGCACGAGTAATGAAGAATTCCCTTGGATGGCGTGGCTTGAGGCGCCGCATCTCCTCACTGGGCGGCCGCACAGGCCGCCGAGGGATCCCTTGCTTGGGCCATCTTGAGGCGGACGCTTGATCAAGGACGAGGCGTACGCATCAACAATGTAAGAAAACCCTCCTTGGAATTAGCTTGAGGCGCGCGCCAGTGAAGGATGAGGCGGCCGCCTCGTCTCCGGACTTGTCTCCGTCTCCCGCATCGCCTCTCCCACTTCTAAAGAACTCGACCCCGAGTTCACATCATCCCCAACCGCGAAAGACTTCTTCCGCTTCCTTTTGCGCAGCAAACTTGTTACTCAACCCCGTAACCCGTAGCTTAGCTTTGACAGCCTTCCGTGGTGGCTTGCACATTCTTGACCCTATCATTACTAGAAGGATTAACTTTCTCGTTACGTATAAGCATCACGATCGGCTCCCCTTTCTCAACCTCGTTTTTCAAAACGCAAGACAGAGCTATAGCGATCTTATGTTCATCCCAGTGAACATAAGTACATTGTCCCTTCCCCGATACGTAATGTCATGATCATATCGCCAAGGGCGACCAAGCAATACATGACAGATGTCCATATTCGTAACGTCACAAACAACCACTTCCTTATAATACTTGCCAACGGAAATAGGAACCCCGCAAGTCCGCGATACCACGATTTACGAACCCTTATTCACCCACCCCAAGCTATAAGGTTCTTCATGGGGTTCGCCTTTAACCCTAAATACCCAACCAACTTCCGCGAAACAATATTTTCAAGACAACCAATATAACAATCAAATCACATACCTTGTTCTTGACAACAGTGTGCCGCAGCAGATTCTTCCGTTGACCCTCGTCCCCGGGAAGAAAGTACCATCTCGTTGAAGCACGCACCCGACCCTCTCACCGACTCCTCTTCCGCAAGCTCAAATCCTTCATACTCATTGACCTCGGGCTTCTCCTCTTCGTACTCACGCAAAACCGCAGCAGAAGCCCGGGGGCAAACATTCGATCTGCGGCCATATCCCCGACAACGATAACACTTATCCCCGCCGGCTTGGCGTAAGGATTCGCCGTTTTACGTAGACGGAGCTCGCTCACCGTGCTACTACTAGCGCTGATCGTGTTCTTGGCGTGCGGAGTTGGGTCTTTATCAGCTATTGCTTCAGAACTCCCCTGCTGAGGAAAACTGCGAAAAGGAGTAAAATCCTTCGAACTTGACTTCTCTATAAGTTCAGCCTTTAACGCCAGAGTGGTAGCATCCGTCAGAGTCCACGTCCGACGCAACCCCATCTTCTCTTTGTATCGAACCCTTCAACCCATCGATGTAACGAGCAATCTTCGATCTTCGGTCTCCTCAACCCTAACCCGCGCAGTATACCTCTCGAAATTCCGTAGTGTACTCATCAACGGTCCTTTTACCCCGCACACACCGAGATACAATTTGTACAAAGTCTCGCCATAATCCGCCGGTAAAAATCGTTCCGAAATCAATTGCTTCATACGCTCCAGGTTTTGATTGGTCCTTCCTCTTGTCGTCGCCTCTGCGCAACAAGCTTCTCCCACCAAACCGCAAAGCGGTGCTCTTCAATCTAATCGCCACCATCTTGACTTGTTTGTTCGTAGGCACCTCCATAACCTCGAAGAAACGATCGACGTCATTCTCGCCAATCAAGGAAATCTTCAATTCCTACGGTTCCATGTAATAATGGAATATCCGCCTTAATCCTATAATCTTGGCGGTGCCGATTACCACCCTGCTCCGGTTCATCATCACTATCAATCACATCATCGGAACTGGAACTAGAACCTTCTTTATTATTATTTTCGACCCTCCTAGGGCGTCGGCCCTGTTCAATACCCCTGTCTCTCTCGCCACCACGATTGCGATTATCACGAGCGTTTGGATCCCGTTGAGCAGCCACGAGCGCCTCCAACTGTGTCGACATCGCAGCCATGGCTGTGGTTAAGCGATCGAACTCCTCCCTTGTTACTTGGTCCCCCATAACAAATCAGTGGTGAAAAGACAGGATATGGCCTGCTCTGATACCAACTGACGCAGCACGGAAGCACGATAAATTTCGTGATTAGCGCACTAATCACAAGAACCCTTCAAGCGAAGGATCCTCAAGCACAATACTGGAATCCACCAGCGAAAATCTGGAATCCACCAGGAATAAAGAGAAACTCTTTGAAATCAAATATCATAAACTGACTAAAACATGTTTTAAAAGTTGTTTAAATACTCCCTAAACCCTAAGAAACCCTAAGAGACAAATAACAAACCAAAAGACTGAAATACCCCAAGTTTAAATGTCAATTAATCAGTAAATAGGAATAACACACGTAAATTTGAATCACCAAAAACGACGCCAGGCGGGCGCCTGACCATCCTCAGGCGGGCGCACGAGTAACAGAAGAATTCCCCTTGGATGGCGTGGCTTGAGGCGCCCGCATCTCCTCAGCTGGGGCGGCCGCCTGGGCTGCCGAGGGATCCCCTTTGCTTGGGCCATCTTGAGGCGGACGCTTGATCAAGGACGAGGCGTACGCATCAACAACAGAAGAAAACCCCTCCTTGGAATTAGCTTGAGGCGCGCGCCTGGTGAAGGATGAGGCGGCCGCCTCGTCTCCAGACTTGTCTCCGTCTCCTGCATCACTAAACTAGTGAACTTTTGTCCTATTTCTATGATATTAAGTGAATTTAGTAAGTACTCCGTCTGTCCCTGGACGAATGTCGAAAAAAGTTTTAAATTTGCTCTTGAATGAATGTCGAAAAATGTTTCAAATTTGCTCACATTCATTTAGGGATGGAGGGAGTATAAAACTTAATTTGGACCAAATTTTAAGTGTTTGTTCATTACCAATCACATTCCCCATTTTAAATGTGAGATAGCATCCAGTATAAGGTCTATAAGGAACCAATGAAAACAGCATGATGCTGAATATGCTGATTCTTAATGTAATGTAATTCATAATCGAGAAACGGTGAAAAAGTTGCCTTCATCCGAGAAATATTGTTATTTTCCCATTTCTGCACTAAAATAAAATAACAATGATTTATGTTTCAAAACTATTTAATGTGCCTGAAATGTAGAATGGTTTCTAATGCCATTTGTTCTATCCATGATGGAGTTTCAACAGGGAAAAATCAGCATTTAGTCATGCTATTACCTGGAATCATGCTATTGCCGCCACACGAGTAGAAATTAGCGGAGCAACAGCCTACGCAGTTTCTGGTTAGTTTCAACTTTGACTAACTCTTGTCTGTAGATTTCCCAATCACGGCTTACAATTTGATGAAGGAAATACTCGAGTTAAGACTTAAGATTTAAAAAAAAAAAAAAGAAGAGTGTAGAGCTTATGTGAATTCAGATATGAATAATGCTTCATTGATACATCTAAACTGGAAAACACTTTGCAGGAACTCCCGCGGACTGTACTGGGCTAGGACTCTCCAAGAAACTATTTCCATATCTACCTGATCTGGTACATTTTTGGTACATTTTATATAGTTTGGAATGATAATGTTGAGACTTGAGAGTTTTTGACTTGTTTCGGCTGCTCTGTGCAGGTACTCAGTGGAATAAACAAGGGTAGCAACTGCAGCTACCACATGTTAGTAGCATTTACTTCTTATTTAGTCTATGGAATATGAGTCTATAAAGTTACAATATCAATATCTCAATGTAAAACTATTGAAGAACTACGTGATCCCCCACGACCCTAATCATGCTGTGAAGGAGAAAGTTTCTCTTCTTCTAGTATAAACGACGAAATCATAAAAGACACATACAATGTCTTGCCTTTGTTCTACTTCTGTTATATTTTTGAAGAACATGTGTAGCCTGTTTCTCACTAGTGATATTTCATATTGGATCTCATCGGAAATGCAGAGTTTACTCGGGGACAATAGCAGGTGCTAGACAGGCTTTTTTGCAAGGTGTACCTTCTGTATCTATATCATATGATTGGTATGTAAAATTTCTCTCTACTGGGTGTGATTGTGTTGTGAACATGGTTTGCTTTCAATATTGATATATGCATCTCATGGGAAAAGTGTTTCCCCCTCTGTTCCGATAGAAGAGTAACCATTGATTAAATTCGCAAAATAAAAAAATGGTTGAAAATCTACAAATTTCCTAAAAATTGTTCCTCAAAACATTATAAGTTGCAATGTTTGAATTCAAACTAGGTGGAAAAAATGAAGGTTAATATAGTCAATTAGTTGAAGAGGGGAAAAGTGGAAAACCATTTGTAAGTAAAGAAGCAGAGTGTTAGTATTCTTAACTGAAGATATAGCATAAGCCATTGTATCAAATCCTCAGATAATTTTAAGCCAGCTTTCTTGCAATTACCTTACGTGGATTTTTTTCTATCTGCAGGGAAATTTTGCATCTGACGTTTTGCACCAAATTTTTTATGGTTGTGATATTTGAGGGTCTAATGGAGAACTAATTATGTTAGTAATGGTTTATTTTGGTTATTGACTTCAGGATCGAGGGTAAGAGCAACATCAATGATTTCATGCTTGCTGCCGAGGCGTGCTTACCTATAATTAGTGCGATTTTTGCTGCGTTGAAGGATAAAACTTATCCTCGGAGTTGTTTTCTCAATATAGATCTGCCAACGAATGTTCTAGATCATAAGGTGAGTATAAATTTGCTTGTGTAAATGTAACGTCTTAAAAGTAAGTTGGGTTGGAGAAATGTAGCTATTACACAAGGTTAGGGCTGTTACACGAACCGAGCCGGCTCGAGCTCGGCTCGGGCTCGGCTCGAAAAAAGCTCGAGTTCGAGTAGGCTCGAGGTGAACTCGAGCTCGAGCCCGAACCGATTTTCAAGCTCGTCATTTTTTCGAGCCGGCTCGTGTTCGGCTCGTATGTTCGACGAGCTCTGTTCGAGATCGACTCGTTGAGCTCGACTCGGGCTCGGCTCGTTAAAAGCTCGAATAAATTTTAGTATATACTCCCTCCGTCCCGCCCGAAAGGGCATTTTTTGTGTCCTTGCACGAGAATTAAAAAAAGTGATGTAGGAAAGAGAAAAATTGTATAGTGGAATAAATGTTGTGAGTGAAAGGTGATGTAGAAAAGAGAAAGTGGGGTAGGGAATAGTTAGTGGATATTTATTGTGAGAGTATGACAAGTGGGTCCCACAAATAAAGAAGTAATAAAAAACTTTCTATTTTTGGGTTGTGCCCTTTCAAATGGGACGCCCAAAAAGGAAATTTGTGCCCTTTCGGGCAGGACGGAGGGAGTATGTATATATATAAGTCGAAGCTCGAGCTCGGCTCGTTAAAAGCTCGCTTGATTTCAGATTTTTTTCAAAAAATAAGTCGAAGCTCGAGCTCGGCTCGTTAAAAGCTCGTTTGATTTCAGATTTTTTTCAAAAAATAAGTCGAAGCTCGAGCTCGCCGTTAAAAACTCTCGTTTGATTTTAGATTTTTTCAAAAAATAAGTCGAAGCTCGAGCTCGCCGTTAAAAGCTCGTTTTGATTTCGCATTTTTCAAAAATAAGTCGAAGCTCGAGCTCGCTCGTTAAAACTCGAGTTCGAGCACTCGCGAAAGCTCGCGAGCCAGCTCGCGAAAAGCTCGAAACTTGATTCGAGCCGAGCTCGAACATGCATTCTGGGCTCGAGCTCGAGCTCGAGAAAAGCTCGAGCTCGATATTTTTTATTCGAGCTCGAGCTCGAAACTTCAAAGCTCGGCTCGGCTCGGCTCGGCTCGTTTACAGCCCTACACAAGGTGAGGATAAATCTGCACTTGATCAATTATATAAAGCAAGTGTAGCATGCAACACACATTTGAAAAATAAGCCATAATGCATAGGGTTGGAGAAACAGAGCTAATACATAAGTTGTTGCACGTTCTGAATATTTTCTATACGAGATCAGTAGAGACTAGAGATTTATCGTGAATATCATATATACTGAATATTTATAATTTGCGAATAGTTTTCATGAATTAAAGGAGATAGCCTTACATACAATTCTCTCTTCTAACTAATTTGTATTATTAAAAATCTTATCTTTAGCGTGTTGAGTTTCTGACTTTCTGTTATTACATTCTAAGCAATGGGGGATAAGCCGTAGTGTTTTCTTTTTTTGTTTCTGTCGTTGATAGGGATATAAGCTGACGAAGCAAGGCAAGAGTATTGTCACAGCAGGATGGAGGGAAGTTGGTTCTGGTGAAGGAGGAAATGTATTATCAACGATGACTATGGAGACAGATTCTTCAACAAGTGCAAACGTAGATTTATCTCAAGAGCGTCTTTTATTCAAGCTAGAAGTGAGATATCTTTACTTCTATCCACTTTTTTACTCACCACAAATTTCTCAATTAACAATCTGTTTTAGGTTCTAGGCAATTTCAGCAGCATTTGTACATTTCTGCCTTAGTTCTCCACATTATGACATTGCTAACTAATTTGAAGAGGAAAATTTAGTATTCATTTTGGGACGGAGGGAGTAATAAACAACATATTTTGTAATTTTGGTATTTTACACCAAATTCTCCTGTTATATTTGTAATTTTGGCTACTTTGTAGGTAAAGGGACCTCATGTAGGAGAAGTGGACACAGACTACTACTACCTTCAAGAAGGATATGTATATACTGTTCTTTATGAATTATTAAATTGACTCGAATGGAACGGACTTTGATTAATAAGCCACTCATTTTTTTTCCCTTTCAGATAACCGTAACGCCTCTTGGCGCCTTAACTCATCCAGAGTTAGATTGCCAAACTTACTTCAAAGAATGGTTGCCCGCAGCTGTCGCAGAGAATTTCTCTTTTTCAGCATTGTGATATTGAGTTTTTCTCTTCAAGTAACAACCCAAGAAATCATTCTTGTTTGTTTTTCTTTCATTGATGTAATAAAGCACGTTTTGGAGAATAATAACTGGTGATCAATGCTTCTTTAAATTCAAAAGAGCAGCTTCAGCAACGTTATACCTTTTTAAAAAAATTGGGATAATTAGATTGACATAAATAGTTGGTCGAAATTATATCTTTCGGCAAAATCATTATAAATTTGTTGACATAAATGTTATTGTAGGTGTTTTATCAAAATAAACAAAATCAGCGCCGTCTGTGGGAATCGAACCCACGACCACGTGGTTAAAAGCCACGCGCTCTACCAGCTGAGCTAAGACGGCTGCTGATGAGATCAGTAATTATAAATTATGTGTTTCTTGCTAATTCTACTTGCAGGACATCATGCATGTATGAATGGAAACTCAACTTCAACTCTCCTAATAAACAAAATAAAAAAGAGTTAAAATTGCCCACACAACTGCTTGTAATAGGCAAAGTAGAAGCAGACGATCCTACGCTCTCAACTGATCGATTGCCCTTTACTGGAGAGGAAATGAAGTTAGGATTGAAGATCGGGACGACCTGACTGGCACCTTTTCAAGTCTCAAATCTTTTTAATTGTCGAAAGGTAGGAAGACCTCGTAAATCTTATGATGTTTCAATTTATTTGTATTATACCTCCACCTGAAAATAAAAAATGATGCAGAAAATGTTGATTCAGTGGTAACATCTGCCAAAACAATATCATAGCAGGAAAGAACATTAAGAAAAAGTGTTATGGCTGTAGATTTCTTGTGTGTCATAGTTATTCTATTTTCGGTAACATCTGGCATGAATCGTTATAGAGGCAAAAAATGAACGGAATTTTATGGCGTGTTTGTGTGTGTGCCTACTTTCCTGTTTGGTTTGGCAAAAAAAAACATCAGTAATGCAGAGAATGATGTTCAATAATTAGAACCGGTGGCATTTGAAGAATAATTTTGTATGTCATTACCAAAGGTAGAGTGGATACACACTGAAGTTGTGCCATGATTCATGGCACAACTTACTAGAATGTGTGATCATGCACTTCATGGGCCATGAATCAAGATGCGTGAGTAATCATGGCTCATGAAGATAGAAATGGAGGCGCCGGAAGAAGAAATGAGACCGTTTGTAAAGTAAAAGTGCAGTAGTGTACATAGGCGAATGGAAATGTTGATAAATGCAGAAAACAGAGGAAGCGGATGCATGCAATTACGTACCTTTTATAGTAACTATAAACTTGTTCTCATCTCCACAAACTAGCAAGCCCATGTCTCCTAATTGGAATAACCCATCTTATTTTTATCCAGACTTTCGTCTGTAGTATTCGGGCCTGGGCCTGGGCCTAGTACACGCTTTCAAACATTTAATATGTATTTCAAAATAGATGAATATTTCTCTTGCCATATAATCCCTCCGACCCACGTGAATGCAAACTTATTTCTATTTTGGTCCGTCCCACGTAAATGCAAACTGCCCAAAATGGAAACAAATTTATTATTTTATATTCACCCTACCCCACCCACTCATTCTCTCTCTTCATTTTCTACCATACCATTTATTCAACCAACCTACTATTAACTCCACTCATTCTCTCTCTTCATTTCCTACCACACATTTTCATTATCTTAATAATATTTCTTAGTTATTGTGCCCACCAAAATGGTTTACATTCACATGGAACGGAGAGAGTATATTTATTTGTTTTACTACTTCTTCTTTCTTGAAAAGTTTGTCTCATTTTTTAGTTAAATAAACACTACTACATTTTTGACCTAATGTAACGCATCTAATGCAACGACATAGCTAATGTAATGCATCTAATGCAACGCCAGATCTAATGTAACGAGTCTAATGCAACGCCAGAGCTAATGTAACGGCACATTTTGATTAATGCAACGGCTTTGATCTCGGCGTTACATTAGATTTTTTGGCGTTACATTAGATTTTTCTAATGTAACAGCTAAATTACTAATGCAATGCCGAAATAATTCCCTCCTTTTTTTAAGTTTTTTTTTAAGGCGGGCTAAAAAATTTACTTTCCCTCTAAAATCAAAAACGACGCCGTTCCCGTCGTTCCCTTTTCTATTTTCTAGGGTTTTTCACTTCAACCTTTCTTCAGTTTCCGTCGCTCTCTCTCTCTCTCACCCCAATCCCTTCAAATCCCGGACGATCATTCCCCACCGCAATCACCGCCCGCCCCCGTCGGTGACCTCTCCGTCTCTCTCAGTAGTCAGTTCCCTTGACTTCCCGTCTCCAGATCCAGTTCAAACACCAAACAAACATCAAACGCCGTCGTCGCCCTCACCCTCCCTCGCCCTGGCCGTCGCCGTCTCCCTCCCTCGCCCTCGCTCTCGCCCTGTGCCCCATGAATCTGACCCAGAAGGAGCTTCTTCCATGTAAGACCAACTTTTTATCTCCCCTACTACACAAATTTGAGTTTCACTACAGCTGATTGGAACATTATTGGGGAAAGAAATTAAAGATCAAATGTTATGCAAAGTGGTATCTTTTGTGCTATAAAATTGTATTGAATTCCAAAATAATTGATTTATCTTTTGAAATCCAACATTATACTGAGTCATATTTTGAAGCCTCTGAAATTAAAGTGCCTAGTATTGTCTTCCAAGAATGTGTGTTTTTAGTTTTTACCTAGTTTGAACATTGGCACACTTTTGTCTATTACACATTAAGGGCTGCAATTACTTGGTTCTGTGGTTAACAGGGTAATAGAAAATGGGTATTGAGTGTTTTATGTGCTGGGAGTCTGGGAACATAAAATAGGGTTTCTTTACTGTTTTTTGGTGAATAGGATGAAAGAACAAACTTTAGCAATTAAATAATTGTGGAAGAGTAATACTAAAGTCACAAAAGAAGTTCTCAAAATTTTGGGCACAAACCGATTTGGCAATGTTTAATTGGATATTTGTGATTGTAGGTCCCACCGTTCATTAATTAAGTATCCAATCAAACACTGTCAACTCAGTTTATGCCCAAAATTTGTAAGCTTCTTTTTGTGTCCCTAGCATTACTCATTCTAGAATTGAGGCATGGATTAGTCCCTGCTCCTTTTGGTCTTTTATGTAGAAGCAAGGTTGGACTTTTGATAAGGGCAAGGAGATGTATGCTGTGGCAGTGAGGGCTGTTGGCTATTTTGTGGGGCATTCGAAAATCTAGGTCTACTTTAAAGAAATTAGTTCATTTAAAGGAATTGGTTGATATGTGGGAAAAAATAAAATGCCCAACTACTTGCCACCAGAGCTCATTTTACTTTGTGCAAATAAAGGATATCATTTTGTGGAGCTTGTATCAAGGGGCAGATGAGACTATACAATACCTAAAAATTGATTAGCAGGTTAGTAGAAAATGTGACAGCGATGAAAACCCAAAACCTAAGTTCCATATTAAGTTGTTAATATGTAGCTAGTTACTCAAATCCTTTTTTCCTATGTTTTTTTAGCCATATTTATCGATACCAGAAAGGGGATGGAAATCAGATGGGATCAGACTCTACTGATATGTGCTCAAGTTGAATTTTAGATTTTTTATATGTAACCCTATTTACCTATTTGCAATCTGCAGGTGTGGTTCATGTCTGAATTTTCGCATATCTTCATTGGTTTTGACGAGGTTGGTTTTTCTCATCTACTTTTCTTTGTACTTCAGTCCTTGATCAGGTTCTTAGAGTATATTTTATTTTTACAGGTTTTGACTGTCCTCTGAACTCTTTTCATGCCAGATTATTTTGCTTAGTGATTCTTATCAAAAATAAAAATAAAAAATCTTTTGCTTAGTGACTAAACATAAACAATGATTTAACTCTTAATTATGGATGATGAATATCTCTAATTTTCAAGGGATTTTGATTTTATTGCTTATTTATGGTCCATTATCTTCTCTTTATGATTTACTTAAGCATAAAATCTTACTCAATCATTTGCTTAAACATTGCCAAATGACAGATTGTGAATGCAACATTAGATAGTTATGGGTGGGATATTGATCTAAGGGGGGAATCACTTCATAATTGGGTAGACGAAGTAGTCAGATATGAAGGCAGGAGTGCTGGCACTGAAAATAGTTCTAACTTATTGATCGTCAGACCACGCCCAGAAACGAAAGATCCTTCTCTTTTAACAAGGTTATAGTCATTCATCTTAAATATTAGAGCTTTCAAATTTTGTGAAGATTTGGGTCCACTGAAAGTCCGTATACCATATGTTTATTATAAATATTCTTTCTGTTCACTACAGAGAGGAGGTTGACAAGCCGAAAGTATGGGCTCAAATTTGTATCCAGAGAATGGTTCAACTGGCGAAGGAGAGCACAACAATGCGCCAAGTGTTGGATATGGCCTACTTTATGGAGAGCCCAGGTACCTTTCTCTGTGCTTTCTCATTGATTTTTGTAGTTTATTTATGTCTTAGCTTTAGCAGTGAAGTTTCATTTTTCCTTTTATTGGTATCGCCAAATATTCCTTTTCAATAATGGCTGATTTCATATTTTTTAATGGCATTGAGTGAAGAATTCATTATATCCACAGATTTGGCACTCGGTGTTTGGTTCTAAATGTAGTCATGCTTTCTACAGACATATGTTAGATTAGGTTGACATTGGGATCACTCTCTATAAGTTGTTACGGGGCTATAGGTTGTTCAGTTTTAGGTACTTATCTGCACGTACAAAGGATTCTAATGCCAATTATTGCATTATTTAGCTGTGTGAAGCTTTGGAACTGGGTTAGACCACTAGAAGTGTCTAGTTTGTGGATGTTTGTGAAGCTTCTTGAAAATGAAGTCTGTGTGTATTAAATAAGGCACATTATGAGTTGGTAGTTAAAATTAGAATAACCCTAAATATATTCTTTGCTACTAGTTGTAAATGAGAATCTGTATAAGAACTTACGGATGCTGACTCTTCTATACCAAATGGCATGGAATAAAAAATTCATTGAAGTCACAGATCTATTATTTGTTATTGATTGGTAACCTACAGATGTACGAGATAACAATGTGACAGTCAAGATCCACATATCTGCTGCTCTTTTAGGTTTCGAGATGTTGGGGTGTTTGTTTACAGCCATGTTTTGTTGTTCTAATTAGTTGTATTTTCACTTGCAGGTTAATAGTTAACATTGAAAGCATTACAATCCAACATGGTGGAGGCTTTGTTTTGTTAGTGCATCTTTTGGTGTTTGTAATTACTATGTGTCGATGACACAAAACTTGTTATGTACTTTTGCCACGAAACTTATCTACTTTTCTTTGTTATGTTAAAAACTTGTTAGGTTTTTACCACTTATATTATGTAATTAGTATGTGTCGATGACACGTTGTCATGTGTACATATATATATTATCTTTTGGGAACGAAGTTTGTCAATACATGTTAATTATCATGTCAATTAATTTTTTATATAATATTTTTTTATTATTTATTTGTATATATATTGCTATTAGTAATCAATATTAATACATAACAACAGCCGTTACATTAGGTGTGCATCTGCTTTTTGGCGTTACATTAGGTATTCAACTACTTTTTAAATTGGCGTTGCATTTGGTACTCATTTACTTTTTGGCGTTGCATTATGTATTCATATAGTTTTAAAATTGGCGTTGCATCAGGAAAATTGGCGTTGCATCAGGTATTCATCTAATGCAACGCCAAAGCTCTGGCGTTACATTAGCTTACTATGTCGTTGCATTAGACCCAATGCAACGCAAGAGAATGCAACGGCCATTTGGCGTTACATTAAGCCTAATGTAACGGTTTTTGGGCCCTAATGCAACGAAAATTGGCATTACATTAGGTCAGAAATGTAGTAGTGAAAATTCAACTGACTTCCATGAAAAAAAGTTCTTTGGAAGCACTTGCTGTTGGAACATTCTGTAAGTGCTCCAATTTGAGTTGGTAGCTTTTTCGTTAGAAAATTAACGAAAGTTATAACATTTCTAACAATTCCTAACATTCCTAACATTTCTAACCAAGTAAGGGTAGATTAGGGATTGCCAAAAAAAGATAAACCAAGAAAAGGAATCAAAAAAGCAAAAGAAATAGGAAAAACCCTAAATAGAAATGGCTGGAACAAAAACTGGCTGATTAATTTGAATTTTGAAAAGATTATTCTTCCTGTCCAAAGCCTGAAGCTGTAATTAATGAACAGTGCACGCGACCAACCTTGTCCGCGCGGATATGTTTGACTCTCACAGGGGGTTATAAATTGAACCCTCCTCTCTCAGTTTAGACAACACAATTTGATCATAGCAACGAAGTTCTCAAGGAAATATAGAGAGAAAACAGTGGGAATCCCTTGATTGCCACCATTTTCTCTTGAATCTTTCCCAATCTCACTCCAAACACAAATCCAAACATCAAACCTTGATACTCCTCAAGCCAAACACCAAATCTTGATACTCCTCAAGTCAAATTCCAAGCCTAGGAAGATAGGGTGTCACCATTGGTAAAGCCCTCCTTCTCAAAACCCTAAAATTCACTTTTGACTTCTTGTTCATCTTGTTCTTCTTACTTGGATCTACTTGATGTTTAGTTTAACTTGAGTTTTGACCCAAGATGGTCATCTTGAAGTTCATCTTCATGAATGACCATCTCAAATGGTCTATATTTTAAATCTCTAAATTGATTTTTTCTCTTTAATTTCATTTCTACAAAATATCCCCTTTCCCTTTGCAAAGGACATGTTTAAACCCCATAAATTCCCCAAGGATGACTTGAATATGATAACCACTCAATAAAAAGTAGTGGTATCAAGTCTAGGGATGAAAATGGGGTGAACATAGATGCAAACCCCCCAAAAATCACATTTCTCCTCAAGAACATCTTGCTGTCCAGTAGCATTGTTCTGAAAACTCAGTCCATTTTCCTATTTTTTGGACCCAGTAAAACCTGGAATTGGATGTTGACTACAAAATACTTTTTGTAGCCAACATCCAGATCTTTCCAGACATATTTTTAATTTATTTTTTGCGTGAGTAAAAATCCTTTTTTCAATTTTTCTTTTAGAGGCCAGTTCATCAGCTTCTGGAAATCCAGATTTCAGATCTGAGATTTCTAGAAGGTTTTTACCCCTCAAATCATCTCCAAAATGAAAAGTTCTTTTATAGAAACCTTTTTTAATGTGTTTTGAACATCTTTCATTCCCGGACTTTTCCCAGATTCTGGATTTTTCAAGCCCTAAAGTCCATTTCAAAGTCAAGGGTCAACTGTCTTTTTCATTCTGGCAGAAATGGTTTTTCAACTTCCGAAAATCTTTTGAGTGCCAAATCTCAACCCAAAAATCACCCAAAAAATCATGGGATCAGTTTAAAGCCTTAAAAAGAGTTCCCAATTTTCACTTACCTCAGTTTCAACTTATTTTGGCCAAAACACACACACACACACACACACAACAAAGGATTTTGAATGTTTGGAAGACTCGTTTTTACGAGGCGTTCCGGGTGCACACTAACGTCCTTCCCGACGCGTAACATGACCTCCGAACCTAAATCTCTGATATCGGGCTTTTTTCAAAGTTTTGGCCCTTAAAATAAAAATGGCGTGGCGACTCCGTTTGATTTCAAAATCGGGTACATCACAGTGGCGACTCCGCTGGGGATATGATAAGCTTTTTCTAAAAAAAAAAAAATGATACTTTGTATATTGGTGGAAACCACTAAATTTCCCGTTATCGCCTCCTAACACGAGTCGGGGATAAATTGTGGTCTAACAATCCCACGTACCGGTATCATTATTTTCAAAAAAAAAAGGGAAAAGCTTTTGAGGGTCAAGCTTCCGTCTCAACATTTGAAAATCCTTTGCTTTGTGTGTGTTGATTTTTGCACAATTTTCGTGTTTGTTTTTGGCCGCCTCGGAAAAGTCAAAATTTTGACTGTCGGAATAATGTCCCTAACTGTCGGAATTTTTGTGCTTATGTGCTTATGTGTTCATAAAATTTTCAAAAAAAAAAATTTTCAAAAAAAAAAAATTCAAAAAAAATCATGCATCATGCCTTTTTAAGACACATAAAAAAATTTCTATTTTTCTCGTAAAAGAAGATAGATCGCTTGCACACTACGCGCACGTGACCTTACACCGCACACTACGTCCCTAACCCGGGAAATCCTTGTCGCGGTCCGTTTGGTCTTATTACGCCTCTCGGATGAGCACAGACTACCCAAACATCCCATGGAGCCTCGTGTCGACTACGCACTTGTCCGTGACACACTTTGTCCGAGACCCGGTTGGTTTTTAGTCCGGTCTCGTGTCATGCCCCGTCTCGTGTATAGACCTTTCCTTTCAAGCCTTTGTCGGCATACCGACTCAATATCTTTCGGGACCCTAATCGCCGAAGTTCGCCGGTTTTCCGCCGCAGACTTTGACCAAGATATTGACCGGCGCCTTGACTTCGGCTCGACCGGCACAAATTATACACCGACTCCCAAAGATCGACACCGAGTCATCAAGGATTAATGAATATTCCATGCCTAATTACGGCTTAAATGACGACAAGTCAAGATCAATTGTGGACGCTTATCGCCCAAATCATGCCGACTTTTCGTCGAGCCCTGACATGATCTTGACTTTTGACGTCGCCTTGTCCGTAATTTACATCGAATGCTCGTTAAGACTCGATTACCCGCCGACTTTTAGGATCGTTTTTCTTTCGGTCGGTGGGACCCGCTTGCCCTATAGGACCCTCGCCCGGGCCGCCCACCCCGGGAGGTCGAAATACAGTGGAATACGAGGGGCTTATAGACGTAGTGACGGGGCCCACCGATCCAGAATCGAGTAGTTTGCGAAAAGAAGAGCAATCTTTTCCAACCGATTAGGTTAATAAAACATGTTTTAAGTAAACATGAACAAATAATCGCATGTTGCATGAGCCAAAAGCCCAAACACCTACCCTCCTTCCATTCCTGCACATCCGAACCCTCGTGTCTTTCCCCCGCAGCCTCCACACAAAGGTTGGTTTCTGCACCGGTCACCGTTTAATCAGCTGGGAAGAGTCAAGCGCATCATCGCCTTCACCGTCTGTTCCGACTCCGAATTTTAGAATGTCTCGCATCAATCGGTAACGATGGGGACAACGTCACTCCGCCTCCCGGACTCCTCGCATGTAACAACAAAGGGAATCGCCTAGCCGAACGATGAGAGTGCGCCAGAAGCACGCTGAACAGCCTTATGGAGGCTATCAAAAGCCATGGATTGGCCGCGCCTCAACCCTGATGGCACCTTCACCGTGGAAGAAGAGGAAGACCACAATCCCGCTCTTGGTCAACCCGACTACTCCAGGATGCCACCACCGGCCTCCCACGGTACTACCACCGTGAGCCCATGCTCCTCGATCCCTAGGTCGCCCGCTCCCCAACCGCAGCACCACCGGATCCATGCACTCGACGGACGAGCCGCTCGCAATGCCTCAGCTGGGACAAAGTCGCACGGGAATGCCTTCCCATGGTTGGGGATACCCTAATGCCACAAAGAAATTGGGATCCCGCCTCGCTTGGGACCAATCAATCCGGACTTTCGCAAAGAACGGTTGGAATGCCACCACAGCTTGGTTCGGGGCAACAATGTGAGCCCCTCCTCGTAATGATGCTAGCTCGCTTGCTCCTCATACAGCCTTCCGCAAACCCATTTCTCACTCGTGGTTCAACGGGTTACCAAGCCCCCATCCCCGTTTCATCGAATCACCAGACCACAAGATCCTCTCTGTTATGCATCCTTGCCACAACCAGCCATGCAATTCAACAACCAGGGACAAAGCACTCGCACTTAAGCCTACTTATGGGCCTCACTCCGAAATCCAAGCCATCCGGGCTACCTCGATCCGCCTCCATCTTCTCTCGCCGATTGGAAGCCAACAAGAAGTCGCCGGGTTCTATCCCTTTGCCCAAGCTCCTACCTACACTCCCTGTGGTAATTTGGGCCAAGGACAAGTTTCACCTATGCCCCGAGTATGGTATTCCTTCCACCAATGCACCACCAATGCCTAGTCCTCTTCCCGGCTCAAATATCGGCTCAGAATTCCCGCTCCACCTTTCGATCCCCAATTGGCTTGGTTTATGGAGCAACACAAGGAAATGAAAGCACGTATTGCCGAATTGATCGCCAAAAAGAACACCGCTCTTCGCCTACGTATCCCGACTCGATTGTCCCCCGCCTCACAAGTTTGTGATGCCCACTGGAATTGTTTGACGGGAGTGCATGCCCTAAAACTCACTTGGACACCTATACTTTGGCAATGAAGGCTAAGGGATGCACAAACCAAATAGCTGGCCGATTACTTTAGTCTCTCTTTGAAGTCGTGGGCTTTGAAATGGTTTTTCCGATTGCAGAAGCTAGGGCTACTTGGGAACAAATGTATCACCAAGATTTCACGGATAAGTATAAAGCCAACTTGGAATGGGAGACAAACAGAGTTGACTCCGCAAAACAACGATGCAACGCCCTAATGAGAATATTGGGGATTTCTATAAGAGGTGGAACTTAAAGCTCAAATAAATGGCCATTCCTCCTCCGACGAGGAGCAAGCTTAGACATCTTTCGCCATGCTTGAAGCCGCATTTGAGAGCTTCCTCGCCCACTTCCCCTACGCCGACTTGCGTGCAATGGTTAATTCCGGGCTAAGTTCGAAAAGGCTTACAATCGCAGCTCGACCGTCGCACTCCGCTACGGTATACCGGGTTTCTTCCACCTCCAACACACTCTCCCGCCCAACCAAAAGGTAAAGAAGTGATTAGCTATGCGGGACAGATCAGAACAATGCCACTTCCTTTGTTCCCAAGAAACCCGATCCATCCGCATCCCGGCTCCAAAACTTGGGAAACTTTGGGATGCCTTTGAGTGATATCTTCAGAGGTTTGGTGAGAGAAGGTTTGCTCCGGCCTTTGGAAAATTATCGCCTAGAAACCCCAACGCTCCTTTGGATACCTCCAAGCATTGTGCCTTTCATCGCACTACGGGCACTGACGGATGATTGCGTCCCCGAAAAAGGCCATCCAAGGTTTGATTGAGCAAGGGAGGTTAGAGATGCCCGAAGGGCCTAACACTATCAATAACCCGCTCCCTAACAACATGAGTGTCAACATGATCGAAGTTTGGTGGTTCAAGCCTTGTGGGCACAATGGAGTTTGACTCGTCCCTTTGCAAGGTCAATGAACCACTCATCGCAGTAATGAAGATGGTTGGATTGAGCAAAAAGTTGCCAAGGAAATCCCGATGGAAAGGTCCGCAATAGCTCCCGTCTCCAGCTGGCCAAGAATAGATGCATGGTTCAACAAAGAAAGAGCGGCTAGACTGGGGGCTACCTATCTTTAAAATAGTCTTTTGAGTCAACCTTCGTAGGTTCTAGTACTTTTCTTTCACCTAAGTCCTTCCTGGACATTTGTCGTTGTAGTCCATTTTGGACATAGTGGTTAAGTGTCTAATTTTTAATATAAGTCTTTTTTTCTTTTCTTGCTAGACTCGAGACATCACTTGCGCACCCACGTTACACTTAATTGAAATGGTTTTATCCAAAATGATCACTTGTGCCGCCAACCACTAATTCTTCGAAAATGATTAATATTTAAACTAATCGGAGTGAGAAAATCAATTGATATCCTTCCCAAATTGGGGCTTACCAACTCCCCATCTTGCATCTCATATGCTCACATCCCTTTCATCATCATCATCTCGTTGCTCGATGAATTTGCATGGATCTTTTCTCATATAAAGCTTAAGCAAGCAATGAAGACTTAATCTCGTCCAAGAGGATTGCGGTTGAAACCTTTCACCCATAGGAAAGCCATTACCTCACCCTTACTAAACACTACCCTCTCATTTCAAGATCGGCGTGTTTTGAAACCCGGTTTAGCCATCATTTTTGCTCCATACTGAGAGAAAGTCCAAGCGAGCCCGAGAAGTTAGCTTCGAGAATCGGCGATGCGCAAATTATCTCAAGCCATGAAGGAAGGACAAAGATAATCCTCAACTCCTCAGTAGCTTTCCAAGTCAAAAAAAAAACAAAAAAAAAAAAAAAAACAAAAAAAAAAAAAAAAAAAAAAAAAACAAAAAAGAAACAAAAAAAGAAGGATTTTAAAATCCTCACAATCTCGGATATAATTCCAAGCTCCTCAGAAGCCTTCCAAAAAAAAAAAGAAGAAGAACTCAAAAGTCCCCGACATCTCAAGAAGCTCTCCAATGATCAAAAAGGAGCCCGAATTCTCGCAAGATCGCAAAAAGTTGTCGTAGCTCGGACTTCCTCTTATCATTACCTTAAACCAATCCCAAGCCATCCTCTCAATTTTAGAGGATACTCCCATCACCATTACCCTCGCCCTTGGCCAAGTCAAAATCTCGACCTCTCATTCTTGGAGGCAATCAATCTTCCTCGCCATAGATTTCCCAAACACGTCCCTACAAGCCAACCTCTCATCTTTAGAGGTTCGCCAAGAAAGGCCCACCGACCTCTCATCTTAAGAGGTCAAAATTTCCCAAAATCACCCGATGGCCGATCGAAGCCCTAAACCCAACTACAGCCCCTATCGGATAGCGCTTTCATTCTAATATCCTCGATGTCGATCAAATTAATGCTTCATTGCTTGCTTAAAATTGGAATCTAATCCATCTTGGTCCAAAATTACCAATCAAAGATTGTGCAAATTCAAGTCTCGATTCATTCCTTCATGTGAGCATATTTCATTTCTCCTCACAAACACTTGCCGTGGATGTCCCACTGGGCTTCGCATCCGTGTCTTTCATGGACACTCTAAGGGGATATGTTATTCAATCCTCCAAATCCTCAAAATCCCCAAAGGTCCTCAAAGTCTCGAATTTCAACATTCATTCTCTTTTCATTCGGGATAAGCCCGAACTACGGCGACCCGAGCTCTTCATGATGGAGGGAACGTAGGCAACCGTAAATGGTCCACGAAATCACAAACAAATCTCAAAAAAAAAAAAGAAAAAAATCCGGTCTCATCGTGGATCGTCCCTATACACTTTCCGAGCTTCGATCCTCGATATCGCTTGGTTTTCTCCTTGTGATTAATCAAAATATTTGTTCATATCGTATTTAGGAGTTGAATAACCCGAACATTAACAAAGGGTTTTAAGCAGCCTTGTGATCATCATGAATAAGACAATTTTTCAAGTGTCTCGACAAGTCTTCTCTCTACATCATAGGAAAATAGAGTCAAACACCGTCTTTCCGTCGCCAGGGGCTTCCATACACTTTTCCACACCTTGTAACGCTTATACTCTCTCAAAAGAGTCAAACCTAAAGCGAGTGTGTATACACAAAATCGGGATTCATTCCCACTTTTCGAAAGATGTGCCCCCGCACGTAAACATTCCCGAGTCTTGTCCATTGACCGGTTGACTAAGATCCGAAAAGATGGGTGCCTCCGGGTCACATGATGACTCTGTCTCGCAATAGGACCGCTCCGTGTTTCTTCACGCCGGGGCTTGCTAAGCGGTTCTCCTGTGTTCTCCCGTATCGCCTCTTCAAGATGGGACTTCTATAGTCATCCTTGGGTCCACATTGCGTTCTTCACTACGAGATAGATTCGCCAAGTCACTTCTTCAAAATCCGGACTTTGCCTACTCAGATCCGGGCTTTGTCAAGACGGTCTTTTGGACCCGAATTTTATCAAGAAAGAATTTCAGCTTCGTAACTTGGTACACGGCAGCCTCCCGTAGCATCGGAATTCAAGATCGTGGTTTCTCCCGCATTAGCAATTCCATCAAATCATTCTCCTGATAAGGTTTCGGCCGAGGTCACACTCACCCAAATGAAAGAAGCTTCACTCATATCAACGTGCCCTAGAGCCTCGTCAAGATCGCCTTCAAATGACCAAGATTGAGAGAGAAAATTCCAATCAAGACCCGGATCCGAATCCAATCTCATCAAAATTGAGGTCCATGTGATACCGCCGACAAAACCTCACCAACAACCGCCGTTTAAATCGCGATCAAGGGTTCTCATCCCCCACATGCTCAAAATCTGCTCCAAACAAATCCAGACACATACATAACCATGCATCCCCACAAAAATCTCCCAAGGGCTCATGTAGCATGCACAAAACTTGAATCAATAGGAAAAATCCTAAGTGAATTGAAGATCATAAATCATAATTTCCCCGTCAAAAGCTTAGGCTAGGTGCATCTTCGAAAGCAAGTAAATGCATCATCTCGCAAACATATGCAAAGTGATACTCTCACAATCATTTTTGGCTCTATGCATGCATCTCGTCATCATGAATGTCATATATGCATCTTCCTCTTCACTAACGAATGCAGGAATTCAAACGTGAAATCAAATCCCCTTTTCGGCAAGGATGATCTTCACCAAAGTCGACCTCCAATGTCCACAAACGGATGAAGACAGCCTCCAAAGATCTAGCTTAAAGAAAGACAAGCTCCGCAAGCTCGCAACTTGCTAAAGACGACCCCAATGTCCACAAATGGATGACGCCAAGTTCTCATACAAATCGGTCGAGACGCCAAGTTCTCAAATACAAATCGGTCGAGACGCCAAGTTCTCCAATACAAATCGGTCGTAGACGCCAAGTTCTCCAATACAAATCGGCCGTGACGCCAAGTTCTCCAATACAAATCGGTCGGTGGACGCCAAGTTCTCCAATACAAATCGGCCGTGATGCCAAATTCTCAAATACGCTTCGGTCGAGACGCCAAGTTCTCAAATGCAAATCGGTCGTGACGCCAAGTTTTCAAATACAATGCGGTCGTAGACACCAAGTTCTCAAAAGCAAGAAGTCCCAATGTGAAGACAAGTTCAACAACTTCTACAAGGTTAACGATCACCAAAGAAGATGCAGTACTCAACCAAATTCCTCCTTCAGGTCAAAATGCCTCCAAACACAAAGAAATCGTCGCAGAAACCGTCCCACGAACGGCAACCCAACAACTCTTCATCAACATCGCCCGTAGCCTCACCCTTTCGGCAGCCTACAGTAAGCACAAAGACAGTATGAAAGCATCTCTTAGTCAACTACTTTTCTAAAAGAACATTATCATTAAATCTTAGGGTGACTTCCCAAAAATAGTCAAACCATAGGGCGACTTCCCCAAAATAGTCAAACCATAGGGTGACTTCCCAAAAACAATGACATGTGGCGACTTCCCAAAAAGAGTCAAACCATAGGGTGACTTCCCAAAAATAGTCAGACCATAGCGTCACTTCCCGAAAATAGTCAAACCATAGGGTGACTTCCCAAAAACAATGACATAGGGCGACTTCCCAAAAATAGTCAAACCATAGGGCGACTTCCCCAAAATAGTCAAACCATAGGGCGACTTTCCAAAATAGTCAGACCATAGGGTGACTTCCCAAAAATAGTCAGATCTTAGGGTGACTTCCCAAAAATAGTCAGATCTTAGGGCGACTTCCCCAAAACAATAAACCTTAGGGTGACTTCCCAAAAACAATGATTACAGTGGCGACTTCCCAAAATAGTCAAACCATAGGGTGACTTCCCAAAAACAATGACACAGGCGACTTCCCAAAAATAGTCAAACCATAGGGCGACTTCCCAAAATAGTCAAACCATAGGGTGACTTCCCAAAAACAAATGACATAGGCGACTTCCCAAAAATAGTCAAACCATAGGGCGACTTCCCAAAATAGTCAAACCATAGGGTGACTTCCCAAAATAGTCGACACAGGCGACTTCCCAAAAATAGTCAAACCATAGGGCGACTTCCCCAAAATAGTCAAACCATAGGGCGACTTCCCCAAAATAGTCAAATCTTAGGGCGACCTTCCTAAAGCAGTAGGGTCGAAGACTAAAGATAGTCGAAAGACCCGAACTACGACTGGCTTGATTCCTCTTAAGGATACGTAGGTAGCCTATCATTAGGTTCACACCGCACCAAAATGGTCATTCCTATCCCCAACAGAGCGGATATACAACCCTAGCCACCGCACCAAAATGGTCATTCCTATCCCCAGCAGAGCGGATATACAACCCTAGCCATCGACCGAAGAGGGTCATTTCTTATCCCTCAGAGTTTCTTTCAAAGAATCGATCGTAGAACTCGCTCGCCAAAGTTGACATCCTAAAACAATACTCCAGGTCGACAACTAAAGATAGTCGAAAGACCCGAACTACGACCGGCTTGATTCCCATTCGGGATACGTAGGTAGCCTATTGATTAGGTTCAGCCACTCGATCACTTGATCGTCCTGTCAAATATGGAGCCTTACTCTTATCGACGACCCCGCTTCCTTCGAAAGCACCGTCGCCGAGGGGCTACTGTAAGTGCTCCAATTTGAGTTGGTAGCTTTTTCGTTAGAAAATTAACGAAAGTTATAACATTTCTAACAATTCCTAACATTCCTAACATTTCTAACCAAGTAAGGGTAGATTAGGGATTGCCAAAAAAAGATAAACCAAGAAAAGGAATCAAAAAAGCAAAAGAAATAGGAAAAACCCTAAATAGAAATGGCTGGAACAAAACCGGCCGATTAATTTGAATTTTGAAAAGATTATTCTTCCCGTCCAAAGCCTGAAGCCGTAATTAATGAACAAAGGCACGCGACCAACCTTGTCCGCGCGGATATGTTTGACTCTCACAGGGGTTATAAATTGAACCCTCCTCTCTCGCTTAGACAACACAATTTGATCACAAAGAACGGTTCAAGCGAAATATAGAGAGAAAACATGGGAATCCCTTAGATTGCCACCATTTTCTCTTGAATCTTTCCCAATCTCACTCCAAACACAAATCCAAACATCAAACCTTGATACTCCTCAAGCCAAACACCAAATCTTGATACTCCTCAAGTCAAATTCCAAGCCTAGGAAGATAGGGTGTCACCATTGGTAAAGCCCTCCTTCTCAAAACCCTAAAATTCACTTTTGACTTCTTGTTCATCTTGTTCTTCTTACTTGGATCTACTTGATGTTTAGTTTAACTTGAGTTTTGACCCAAGATGGTCATCTTGAAGTTCATCTTCATGAATGACCATCTCAAATGGTCTATATTTTAAATCTCTAAATTGATTTTTTCTCTTTAATTTCATTTCTACAAAATATCCCCTTTCCCTTTGCAAAGGACATGTTTAAACCCCATAAATTCCCCAAGGATGACTTGAATATGATAACCACTCAATAAAAAGTAGTGGTATCAAGTCTAGGGATGAAAATGGGGTGAACATAGATGCAAACCCCCCAAAAATCACATTTCTCCTCAAGAACATCTTGCTGTCCAGTAGCATTGTTCTGAAAACTCAGTCCATTTTCCTATTTTTTGGACCCAGTAAAACCTGGAATTGGATGTTGACTACAAAATACTTTTTGTAGCCAACATCCAGAGCTTTCCAGACATATTTTTAATTTATTTTTTGCGTGAGTAAAAATCCTTTTTTCAATTTTTCTTTTAGAGGCCAGTTCATCAGCTTCTGGAAATCCAGATTTCAGATCTGAGATTTCTAGAAGGTTTTTACCCCTCAAATCATCTCCAAAATGAAAAGTTCTTTTATAGAAACCTTTTTTAATGTGTTTTGAACATCTTTCATTCCCGGACTTTTCCCAGATTCTGGATTTTTCAAGCCCTAAAGTCCATTTCAAAGTCAAGGGTCAACTGTCTTTTTCATTCTGGCAGAAATGGTTTTTCAACTTCCGAAAATCTTTTGAGTGCCAAATCTCAACCCAAAAATCACCCAAAAAATCATGGGATCAGTTTAAAGCCTTAAAAAGAGTTCCCAATTTTCACTTACCTCAGTTTCAACTTATTTTGGCCAAAACACACACACACACACACACACACAACAAAGGATTTTGAATGTTTGGAAGACTCGTTTTTACGAGGCGTTCCGGGTGCACACTAACGTCCTTCCCGACGCGTAACATGACCTCCGAACCTAAATCTCCGATCTCGGGCTTTTTTCAAAGTTTTGGCCCTTAAAATAAAAATGGCGTGGCGACTCCGTTTGATTTCAAAATCGGGTACATCACACATTCCTATTCCAATAACCCAAAAACACTCAAGTCTAGATTAAGTAAGAGAAGAAGATGAAGGCGGAAGCGTGATACCTGTTGAGTTCATCTTGTTACTTGATGTGTTCTTGCAAAGGAAGGAAGAGAAGAAGAAGAAAATCAAGGAGGGGAATGTAGATCTTCTTGATGATGAATGTCTTCCTTAAAAATCAGATTATGGAGAGAGTATATAAGAATGATGTAGTAGTTTCTAGGCTGATGGTAGGCCTCTATATATAGGAAACGATGGCACCTCATCAAGGGACTACACCCTTTCAATTAAGCGGTGTGAAATTATCATTCTGCCCATCATAAATAGGTAATTTTCACCTCGGGATTTCTACAAATTTAATTAATATTATGTACTTTACAATAACATTATTTTAATGATTTATACATGTACGTCTACATGTCACTTATATTTGTTAAGTATACACATTTTGCAATCCATGTTCTTACAATCTCCCACTTGGATTGCCCAAACATGTGTTTATACTTTAACAAATCCTCATAAAATCATATTCATAATGTAAATGATAATTCATATGTGCACTTCATTGTCATTCTAAACAATCTCGTCCATTAGTTTTACAAGTATAGGAACTAAAGGGGCAGTCGTCGTAATTGATTCGCAACTAAACCCACATTAATCACATATATATGTTCAACTAAATGACATAGATTAAGTATAGATGTGTAGCATGGAAAACTTAATGAATATATATATTAAAACATGTATATATATATTCCATCAACTAGTCCTAATTAACCAAATTAGATCAATATGAATAAAACAAATAGCAAATAAAGCACAACACAAACTTTCACTATATTATGCATTATCAAAAATCGTTTCACCCATATGAGCAGTATGCTTGTGAAACATCAAAAGAGATAACTCTTTATAAAATGGATCCAATAACATGGAGTTTGATCCTATAAGCTGTATATCTATTTGTTCATTTTATACTTATTTCTCTTCAAGAAGAGACATAACCATATGATGTCTTTCGACATCTTTGCATCCAGTAAAACAGAATCGGAATACCTAATGATCCCATTTTTTTTATAGATACTTTATCATTCTTTTGGATGCGACTTAATGTTCTTCTTTTCGAATTGCTTTGGTATTGACCAAGCATCCCAATAATAAATGCAAGGTCTAGACGAGTACAGACTTGCGCATACATTAAGCTTCCTACTGCCGGTGCATAAGGGATATTTTTCATATACTTGGATTCAAAATTAATTTTAGGACATTACTTTAAACTGAATTTATCTCCTTTAGAGACAGTGGTGTCATGTGTTTTACAATTTTCCATATGCTAAACCTTTGTAATATCTTCTCTATATAGCTCTTTTGAAATAATCCCAAAATACCTCGTGAACGATCACAATGAATTTGGATTCTCAATACAAAAGATGCCCCACCAAGATCTTTTATCTCAAATTTGTTTGAGAGAAATTTCTTAGTTTCCTTTAGAAGGTCCTTATCATTACTAGCAAGTAAAATATCATCCACATATAAGACCAAAATTATAAATCTACTCCCACTGAACTTATGGTATACACAATCTTCACCAAGATTTATTTCAAAACCAAATGAAAGAATAACTTGATTAAATTTTAAATACCATTGACGAGAAGCTTGCTTGAGAACATAAATTGATTTCTTAAGTTTACAAACTAATTGATTAGTTTGATCTGAATCGGTCACCATTTCTGATTTCCTTATATAGATGGTTTCCTCAATGTCTCCATTTAGAAAAGCCGTCTTAACATCCATTTGATGAAGCTCAAGATCATAATGTGCCACTAATGCCATAATAATCATAAAAGAGGTTTTAGAAGATACCGGAGAAAATGTTTCTTTATAATTAATGCCTTCCTTTTGAGTAAATTCCTTAGCAACAAGACGTGTCTTATATCTTTCCACATTGCCTTGCGAATCCTTTTTGGTTTTAAATATCCATTTACAACCAATAAGTTTTGCACCTTCAGGCAATCGGACAAGATTCCAAACGTCATTGTCTTTTATTGATTTTATTTCTTCATTAATGGCATTGATCCACTTATGAGAATTAGGACTATTAATGGCTTCATGGAAGGTGATTGATTCATTTCCCACTAAACCTAAGATATCCTCATTCTCCGCAAGATACACATCATAAATATCTGGAATAGTACTTCTTGTTTCTCTAGTAGATCTCCTTAAGGGCACTGGTTCATCCTCATTTTGATGTTGTTGAATTTTCTCATGTCAAACATTTTCATATTGTCTGTTATTTACGGGAGTCTCTATATTATTTTGAATTGTATATTCTTTGTTGAATTTCAGGTACAATTACTTGATTTCCAATAGGAACTAAAGTTTGAGGAACATAGAGTGGTTCCTCTAACTCTGCAAATTCAAAATCATTACTATTTCTCCCACTAAATTCAACATCCTCAAAGAACCTAATATTATCAGTCTCGAAAAATGTTCTAGTTTTCGGGTCATAAAATTTATATCCCCTAGATCTCTTAGCATACCCTACAAAGTAACTACCAACGGTTTTAACGTCCATACGGAGTTTTGTCGGTAGCCTTTGAAGCAGCTCTATTGAGAATATAAGTAGCGGTTCTTTAATGCATCTCCTATAATGAGTGAGGTAAAGAAGTACAAGAAAACATACTTCTTACCATATTCTTAAGGATTCTATTATGTCTCTCCAATACACTATGCTAGGTTTGCCCGACATGGTGTAGTGAGGGACAATCTCACACTCTTCAAGATAGCGAGTATAAAGGACCCGAACATTATTCACCCAATACGTCCAATGATTGAGACTTTACATGAAGAAAATAACGTATCCATAACGAGAGTAATCATCCATGAACGTAATGAAATATTGTTGACCATTCCATGAAGGGTTAGTGAATGGCTCACAAATGTCCATATGAATTAGTTCCAAGACGTTTGATACTCTCAAAGATCCTATTTCCTTTAATGTTTGTAAATTTTTCTTTAAAACACTTAATGCAAAAGGTTTTATCCGGAGTATCAAGTTGTTTTAGGATTTCCTCTGACATAAGCTTTATCAATTCTCCCTTTGGAGATATGACCCAAACGCCTATGCCATAGAATACAAGAATTTTCACTTGATAACTTTTGCTTAGTGCCTTTAGTTTTGGTTTCATTATTATGGGACTCATTCATTTTCTTGACTGTGTCAAGTAAATTAAGATTATCGATATATGACAAAGTACTAGTACCGACAAGTCTGAAATTTAAAATAAAGATCACATTTATTATTACCAAAAGAACAAGAGTAACCTTCCTTGTTCAAAATTGTGATAGATATTAAATTCTATAAAACAGATGATACAATGAATGTATTATTTAATACAAAATAATAGCCAGTACTTATCTGTGCCTATAACTTCAACCGGATTTCCAGCTTCCATATAGATGTATTTCTCATCTTCACTGGGGATTCGATAATTCAGGCAACCCTGCATACATAAACTAATGTGAGTTGTTGCACCAAATACAACCACTATGCATATTAATGAATTGAAACCAAATTTGCCTCAGTACAAACAAGACCAAATGACATACCATTCTGAATTCGTCATTCGCGATACTTATGGTAGTCGTTCTTCATGCGAGTAAGGTCCTTGCAAAAGAAGCATTTCTTGACTTTATGTTCATTAAATGATCCCTTATGCTTCTTACTTGCAACCGCAATTTTCTTTCCTCTTCTCTTAATCCCACGAGAAGAAGTAAATGCTGAGTGAGTACTTTCTAATTTAAGATATTTCATCATATCTTCCTCTAATGTCATATGTGAAAGTAATCCATTAATATTTCACTTGTACTTTTGACATTTATAGGTCAGCTCAAAAGGACCAAATTGAGGAGGAAGATAGATCAAAACTAAGTGTACGAGCAAATCTTCCAAAATCTCTAACTTAAGTGCCTTTAGTTTGATCGAAAATTGAAATAATTCAATAATGTACTCCCGAAGATTTTCCTCACCCTTGTACCGAATGGAAACAAGTTTTCACAAGAATTCAAGAAAAAACTCAGCATTTTCGATCTCATATACATTGTCCAAAAATGTCTTTGAAACTGCATTCTCCATGATCATTAGACTCACGCGGTTGGACCGTTTCCATTGCTCAACATTTTTCCGTTCTATAACGGTATTTCCTTTAGTGAGACTTGGTTCCCCTAATGCGTGATCGATGTCCATACATCCTAAGATCATCGTTATATTATTTTTCCAAGTTTTAAAGTTAATCCCATTAAGCATTGGAACATTGTTCATAGCAGTAGTAATAGATGAAGCGTTTATCAAATCTGTTGGGAATAAGAACGAAGAATGAATACAAAATATGTATAAGAAACTACATAATGAATAAAGTGATTAACTATATCAATGAATCCCATCAAAAAGATAATTAACATGACATCAAAACTAATCTTTGGATTGCGAATTGACTCATAATTTAATTTATCTTAGGGTAATAAATGACTTTAAACAATACATTTCAAAAATACTTGCCTTCCTTTGGGCCGATTCAAGTATTAAAAATGTCCTAACATTTAAAGTATTTGTTACTCGGCAATAAAGAATATAAATAACTCATTTTAAATACCCGTCTTCCTTTGGGATGGTTCAAAATATTTAAAATGACCAAACGTTTTATTCAATTATTACCCTATGAATGTAAATATTTAGTCAATAACAAGATCTCCTTTGGGAAATTTCATGTTACCACATATTAATATAAACATTCATCACTTTACAATTTCGTATCTAAATAACGTAAATCACTTTGGCGACAATATTGTTTAGAAATGTATAAAATTGTTAAGCATATAATTAATCACACTTTAGGGCACAAATTAATGTATACTTTTACTCAAATAATGAATGAAAATTGACCAAAATAGCAAAATATTGAAAAATTTGAAAATCTGGCCAAAATGAGTCATGCTCGGCCGAGTCAAGGAAGGTGCTCGACCGAGCAAAAGACTCCAGAAAACACCCCTTTCTCCTCCCTTATGCTCGGCCGAGTCTTAGGAGTGCTCGATCGAGTCCTTAGAGGTGCTCGGCCGAGTCCTTAGGGGTGCTCGGCCGAGCATCATGACCGTTGGATGGCGCCTTTTCAAAAAATTTCAAACGTTGTGCTGATACAAATGGGGTTCTCGGCCGAGTAAAGGAGTATGCTCGGCCGAGCAGCCCCTGAATGTCAAATTTTTCAGATTTTGACTATCAATTCTTAACTTAATGGCACTACCAGAAACAGGTCATTTAGCGACGGAAAAAACAGCGACGGAGAGATTCCGTCGCTATTTAGCGACGGAATATAGTATTTAGCGTCGGAATTATTTTGGCGTCAAATTTAGCGACGGAATTTAATTCCGCCGCTAAATTCCGCCGCTAAAAAGAATATTCCTCGAATATTCGTTTATTTCCGCCGCTAATTTGGCGGTTGATTTACCGACGGAAAATTCCGCCGCTAAATCTTTAACGACGGAATTATTAATTATTCCGCCGTGAAATTAAATGGTTTTTTTTTAATAAACACCGACGGAATATTTCCGCCGCCGATAATTTAATAATTTTTATTTATCGGCGACGGAAATATTCCGTCGATGTTTAATAAAAAAAAAATTCAAAATTTCCGGGAGAAAGACCGCCGCCCACAATGCAAGGGCGAAATGGTTGTACGGGAGAAGAAGGTCTTGGAAGTGGTTGTGGAGAAGGGTATGCAAAATGGACAGAAAATTACATTCCCGTGAGAAGCCGATGAAGCTCTGACACTCTTACCGGCGCTCATTTAAAATTTCAAAATTTCCGAACGAACAACAAGCGAGATAATCCAATTCAAACTTTCAAACCAAATTAATCGGACACCTAGCCTCTAAATCCCTCACTCCCATCCTCTCTCTCTCTATCTCTCTCCAAAGAATTGAATTTGAAAAAAACAAATATCGAGCCGCTCTTACCACAGTGCTATTTCATCTTTAATTTCAGGTAATTCCACATTTCAATTCTCTCCCTTCCTGTCAGGTCCGAATCTGGTTCGACTTATGAGACAATAATCTCCAGAGTGTTGTCTAATAGTTGGTTAGTTTCCTAATTTTGGACTAATCTTGTTTTTGTTTTATTTTGGATAAAAATTTTAAAATTGTATGCAATTTACCAATTTGGGAATAGCTACAAGAACCCTTGCAATTCTTATATCCCCAACCCCTAACCCACAAACCTAAACCATAAACCACAAACCTAAACCCTAAACCCTAACCACAAGCCACTAACCCCTAAACCCCAACCTAAACCTAAACCCACAAACCCTAAACCACTAAACCCTAAACCACATACCTATACACCCTATACCACGACACTCTTCTTGGAGACATAGTCTTTGTACTACAATAGAAAGAGCACCCAAAGTTCAAGCGAAAGGGTGATGACATATTTGTTGAGCACGCGTTGACCCTTGCGAGGCATTATGTGGCTTCCAATTTATCTTGACTCATCTAGATAACAGGCGGCTCCTCATCAAATCCCAACCTGGAGAAGTTGTTAAGCCGAGATCAATTCAAGGCAATAAATGACGAAGGGATGCCAATGTACCAAAGACCATTCATGAGGGCAAATTATACATCCATTTCTCGGTCGACTTCCCAGATTCCTTGACTTCCGCGAGCAATGCAAGGCCACTAGAGGGTGTCTTGCCTCCTAAGCCTTCATCGCGAAGACGAGATATGGAGCTTGATGAGTGCGAGGAGACAACCCTTCACGATGTCAACATTGAAGCTTACGATGTAGATGATGACATGCACGGTGGTGGGGGCCGAGAGAGTGCGGTGTGCTCAGCGGTAATGATGTGGGTCTTTATTTTACGGATATCTTAATTAGTTATGACTTATGAGACAATAATCTCCGAGTGTTGTCTAAACCCTAAACCCTAAACCCTAAACCACAAACCACAAACCACAAGGGCGTAGGGTATAGGGTATAGGGTATAGGGAGAGTATAGGGTATAGGAAGAGTATAGGGTATAGGGTATAGGATATAGGGTATAGGGTAAAAGGTATATGGTATAGGGTATAGGGCATAGGAGTATATAGGGCGTAGGGTATATGGCGTAGGGCATAGAGGCGTAGAGGCGTAGGGCGTAGGGTATAGGGCATAGGGTATAGGGCATAGGGCATAGGGCGTAGGGCGTAGGGCATAGGGCGTAGGGTATAGGGCATAGGGTATAGGATATAGGGTATAGGGCATAGGCCGTAGGGTATAGGGCGTAGGGCGTAGGGTATAGGGTATAGGGGTATAGGGTATAGGGTATAGGGTATAGGGTATAGGGTATAGGGTATAGGGCGTAGAGGCGTAGGGTATAGGGCGCATAGGGTATAGGATATAGGGTATAGAGGCGTAGGCCATAGGGTATAGGGCATAGGGCATAGGGTATAGGGTATAGGGGTATAGAGTATAGGGTATAGGGTATAGGGTATAGGGTATAGGGTATAGGGTATAGGGCATAGGGTATAGGGTATAGGGTATAGGGTATAGGGTATAGGGTATAGGGTATAGGGGTATAGGGTATAGGGTATAGGGTATAGGGTATAGGGTATAGGGTATAGGGTATAGGGTATAGGGCGTAGGGTATAGAGGCGTAGGCGTAGGGTATAGGGCATAGGGTATAGGGCGTAGGGCATAGGGCGTAGAGGCGTAGGGCATAGGGCGTAGGGCGTAGGGTATAGGGCGTAGGGTATAGGATATAGGGTATAGGGCATAGGCCATAGGAGTATAGGGCATAGGGCGTAGGGCATAGGGCGCATAGGGTATAGGGTATAGGGTATAAGATATAGGGTATACCCTATAGGGTATAGGGTATAGGGTATAGGATATAGGGTATACCTTATAGGGTATAGGGTATAGGGTATAGGGTATAGGGTATAAGGTATAGGGTATAGGGTATAGGGTATAGGGTATAGGGTATAGGGTATAGGGTATAGGGTATAGGGTATATGGTATAAGGTATAGGGCATAGGGTATATGGTATAGAGGCGTAGGGTATAGGGCGCGTAGGGCATAGGGCATAGGCGTAGGGCGTAGGGTATAGGGCATAGGGTATAGGATATAGGGCATGTGGCATGTGCCATAGGGTATAGGGCATAGGGCATGGGGCATAGAATTTATAGGGTATAGGGGTATAGGGTATAGGGCGTAGAGGCGTAGGGCGTAGGCGTAGGGCGTAGGGTATAGGGCGTAGGGTATAGGATATAGGGTATAGGCATAGGGCATAGGGCATAGGGCGTAGGGTATAGGGCATATAGGGCATAGGGCATAGGGTATAGGGCATAGGGCATAGGGCATAGGGCATAGGGCATAGGGCATAGGGTATAGGGTATATGGTATAGGGTATAGGGTATATGGTATAGGGTATAGGGCATAGGGTATAGGGTATAGGGCATAGGGTATAGGGAAATTTCCGCCGCTATTAATAATAATAATAATAATAATAATAATAATAATAATAATAATAATAATAATAATAATAATAATAATAATAATAATAATAATAATAATAATAATAATAATAATAATAATAATAATAATAATAATAGCGGTGTGAAGCTTATAGGGAATGATTATTATGGCGTCCTGAAAGAAGTAGTCGAGGTGGAGTATTTGGGTAGAAACAGTGTTGTCTTGTTCAATTGTGATTGGCGGGATGCTGTGCGAGGTGTTAAGAAGCACGCCATATTTGACCTCGTCGATGTAAAGGACTCGTCCAGACATAATGGCGACGACGTCTTCATCTTAGCATCTCAAGCACAACAGGTATACATGACTCCCTACCCTCGTCCGCGACCCGACGGATTGTGGGCTGTTTGGATGACCAAGGCTAGGAGCATGATTGACAACCTACCCTCGTCGACAACTACAGAGTCGTCATTAGAAGCACCCTATCAAGAGGATGAAATGCCAGTGCCACCTAACGTTTCATCAGCTAATCATCCATTAGATGATGTCACTCATATTCCTCAAAATGTTGATGAACCCGAGGAGGATATCTTACCGGTGAATTTGCAGCTCCCGCCTCGTTCGGGTCATCTCGCGCACATTGATATTGATGAATCGGAGGAAGAGGAAGAGGAAGAGGAAGAGGAAGAGGAAGAGGAAGAGGAAGAGGAACCGAGTTTGATTCATCGTGAGTCCGAAGACGAAGATGAAGAACTCGAGTTTTGTAGTAATTCGAGTCCGGTGATGATGATGGGGACGAAGATTAATAATAGTTTAAAGTTTAAAATTGTATTGTGAATGCTTTAGATTATTAGAACTTTAAAGTTTTATATGTATTGTGAATGCTTTAGATTATTAGAACTTTAAAGTTTCATATGTATTGTGAATGCTTTAGATTATTTTTAATATCCGTCGTTTTATATATATTGTGAATGCTTTAGATTATTAGAACTTTAAAGTTTTATATGTATTGTGAATGCTTTATATTATTAATAGTTTAAAGTTTTATATGTATTGTGAATGCTTTAGATTATTAGAACTTTAAAGTTTTAGATGTATTGTGAATATATTGTTTCCTATTGTTAAAGTTGTATATTTTAATATTTTTCTTGTAGTACGAGATGAGTTCTAGTAGAAAGGGGTAAGAGGACCAAGCCCATTTACACTTTGATTCTTGGGGACGCAACCGTCCCGATCCGGTAGCGATGGTGTTGACCCCTCACTCGGTAGTACTAGCTCCGCCTCTGGGGCCGGTACTCGGACTACCGTAGATTACGAGGGAGGATATATGTCGGATCTCGGCACTTTATGACCGATGAAAGTAACTCTTCATTAATTTGATATAAGTTGGTTCCTTTTTGCTTTATATATAATTCATTATTTAAGTTAAAATGTTATTGTATAAATATACTTGGCGAGGTGGGTAGGTGGATACCCCACCTTGGCACTAAGATCGGGCAATGCGCGGTCTCGGAAAATGACCGATTTTTGGCCCAAGCTGGAAAAAATTGCCACGAGGCGGAAGGAGGATGCGTGGGATGAGTTTAGGGTAATGTGTTAATGGTTTTTATTTAAAACTTAAATGTTAGTTTGTTATTAAAATGTTATAATTAATAATGATTATACTCTTTTAGTTTTGTAATGTTATCATTATATGTTGTAGGCTAAATATTATTGGGATCCAGGACATCGCGAGGCGACGGCTAGATATGTTTTCTTTGAGCGAGCTCACAAGTCAGTTTAAGGATTTTATTTGTAAATACTTTTATCTATCCTTAATTAGTTTAATTAACAATGATTATACTCTTTTAATTTTATAATGTCATCATTATATGTTTACAAGATATTCATATTTTTTATAGGTACCACGAAGAGAAATTATTATCTTGCTCGGCTCGCGGCGGGACAACTGGCCACTTGTGTCCTACTTTTATGGCCGATTGAGGTGTTTGCTCAATTTTGCGAATATTGGGGGTCGCTGCGGCGAGGCATATCCGAGAACGAGGCCAAGGCCAATAGAGCGAGGCTCCTCGAGGTCGGCGGCGTTGCATACGGGGACGCTCACGGTCGCCGAGCATCACGGCCGCATGGTATGTATGTTAATTTAAATGTAGTAGTGTATGGATGCTTTTAAATAGGTTTATGTACGTATGTTAGGCTGGAGCCAATGTTGATGCTATGAAATCCATAGTTTTAGTGTAAATGTAGTGTATGCATGCTTTTAAATCGGTTTAAATGTTGCATTTATATATACAATTTCAAAGTAATAATCTCGCTTATTTTATTTATAGGAAAGGGAGTATGGTCCGAATATCACTTTTGTGGATGTTTACGCTAGCACCCATATTCGGAATTCTACGAGCGCCGATCAACCTCCCTTGATGGGTTGACGATCGATGCACTCTTGCCTTTGTAAGTAAACTACCATTAAATGACTTGATTTTGAATATGTAAATTTATTTATGTACCTTACATTGTGTATATGATTATAATTGTTTGTTTTATTTTTATTTGCATATCAAGCCGCCGTTGTTCCCGATGGAACGCCTCCCGGCGAGCCCGTCCCCTTCGTGCACGATGTTTGGCGGGAGGTCACCTCTCGGGGACATCGAGGAGAGGAGCCCGAGTGTTAGGGATGGGGGATTACGGGCGGCAATGCCGTCGGCGTCGGCCGTGTCGGAGAAATGTTGACCGACCCATGTTTCATGATCCAGGGTCGACACTGGAAGGCTGCGTTGGAGGAGGAGAGACGCGAGCGGGCAAAGCTTGCGGATGCTTTGGCGGTTCGAGACGCGAGATGCGGGAGGAGAACGATCGACGTCATGCGGAGACTCGGGAGACAATTGGCGCTGTTGATGGCTCGTCTCGGCCCGGACTCCCGGGATAATTCCCGGCGTCCCCCGGGTTGATTGCGGACTTTTTAGACATTGTTGTATTAATTTATACTTGTTTGTAAACATTTGAGACATTTGGTACCGCGGGAGCCCTCCCCGCCTCTCCCCCTCCCCGCTCCACCCTCTCCCCCTCCCCCGCTCCACCCCTCTCCCCCTCTCCCCCTTCCCCCCCTTCCCCCTCTCCCCCTATCCCCCTATCCCCCTCCCCCTCTCCCCCTCCCGAATTGGTACGGTGGTATTTAGTTTTTATTTGATCTTATTTGGTATTTGAATTTTAGTTTTTATAGTTTTAGTTTTAGAAATTGAAATGTTATATCGGGTACAAAAAATTTTGGTTTTGATATTTTAAAATATTTTTTTAATTTATTTCGGGAATCGGCGACGGAATTTTCCGTCATTTGAAATTATCTTTGAAAGAAAAATTAATTAAATAAATTAATTTCGGCGGCGGAAATTTCCGTCATTTGTAATAAAAATTAATTTAATTAAATTAATTTCGGCGACGGAATTTCCGACGCTATAATCATTTAATTTTTATTTAATTTTTGATTTCGGCGGCGGAAAATTCCGTCATTGTAATAAAATTTAAATAAAAATTAAATAATTTCGGCGACGGTATTTTCCATTTGAAATAATTTAATTTCAATTTAAATTTTATTACGGCGACGGAAATTTCCTTGAAATTAATTTAATTAAATTAATTTTTATTACGGCTGACGGAAATTTCCGCCATTGAAATGAATATTTAATTAAATTAAATTAATATAGCGGCGGAAATTTCCGTCGCTGTAACCATTAATTCACCGGCGGAATTAAATTCCGTCGGTAAAAGAAAAAAATAGCGGCGGAAATTGACCCGCCGGAGCACTGCGACGGGCTGGTAGCGGCGGACCACCGACGGAATTTTTCCGTCGCTGATTATTTTTAGCGACGGAATTTTAATTTTAGCGACGGAAATTTCCGTCGCTAAACGACCTTTTTCTGGTAGTGTGGTGAATCAATATTCAATCAAAGCAAGTAAATCCGCATACTCACAACACATTTTAAATGCGTGGCTATGCAATTGAACAAACTCATAACGCATCCAATGATGGTGGCTATGTTCAAAATGGAATAATCTTACATTAAGAATTGAAAGCCTTTTGAGTAAAACCAAAATTTATATTCAGGTAAGGCACCTGTTCATAATTGATCGAGCAAGATCCTTTTCACAGAATTTTTTTTTTCACACAAAAGATGAATGATAAGCAAAATTAACGCTTAACCAAGACATGAATGCAAGTAGATTCAACACGGTTGTGCGACATAAAACGCTCTGTTGTGTCAATGGGATAATCTTGCATGAACCATCATGTCCTTTTGAGTAAACTTCAATCCATATTCAGAATTTAATCAAGTAATGAATAATAACACTCTAGCAACGAATTAGAGCATTTAAATAACATCATAACATAATGATTTCAACAGGATTAAAAAAAATCAAAGTATAGCAAAACATATGCTATATGAATTCAAACTTAATCCAAAACTTGAGAGGCTCTGATACCAATTGTTGGAACATTCCTATTTCAATAACCCAAAAGCACTCAAGTCTAGATTAAGTAAGAGAAGAAGATGAAGGCGGAAGCGTGATACCTGTTGAGTTCATCTTGTTACTTGATGTTGTTCTTGCAAAGGAAGGAAGAGAAAAAAAAAGAAAATCAAAGAGGGGAATGTAGATCTTCTTAATGATGAATGTCTTCCTTAAAACTCAGATTATGGAGAGAGTATATAAGAATGATGTAGTAGTTTCTAGGCTGATGGTAGGCCTCTATATATAGGAAACAATGACACCTCATTAAGGGACTACACCCTTTCAATTAAGCGATGTAAAATTACCATTCTGCCCATCATAAATAGGTAATTTTCACTTCGGAATTTCTACAAATTTAGTTAATATTCTATACTTTATAATAACAGTATTTTAATGATTTATACATGTACGTCTACATGTCATTTATATTTGATATTTGTTAAGTATACACATTTTGCAATCTATATTCTTACACTTGCTGAATACCCTCCTTGCCAGGAGATCCCCCTAAACTCCCGATTTGAGTACCAAGTCGCTTAGCTATCGGGCCTATGATTTACTTAACAAAATTAAGATATCTTTATGCAAATTAAAAAATTGTTTTTAATATTGTTCTGATGATGCAACAACAACAATTATAGAATATAGTATAGATTTTCAAAAAAAAATATTTAATTGAGTTGATAATAAAAATAAAAATGAAACAAGCTTTTCTAGACGGGAAAAGTAAATAAACTTGAGAAAAGCACATCTCCATCTTCATGAGATCCTAAATGCGTTCATATTCACTCTTACTAGGTTAACTGCTTGTTACTCAACTGCTCTAAACTAATTATTTTATATAATGATTGTCTATTTATTTATAGCTAGGACACTACAAATGTTTAAGAAATGATAATAATCTATTTATCTTAGCTTACACGAAATATAATCATGTCCAGCAGTAGTAATAAATAATAATGCAGACTTTAGCATATTGCCCATTTACTTGTAATGGTCAAGGCAGGCCTGCCTAATTATTTGGAGACCATCGCTTCATTAACAATGATTATTTACTCCCTCCGTCCCTAAATGTTTGTCCCATTTTCCCTTTTCCTTTGTCCCAAAAAGTTAGTCTCATTTTCAAAATTAAAGCTTCAAAATCACTAAATTTTCAAAACTTGTAACATTTAGGGACGGAGTATTACATAACGGCGGTGTATATTATCAATAATTTTCAAAGCGTTCATAAAAATAACCAAAATTAAAGCTTCAAAATTACTAAATTAAAATGTTTGAAAAGTCAAATGGGACAAACATTTAGGGACGGAGGAAGTACTATTTATATCTTCGTAGTTGTATATTAACCCCTAATTCCATAACATGTGTCACCTTTTATTTGTCAAAATTATGCTCTCTCTCTCTCTCTCTCTCTCTCTCTCTCTCTCTCTCTACACATACAAAATCATATTTTCGCCACTAAACTTTAACTTTTTTTAAAATGTTCTTATTGAACTATTATTTTTCAAAATGTTCTCGCCGAGCTTTCACAATTTTCAAAATGTGCTGACTCCGTTAAAATATTCGCTAAAAATCTAAGAAAATTTTGTCATCTAACTTAACATGAATAATGTTCGTTATGTTTTCAACCAATATGTTAACATTGTTGATATGTATGATGAATGCTACAAAAAAATTTAAATGTAAAATATCATTAGCACATAGTTTATAAAAATTTTACAAATTAATTCCCCCAAAAAATCATTTATCATAGATCGTATTTAACAAAACTAGTCATATGAGGTCATATGGCTAAATTTCGTTAAATTTTAAGTGAATTTGTTGACGGAATGAGCATATTTCGAAAAATGTAAAATGATGCTGCAGGAAACGTGTTGATCAGCCTATGTCCAGCAATTAGGTTGATCCACTGACTTTGATTGGCCTGAAATAAGGAACCCACGACTAGCCGGAATGGTCTCCGACGAAGACCCTCGGGCGTGAGAATAAGTATGGAGATTTGAGAGCTAAATAGTTATAATGAACAAGAGATTCAGAATAACAAAATAGCAATTACCTTAAAACCGTTGAAGTTGTCCAGTATTTATAGGCGTTGCCAAGAGTTATAATTCTAGTAGGATTGTATGAAATCCCTTTAATCACATATCAGATTTGTATGAGAGATCGTGTCCATAAATAACTCCTGATATGTAGGACTTCTGTTATGAAAAGAATTGCAGGCGTGTTATGGCTCTGTAGGTCGACGTACCCCTGGTAGTGTTGTGAAATTGGGGGGATCACCACATCCACAAGCCCATACTAGCAGTCATCAACATGGAGAAAATAAATCAACACATGATAATATGAAAGAACAAGAACACCACACACACAAGAACACAAGAATTGTTAACCCGGTTCACCACCACCTGTGGCTACATCCGGAGGCACCAAGCCAGGATATCACTATAATAATATATGAAGGATTACAACTTTACATATGCACTCACACAGATCTAGCATAGTAACTCTCCATGAGTAATCTCTCATATATATTATCTCACCTCTCCAAGAACACACAAAATAACACAGTCATGGCCGGGTTGTAGGATCGCCCCCATGGCTCTCCCTAGGCCCCCCCTCCTAGATACTACTTTGTGGCTCTCCTTGATATCCTAACTTTCTCCCCTTTTTGGTACAAATATTATGGTGGTAGTCACAATGTATTTATAGGGATACAAAACCTACACCTAATCAAAATCTGATTTACCCGGAGTCCTTGACATGGAAGGAGTATCACATAAATTAGGAATACTAATTTGTTACCAAATTAATTCCACTTCCAAAACTCCTCACACGCCCCTTGCAGAAAAACCGTCCGCCACAATTCGTTTCTATCAAGGGCGGTCGCCCCACCTCCTGTGGGCGGTCGCCCACTCGACGGTCCCTCCGATTTTCTGCTCCTCCATGGTTTTGATCCTCTCCTTGGTTTTGGCTCCAATCCCAACAATCTCCCACCTGGAGACATAAACCACCATTGTGACATGCTCCCATCATACTCCCACTTGAGAATGATCCACCAAATATTTTTCACCACCATGTTGAGCCTCCACGCTCCTCCACCATGAGCCTCCACGCCCAAGTAATAAGGCAAGTTGAAACCAAGCGACGCTTCAACCTCTCCGTGTTAGATCCTTCTTGCCTCCCCAAATCAACTTCTACCTTGATTTATTTGCAAGACTAACTTCGCCTTCTCCCTCCTAGCTCCACTCCCCTTGCAATGCTCCCCATGAAACTCGGACACACCTTGCTTCTTGCATTGTCTTCTTGTGGTCTTTTTTCCTCGCTCTCTGTTAGGTACTTGTGATCGTCTCCTTGGCCTACACATTGTCACCTCTCCACCCTAACACACCGTTTATTGATGTCTCTCCCCTTTTTACACCAACAGGCCGGTCTCCAAGCCTCTTGCTCCTACCCGGAATGAAATTGATGTTGTCGGTAGAGTACAACATCCTCCTTATCCCTCATCCATCATTTGCGAGAAGTCCTCCTCTTCCCACGTGGTCCAACCGGCTTATACCACTCACCTTTGCAAGAAGAGATTGTATCAAAATAGAAAACAAATCACCCCAGAATTCCCACCCCGAGACATGGGCGGTCGCCCAACACGCCATGGGCGGTCGCCCAAGTTGGAATTCCTCGAGCCATACTTTCGTCCATGTGCGGCGGTCGCCCACCACCACCACGTGGGCGGTCGCCCTCAACAGAAACTCCTCCACGATTTTCCTACTTGATCTCACCAACTCCTCCGACTTAGACTCCTTTTCTTTCATATTTTTCTCCAACCCCCTTGACTGCCCCATAAACCCTTGAACATCTCCGGATCTATCTTGATCTCTGCATCTCCAAAATTTCACCTCGAATTTCGCAGATCTCAATAAGAAACAAACGAACTCTTCGTACTTACCGATCTTCCGCACGATCGTGGACCTATTTGGCACGTGTCTTGCATCAACCATAAACCACTAGAAGCTCTCAAATCCCCGCACGTCTTCCACACGAAGAATCTGCACAAAAAATCATTGTCTCTTTTCTTCACCTTGGATCTCTCCTAGATCTCGAACCAAAGCTCGATACCGCTTGTTGTGAAATTGGGGGATCACCACATCCACTATCCCATACTAGCACCATCAACATGGAGAAAATAAATCAACACATGATAATATGAAAGAACAAGAACACCACACACACAAGAACACAAGAATTGTTAACCCGGTTCACCACCACCTGTGGCTACATCCGGAGGCACCAAGCCAGGATATCACTATAATAATATATGAAGGATTACAACTTTACATATACACTCACACAGATCTAGCATAGTAACTCTCCATGAGTAATCTCTCATATATATTATCTCACCTCTCCAAGAACACACAAAATAACACAGTCATGGCCGGGTTGTAGGATCGCCCCCATGGCTCTCCTAGGCCCCCGGCCCCCTCCTAGATACTACTTTGTGGCTCTCCTTGATATCCTAACTTTCTCCCCTTTTTGGTACAAATATTATGGTGGTAGTCACAATGTATTTATAGGGATACAAAACCTACACCTAATCAAAACCTGATTTACCCGGAGTCCTTGACATGGAAGGAGTATCACATAAATTAGGAATACTAATTTGTTACCAAATTAATTCCACTTCCAAAACTCCTCACACGCCCCTTGCAGAAAAACCGTCTCGCCACAACTGCTCTATCAAGGTCGCCCACCTCCTCTATGGGCGGTCGCCCACCTCGACAGTCCCTCCGATTTTCTGCTCCTCCATGATTTTGATCCTCTCCTTGGTTTTGGCTCCAATCCCAACAGGTAGGTCGAGGTCGCCTGCATTGAACTAGGTCAACCTGACGGTATGAGATAGACAGATGGATAATACCCGTTTAAGGTATGGATCATAGGTCGGACAAAGCTAGGTCGGGACCATTTAGGTCGGACAATGAACTAGGTCGACTGATCTTGACTGATGGGCCTTGGGCCTGTAGTAATTGGGCCAACCCACTGAGAATGTGGTAGCAATAATGTCTGAATAATTGGGCTTCGTATGTTGGACCTAGCCCGTCAATTTTATTCCGTTCATAAAAGTGTAGTGAGAATATTTTGAGAAAAATTGTTCATTGAGAACAATTTGAAAAACGTTATAGTTCAGTGATGAAAATATGGTTTTTGCCCTCTCTCTATCTCTCTTCAAAGTGAATTTCACTTTTTAATGAAATTTATTTTTGTGTTTGAAAAAAAAAGGGGGAAATTTTTTTCTCAATGAATATTCATTTTTTAAGAAAATAAAAGTCTTAAGTTTCACAACTAAAAATATGATAATACACTGTATACTTGTAAAATTAAATCTTATAAAAGATAGTAAAAATGTATATATACTTCCACTATTGAATTTTAATAAATTAATAGGGATGAGGAGTTCAATAGTCTTCAAGAGGTCCACATACAATGGACATGTTTTCTTATCTAGAAATAACATTAGAACCTATAGCCTTAGAAATATGGCAAAGTAAAAAAGCTTAAGATCCTGATGAAGGAAACAGATTAAAAACATTAGGTGATAATTCTTACAATTTCACAAGCCAAATAAGAACCTTAATATTAGGAGTAGATCCAGAGAAAAATAGAGATAAAGATGAAGAGCAAGACAAACCAGCGATATTAACACCATAATTCACAGCGAAAAATACTCTTTTTTTAATGGTAAGGGATATAGTATGAAGTACGGGAATGAGAAGTAAGGAATTAAGGTATTATGCTAAGAGAGTTGGAAGGATTTTAGGCTGCCATAGAGAGAAAAAATATGTTACTATATATGTTTTTATTATTACTATTAATAGTATTAGTTAATAATAATATGATTAAATATTACTATTAATAATATTAGTTAATCATAATAGTTATTATATAGGTTAACCATTACTATTAATAATATTATTTAATCATAATAATCACTATATATATTAACAAAAAATATTAATATTATTAGTTAATTATAATAGTTACTATATAAGTTAGCTGTTACTATTAATAGTATTGGTTAATCATAATAGTTACTACATAAGTTAACTGTTACTATTAATATTAATAGTATTAGTTAATCATAATAATTACTATATAGGTTAATTATTACTACAAATAATATTAATTAATCATAATAATTAATATATCGGTTAATTATCACTATTAATAGTATTAGTTAAGATGATGGTTACTATATTAACTATAAAAATTATTTTTGTAAGACATAGTAAAATTATATTCTATACATTAGATGTACATTATAAACTTTTATAATTTTTGTTTATAATATTTACCACTCATAATGTGTGT